>JAGKPW010002382.1:1200000-1517383 GCA_019926035.1 Melaleuca alternifolia
CTAACTCCGTAGGACAACACGACCCCACGGGTCCAGTCGAAACCTCGTCAGGAACTCGACTTCAGTGCATCAGTGGCCACCCTCACTCGGTGCCACGCACTTTCGCCACGCAGGCGGTGACAGAAACACCACACCTTCTCAAAAGGGGGATCATTGTCACAACAGCAGAGGCCCAGCCTCGCCACGCCGATCAACGGCCACGTGCCCTCCGGCACTACAAGTCCAGGTTCGGCCTTGCTGCACACGTTCTAGACCGTGCCAACTTAGCTAAACCAGACGTCACGTCACACGCCTGACCTCGCCCTGTGCGTCCCATACCGCCCAGGTCGAGTCCGGCGTAGACCAAGCCCTATGGTCTCTAGCCAATGTCCGGCCTTGCTGCACACGTCCCATACCGTGCCAACGCAGCTAAACAATTGACACAAAACCTAAGGTCAAGTGGGGGTCTTGAGCTAACCTCAGTCTGGTCCCCTATCCTAGTGGTCAGACCTAACCAAGGTTCACAGTTTCGGTAGAGTGTGTGCTGCCAACTGTCCATCTTGAATAAACGTCGCTCCTTATCACTCCAACTAGGTGACCTTTTCCTAGGTCACAACCTCGCTCTGATACCAAGCTGTCACGCCCCGGTTTCGGGGTCGTAGCAATTACTTCAGGATCCAATTAAATACCACACTTTTCAGGAAACGTTTTTTCATTCCATCAGCATCAATTTTACAATCCAAGATCGCCGTCAGTTCCAATACCAGAAGGTTCTTCAAAAGGGGTGCACATCACAAGTACGGGAGAGGGGAGTGGTCCAAAAGAGAGTCATACAAGACCTACGTACACTAGCACCGCTCAGCTATACACACAAAAGTTGCGGTCTAAGTTAGGGAAGACTAAAGGCTATCCTAAGGAGTGGTCGGGGGCTTGGGCCAAGTCCTCTCACATGAAGGCTTCTCGTCGATTACCGTACCGTCCTCTGAATCGTCCTCTCCTTCGGGGTCTTTAAAGTCCGACAGGTAGCTCCCTTGCGGCACCTCACACCTCTCGTGTAAGAGTTCTAGTTCGGTTTCCTGGAACCCTGAGTAGACCTTCACGTGCTGGTGTGGGTACCAGATATCCCTCCTAGTGCTCCAGATCCACCCCGTTTCCCGGTGGAATTCGACGATCAGCCCGTCTTCCTGGACATCAGTGTCTATGACCTCTCCCCTACTCTGAGGAGCCTCAGGATTCACTCCTAGCTCGTACTCTTCCTCGTCCTCGGGTAATTCATCCGGTTCAAAGGGGACATCCGGCGGCAAGTATCCCCCGACGTCCTCCAGGTCCTCATCGGACCCCGGGTCTTCCATCTCCAGCAGTCGATCCAGCTCCTGGTCCCAATCCTCCTCCTGATCCTGAGGGTCCGGCGCCTGCTGATCCTGAGCTTCCTCCTCCTCGGAAGGCCATTCCATGAGATGGTCCTCCACCGCCATGTTCTCCGAATCGGAGCTGTCCGTGTCCATTCTGAGGTCCTGGTGTGGTGGGGTGGTGGGGTGAGATTCCACGGTCTCAGTGAGCAAACCATAACCCTAGATTAGGATCAGCCCAGTCCTAGGGTCCCTGGACGTCCCATCCCCTCTCAGTCTCCGGGCGGTAACAGGCAGAACTAGGTAAGACCTACCTTTAGTCTCACATCCCATGGCCCCACAATCGGAATATACTACTCTCCACTAATCGACAACCAATCGGGGTGTCTAAGCCGGGTCGCGGGGTATCGTCTAACTCAACCACATAAATGAGCGAGATAGTAAATAAATTGCAATCTAAATTAAATAGGCGTGATCGAAATTACGGAGTAAACTATAAAATTTAAACTACTTAATTAGGCGAGGAAAAACATAATTTAAATGCATCTAAGTAAATGACATTAACGATAAATTAACTTTAATATAAAGCGGTAAAGGAGTGTAAAATACTACTCAACCACCCAAGCTGCCAGTTCGAGTAAGTCCCAACTCTGATCGCAAAATTTCGGGGAATTCGATCGGACTACTCCCAGTCTGAACTGAGCACGAGTGTGTTCTCGTAATTTCACGAGAAGGGACACCCTTGACCAATACAAGTTGGCCCGACCACTAATCGTGGTCCAAACAAGCAATCCTTTACTCGACTAGGCTAATAGATAAACCAAGCATGAGGTCCAATTCTATACGAATTGCAGTTTACGCTTAAACCAATTCTAATCGCCCTAGCCGTTCTAATCGCCCCAAATTCTACCCGCTAAATTCTACTAAAACGGAGATGCGCCTAATAAAAGGTTAGGATCCACTCACTTGGAGAGTGTCCCAACAAGCCTGCTGCTGAGCTCCTCCTCCTGTTTTTTTTTTTTTTTTTTTTTTTTTTTTTTTTTTTTTTTTTTTTTTCGGGTCGGGCCTTCTTTTCCTTTCCTCCGGGCCGGCTGAGTGGGCCTGGGTTGAAAACTAGGCCTGAAAGTGGGCCGGGCTGAGCCTCACGGGTCGGGCCCACGAGTTGGGCCCGCGGGGCTGCTGGCCGGGCCGGGTCGGCTGGGCCTTCGGGCCTGGTCAGGGGCCCGGTTCCTCCTCTGCTGGCCTGGTCAGTGCACGGGCCGGACGGGTCAGGCACGGGTCGTGCACGGGTCGGCTCGGATCGGTGCACGGATCGGGCAGATCGGTGCACGGATCGGACGGATGGGTCAGGGATTGATTTTGGCCAGGCCACGGACCGGATCAGCTGGGTCACGGATCGGGTCGTGGCTGGGTCACGGATCGGTCGGCTGGGTCACGGACCGGATCGTGGCCCCTTCCTTGCGGTTTTCCGGCTGGTCGTGAAGGCTCGGAACTCGCCTCCGTGCGTCGGCCTGGGGTCTCGTCGGAGCTTGGTGTTGGTCGGTTCGGGGAGCCTGCGTCACGACGTGTCAAACGGCGGCGGTGGCTCGGCCTGGGGTGGCCGGAGCACGGCGGGGCGGCTCCGTGAAGTCGGCTGCTCGCACACGGTTCTGGCCTTTTTCCAGAAAAGCTCCCGGACGGCTGGTCGCGAAGCCTCCTGCAACTGGCTGTTTCCGGCGGCTCGCGGCGAGGCGGCGGCGGAGGTCGGGGGCGTTCGGAAGAGGGAGTCACCAGCTTCAAGAGGACGCCAAGAACGCGTGGAGAGGAGGCCAGGAACTCGGTGAAAACTTCCCCGAAAACCCTTGCCCACTCGGTTTTAAGCCGAGTGGGGTGGGTGAGCGTGGCCGGAAAATCCGGCCCCGCCGGCCACGTGCCGCCTCCCCCATGGCCGTAGTCCCCTCCGACGGTCTCCTCCAAGTCAGGGGTGGGTGGCTGCAGGGCTGATTGGCCGGTGGAAGCGAACGGGTTGAACAGTTGATGGACGTCCATCAACTGTTCGACCTAATGCCGCAGAGAGAGAGGAGAGAGGGAGAGAGGGAAGCCGCGAGGCGCGTGCGGGGCACGTGCCACCCGGTTCGACCTGGTCGGACCGGCGGCGTGCACGGCCGGACCGGCCGGTTCGCTGGCCGGTCTGGGATTTTTAATTAAAATAATATATTTTAATTTCCGAAATTCGGAAAAATAATTTTAAAATTCTGAAAATTTCCCGAAAAATTCCTGAAAATTCCCAAATTGAAATTTAAAATGTTTTGGGCCCCAATAAAATTTTAAACTTCAAATTTGCATTAAATCCAATATTTTTCCAAATTTCGCAAATACCGGGGAAATTATCCAATTTCCCGAAAAATCCCAATTTAGCCGTAAATTGCGAACCGGACCGAGCACGGTCGTTACATATTACTTCCTCCAAGCGCATGCTACCGAGTACCATCCTGCTCATGCTACCACTACCCTGACGCTACTCGCCGAACATCGGCCTATTACTCCGCCGATTTTGATTGTACAGCTCGCGGGAAGCGAAACCCTAGGCTTTTGGATTTCTTCCATGTTGGATTTTGTAACCAGGGATCTTGTAGACATGGTTTGAAGTTAATGTTGATGCAGGTGTTTTATAAACTCAATTCGGTCCCTCACTTTATAGTATTTATACTTCAGCGTGTCTGATAATGGAGAAATGGAATTTATGTCTGAAGTTTTTAAATTGAATTGGATCCTGGAAGTAAACATCAGAGATAGTCATGTGCCCGAAGAGCGTGGGCGTGACATAAACTTTTTCTAATCAAGTGGAGACCTTAAGTTTTTTAAAATCTCACTAGTAGGTATCGAACCTCACAAGTTGGCATGCGACTTGTTTTTATGGTTGCCATATCTCTATTTACCCTTCAATAAAAGTTGTAAGTATCATTGAATTTGCCTTCTTGATTTAAAGTAAGGTAATTCATTTTGGAAAATTGACACTTTTTATTTTTTATAATAAATAATAATTGGTTAAAAGTGCCCCATTTGTTCTAATTTCATTAAAATTGTAGAAAAAAGATTGGATGAATTTCAATGGTGCAACTCTAACCCTTGCTCCCCTTGCTCCACTACTTGAGCTAGGATTAAGCATAGTTCTAAGGTAGAATTGAGAACCTGGAACCAAACCCGCTTCCACCAAACGAGTTCTAGATTCTAGAGTATGTAGGGTATGATCCATATTTCAAAAATTGAGGAATCTATTTTGATAAGTAGGTTTCAAGTTCTAGGTCCACTTGAAACTTACCTGAATGACCTAGAACTTGGAACAAGTCTTTGTACTTTTCTCACCCTATGTCTACGAGTGATCTCGTGGCATTCTATGGAGTCCAATAATGAGTTTATAATCTAGAACCACTAATTTGAGCTCCATTGTCTGACGATACTCATGACTAAGACTTTTACTTTTTAAATTTCATATTCTTCATATGTCTAAATATAAATCATGATCAATGGATTGTAACAAAAGGTGATCAATAGAGATGATGATCCACTACAATCATTCAACTAAGATTACATATGGAAATTAAGTAGAATGTAGAACTGACTCCATGACCTATAACATGGTAGGTTCTAAGTTCTTGGATATTCAAGATAGGTTTTAGTTTCCAAAAAAATAGGGAACTTGTTCCGACAAGTAGATTCTAAGTTCTAGGTGGATCCTCAATGAAAGCTAAACCACTCACCCCTAGCCGGAGCCATTATAGACCGCCACAGCTCCTCAGCCACCACTTGGAACACCAATATGTCAAGCATTGTCTACACACCTATTTGAATAGCCAACGCTCCATCCTCCGCATAGCTTACCCCCTCCACTCCAATTTCAAACCATAGATAGACCTTGCTTGTAAACAACCCATACCTCAAAGCTAAGGCCATTGAACTAGAATGATGGGTAAACACATTAGCATGATGCAAGAAAAATGAAATATATGACTTCACATAGATTAAGGGAGAATTAACAAAAATGTGTTCAACATATAACAATCGTGTCAATCTAATCTTGAACATTTTTTTTGGCCTAATAAATTTATTTTTCATTTATGCCAATACAATCCTAAATCTTGATAGAAGCATACCACGGCAGATCAATGGGACCTTGTTCTTGCGAACACTGCAACTAGATAAGCTTCTCCAGGATCCTCGCATAGTGTTCATTTTTCTCATCTTTCAACACATGAATGCATATCACAAGAGTGGCCTCACTAATAGTGACTTGAGGTGAATCATTGATCAAATGAGGGATCTCGCCCTTAAGAACTATGTTCATGTTGGTGGATGGCCATACCACTTCGCCTTATGGTAGAGTCGCTGCAGAGTTAACCTTGATTTGAAGAGACTTCACTTGCTCAAAGAGTTATGTTCAAATTATGTCTTGAGTTTGAACCAAGAAAGGAAAGCTCACTAATTTAAGTAAGTTTATTAATTGATTAATATCCTTATTGAAGAAGTTTGGCTAAAAAGATATTTCCTATTATTGACCCCATTCTTACCTATATGAATAAGAAGTGGATATTATGTTCGAGGGGTACTCGAAGAAGAGCCGCACATGAAGAAAAGCCAACGGACAAAGAGAAAAAAAAAAAAGAACAAACGTCGTATTTGCTCGTGCCATATGAAAAGTCTTTGCTATTAGAACTTGAATAGGTAGTGATTTTGCGCTGTAAGTTTTATATCTATATAAATTGTGATTGGGTTTAATATAAGTGTGGGAAACAATCGAGCGAACTTTGATTCTCTAATTATAATGGATTATTTGCTGCCAGCTCTTCCCGTGAATGTAGATGCCGATAATTGGACCAGACCATATAAATCCTTAGTATCCTTATTAATCCTCATTTATTTCTGTTTGATATTCACATTGGCTTAATTTACAAGATCTCGTTACATTCTGCATTAAAATCACAACAATCGGTGTCGAAGCTTGGATCATATTGTTTGGATTTTGATTTAGGCTTTTTGCATGTTTGATAATTATCTAAAAATTTGGCTATTACAATTATGTCTAACGGGAGAAACAACTTTGGGTTATGGAACTCAAGATGCATGTGTCATTGACAACTCAAGGCTTGCCAAAGGCATTATATGGCTAAAATGAGTTACTGACTATAATGAAAGTCGCTCTTAAGACAAAGCTAATGGAAAAAGCAAAGAGCATAATAATGTTGAATCTATTTGACAAGGTGTTAATAGAGGTTGTTGAGGAGAAGGATTCTATAGTTTTATGGGCGAAACTTCATGTACTTTATGTAATTAAAGGTTTGAACAATCGCTTGTACATTTTAAAAAGAATGTTTCAATTTTGATGTACTAAAGGTACGTCGATCAAATCCCACCTAGATGAATATAATAGATCCATGATTGATTTATAGAATGTTGGTAAGATTCTTGATGATAAAGAGTGTGGCATGATGTTATTAGCTTTTTTACCAGAATCATGGAAGCACTTTACTGATTCACTACTGTAAGAGTGTACTATGGTTATCTCGGAAAAGGAAAAGTATGTTTTTCTTTTTAAAAAAAATGGATGTTGTGCAAGAACTGGTGATAAAAGGTAGAAATCAATGTTGAGGGTTCACTAGCAGCAAAGATAAAAGCATATCAAAATCACGTCATAGAAAGTCCAAAGGACATGTGAAGTGCTTTTAGTGTCATGAAGAGGGGCACATCAGGAGAGATTGTCCTAACCTGATGAATTATATTGATAAGCAAAATGTCACAAGTAATTTGATAAATGTTACAAATGAAAGTACTCATAATGCAAAAGCTGTCTTGAATATGACTACTAGCTCATTTAGAGATGAATGGGAGCTAGATTTAGGGTGTTCTTATCATGAGACGCATCATAGGAATTGATTTACTACTTAAGATGGTAGAGTTCTAATGGGAAATAACACAGCTTACAAGGCTGTGAGAATAGGAACAATTCATATTTGGATGCATGATAAGGTAGTGTGCATACTAACATATGTAAGACATGTACCAAAAATCAAGAAGAACCTTATTACTCTAGGGACACTCAATGACATCTAGTGTAGATACATCACTGAAGGTGTAGAGAATAGATTATGAGATACCACACAATACTTGAGACATCATAGTAAAATGTCATAGTAAAACGGAGGAACAAAACTTTACTAAAGCGAGCTCGATGCATGCTTTCGCACGCAAGACTAGGCAAGGAATTTTGGGCCAAAGTAGTTAACACTCAATTAATCGATCTCCTGCTATCGAGTGGAAAACTCATGAGGAAGTATGGTTAGCAAAATCTATTGAGTACTCTAGATTACGACTATTTGAATGTCCTATATATGCTTATGTAGGTGATGGTAAGCTTGAGCCAAAGATGAATAAGTGCATATTTCTGGGTTATGCACATGGGATGAAAGGCTACCGACCGTGGTGTACTGATCACAAATCACCCTATTTTCTAACCATTAGAAATGTGATCTTCGACAAGACTGCAATCTTCCAATAGAAGAGTTCTAAGACATAGCCATCAAAGCAAACATATCATTGTGCTAATAATATGGTGGAGATTCAGGTGAAGACTCATGAGACCTCAAAGGTTACAAAAGTTGAGACTACAAATAAGGCTGCAGTTCTTGAAGATGGTGATAATGAACAACTACCATAACCACAGCACATTATAGCCACAGGCAGACAAAGAAGGCAATTTAAAACACTGGTACATTATGGTTATATATATGTTGCTTATACTTTACCTATATGCGACGAGGTGGAGATAGATGAGCTTTCATCTTACTTTGACGATGATAATTCTGAGTCATCACAATGGTTAAAGGCTATAAGTGAACAGACGGAATCAATTCATCGAAATCAAACATGGGAACTAGTAAAAGTACCAAAGAGCCAGAAGATTGTCAAAAGTAAATGAATCTTTCAACGGCAGGAAGACATTCCTAGTGTTGAGATAATGAGGTATATTAGGTGAGACTTATGGCGAAAAGATATACACAATGGGAGGGCATTGACTACAACAAGGTGTTTTCTCTTGTGGTAAAACATACTTCTATTCGTGTATTACTTGCCTAAAATTTTACACAAAATCTCGAGCTAAAGCAGCTAAATGTGAAAATATCATTTTTTATGGTAAAGTGGATGAGCAGATTTACATGAGGTAGCCAGAAGGATTTGATATTCTGGGTAAAAAAAAAAACCATGTTTGATTGTTAGAGAAATCTTTATATGGACCAAGTAATCTCGTTATTGCGACCTCCCCGAAGGTGCACCGCCTAAGGGTTAGGCTAATGGATTGCTAAACCTAATTTAGCTCGAGCTCTCCCAAGCTCATACTAATTCGCAACTTAGGTTTAAGATCTTAACATGCAAAATTGATTTCAATTGGAGTCGCCACTAATCTATTTATGGTGGGTCGATTAGAAACCCATGTAAAATACTGAGAGTAGTATTTTACCCCTACGAACCAGAGATTTTGAATTCGGGGACTTGAGAACCTATTTTCTTTTATTTCAAAAAAATAATTTGCAGGCAGCTTGAATTGATTTTAAGTTCATTCCCTAACATGCAAGGTGATCATGCGAGTGCGCAAATATTAATGGAAATGCTAAATGAAATAAAACAAAAAAAAATGACCTATCGAAGTAAATTAAGAAAAACACTACATCATTTTTTGGTTTTTTTTATATGAATGCAATGCATGTGATGCATGTAATGCATGTAATGGAAAACTTAATTCTATATGCAAACATCCTAATGCAGATCTAAATGCAATAAATTTCAAGATTACTTAATGAAACTAATTATCTATAATTAAATAATATCTAATTTAGACTAGGAACTAAATTAATCCCTAATTTAAACTAAAACATTATCTTAACTACGGATAAAATCTTTAAAACATGAAAACCAAACTAATGTGCAAATGCATGAAAGTCTAAACCTAATTATATGACCTAATATAATATTAATTTGGACTAAATGACATGTGTTTAACTAAATGAATTAAATGACATGCAAAGGTTTTTTTTAAGCATTTTCTTATTTATTTAAACGGAATTCGAAATTAATTAAACTAATTAAATGTGAAAACCTAATCTAACATGATTCCTAAATTTCTAAATGTATTACTCTATCATGGGGTAAATGAACATGCAATGACATTTAACTACATGTAACTATCTAAATGATGCATGAATGATTTTTTTTTTTTATCAATGGAAATTCGAAATTAAATAAATGCATAAATTAAAATTTTATACCTATCATTCTAATATGGCTAAAATTGCAATTCCTAATTGACATGCATGAATGACATGCAATTTTCCTAATTGACATGAGATTTAATGTGCCTAAACTAAATGTTATGAAATAACTAATAATGCAACCTAAAGTGAAAAGATATGCATATGAGTTCTTTTTATTTTTATATTTTTTATTGACTATGAAATAAACATGAAAACCCTAATTTAACCATGCAAAATATACTTAAAGTGCCACCTAATCATGCTATGCAATATAGTCTAAATGCAATTTAATGAAAATGCAATTCTATTTAATATGCAATCTATTATGGAATGTAATTTTTTGTAATTTTTTTTAAATAACAAAAGGGAAAATGCAACCAAATCAACGGATCGTATCTCGGGCATGAGATCGGATCGGTCGATTTAACGTGCGGTCGCGAGTCGTATCTCGGGCGGGAGATCGGACTATCGACCAATGCACATTAAATGAAAATGAAATTACAATTAATAATACCTATAATCTAAAAAAAAAAAACATAAGCAAATGATAAAACATGCAAATAATAAAACAAGCAAAATATAAAACAAACAAATAATAAAATGCATGAGCAAATCAGTAAATCAAGAAATAAATAAACAAAAGCATAAAATAAAAAAGAAACGGGTCGGGCGGCCGAACCGGGTCGGTTCAGCCCCTGACCCGCGAAGCCATCTAAGAGAGGGCCCGCCCGCGATGGAGAGAGGAGGCTGGACTGGGCTCGCAATGGGCCCAGTCCGGCTTCCTCCTTCTTTTTATTTTTCTCCTAGCCTTTTCTTTCTCGCGTGGGCTCACTCTTTCTCAGCCCATGTTGGCTTATGCTCTGCCTCAGCCAGACAACAGGCCCAACTCCACACGCGAAAGCCACAGCCCACGAACCAACAAATCTTGCACACGGCGGCCCAAACTCACACGCCCGCGAGCTTCTTCTTCTTCCTCGCGTGTATTCCTCCATGGATGACCTGCAAGTTCAACTCAACGCCGTTCTACTCGCGGCGGAGCCACGGTGAACGTCGACGAGGCCGAAAGCAATGGACCAACTCCTCGTCGATTCACTAATATCACCACATCTTCACAGACAAAGCAGATTACACAAGAAACAAAACGAAATTGATGGAAAAACACATGTGAGGAGATCAGCACGGCAAAGAGGGTTCGATCGCAAGGGTAAAACACGAGGGGTCTATCCCTAAAATGCAACAAATCACTCACAAAAATGCAAGATTCACCAAAATAGAGAAACCAAGACTCGCACGGCTTTGAGGTCGATTGGATCAGTGAATCCCCAAATCAATCCAAGGACAAACTTACCTACAAACAATGGAGAACACGAGTAAATCGCCGGTGAAGACAAAGGAACGGGCGTGGCCTCCTCCTCTCGATGCTTTCTCCTCTCTCTCGCGTTCTCTCTCCCTATAAGTCTCTCGGTCTCTCTTTCTCTCTATCGGCGGAGAAAACCTCAGAAGCTTCCCCCTGTCTCCTCGGCTTCTCTGTGTGTGACTGTGTACGCGTGTGTGTATATTCCTTGCTTTTTTTCTCTTTTTGCTCGGTAAAAGCTTCTATCCCTTCCTGCAGGCGTACAACTCCGTTTTATAATGGTTAGAAAAGACATCTCGGTCAAATCTTGGAAGATTTGACTGAGATATATTTTCTTTTCTTGCTTCTGAACGAAGGGCTCACGTGAGAAGATAGGATTTTCGGTCAAATCCGTGAGGATTTGACCGAAATTTCTTTCCTTAAACTCTTTTATTCTCTACTTGCATCCCTTCCTTTTTGATAAAATATATTCCGCCCAGCAATTCTTTCCCCCAAAACCTTCTTGCCGCCGATGCCGTTTCCTCAAATGCAAGATGCAATGATATATATATATTTTTTAGGAATTAAAATCCCTATTTTCTATTTTTATTTTAATGCAATCTATACCTAAATCAAAAATTAGGTGTCAACACTCGTAAACAATGGTATAAATGTTTTGACACTTTCATGGCTAGTCAAGATAATTTGAAGAGTATTTTTAATAGATTTGTTTTATTTAGGAGATTTTTAGACGGGTCTTTGATTTATTTGCTATTATATATTGATGATATGCCGATAATAGCTAAGAATACTTATAATATCGATGTGCTAAAGCGGCAGTTAAGCGCTAAGTTTGAGATGAAAGATTTTGGTACTGCAAAGAAAATATTGGGTATAGGATTTTACATGACAGGACTGTAGGAGTTTTATGTTTTTCTCAAAAAAAAATATCGAGAAGATTGTAGCACATATTAATGTACAGCTTACGAAATCTGTAAGTACATCTTTAGTTAAACATTTTAAACTTTCTGATAAATTATCACGGCAGATGGAAGAGGATGAGCATATGTCCCAAGTTCCTTATTTTAGTGCAATGGGTAATATTATGTATTATATGATATGCAGTAGAAAGAGATAACAAACGTTGGAATAATGTATCGAATGAACACCAATGGTAGTGAGACCATTGCTTATGTGGATTTGGATCACGCCAATAACTCCTATGATTGTAGATTTCTATCAGAATACTTTTTTATGCTAATGGTTGTGCAGTTAGTTGGAAGGCATCTTTATAGGATCACATTGCTTTGTCTTCGACTGAGGCAGAGTACATGACACTAACCCTCATAGCAAATGAGGTGATATAGTTACAAGGTTTGCTCTTAGATTTTGGGTTAGAATAGCAAAGTGTGGATATACATTGTAATAATCAAGGTGCGACACATTTAGCGTATAATCTGATTCATCATGAGCGAACAAAACATATCAATATCAGGTTCTGAGATGTTTTAGCGAAGGGTAAAGTTATTATGGAAAAAGACATTTACACCGGATAACCTCGCCAACATGATGATTAAGCATGTTCCTTCTGGCGAAACTTAAGCTTTGCTTGAGCAAAATTAGCATTTGTGAAGAGTAAGTGCCTATTGGGGCATTAGGAGAACAACATAGATGATGAGCACTATAACTTGGCTTGAAACGTCGAGCCAATATAGATAATTGTTAAAAGAAAATTATCTAATTCAAATAGGTTTTCTAATTGAATAATTTCCTAAAAAGATATTTTAGATCCAAATTTTGCCTATATATAATAAGTGAATGATCTATTCAAGGAGTATCTTAAGAAGAACTGCACACGAAGAAGAGCCAACATAAGAAGAGAAAAAAGGGCGGACGTTGTTCTTTATTCGTGTTGTACGAAAAGTCTTTACTTTTATGGTTTGAACACATGGTGATTTTGTGCTATAAGTTTGACATCTAAATACTTTAGGTTTGGGTTTAATCTAGATATTGGGAACACTGTTGTAAACTTTGATCTTTTAATTATGGTGGATTTTTTGCTGCTAGCTCTTTCCACGGATATAGGTGTAGATAATCAAACACTACCACATAAGTCTCTAATTCCTTATTATTCCTCGTTTATTTCTCTGATATTTTCACATTAAGTTAATTTACAAGATCTCTTTGTTTTCCATATTGAAAATTCACAACAAGTTGTTGAAGAATGATGAAGACTTGCCTCATGTCATTCTAACTATTGGCAACATCATTCAACATTTCGCTTTGATCAATTGTTTTTGCATGTGACCACATACGAACAA
Organism: Melaleuca alternifolia; assembly: GCA_019926035.1. NCBI lineage: Eukaryota > Viridiplantae > Streptophyta > Magnoliopsida > Myrtales > Myrtaceae > Melaleuca > Melaleuca alternifolia. The sequence goes on from JAGKPW010002382.1 coordinate 1,213,265, forward strand.
ACGATTGTCAACGATCCATAATCACCTAAATAGAAGGTAAATGAGCTGGATAGCACACGGTCAAGAAAGAAATGGCCCATGATAGTGGTTAATTTTGATTTTTCATATATTGATGAAAAGTCTGTACATTAATGGACAATCCCTGAAATCTGAACTAGAAAAAGGGAAAATGCCATCAAGAACCTTAGACTTTACCCCATGTGACATATTTATCCCAAACTTTTTTTTAGTTCATTAAAAATCGTGAACTTGTACTCATATGATACATTTGTCTCAATTTTTTTTGTATCACTGAAAATCTCGAACTTGTATTTGTGTGACACATTTATCTCAATTTTTTTGTGACATCAAAAACTCTCGTCGACGCTAGCTACAATTTGCTGGTCAAAGTAGGTGAAAAAAGAAGAAGAACTTTACCAAAATAAAAAAGAAGAAAAAGAAGAAAAAAGAATATAGGGTAAATGTTAAGGGTGTCAAATGGGTAGGTCAAGTCGCGTTTAGGTCGGGTCAAAAGTGATCCAACTCATGTTGACACATTTAACCCGTTTTGACTCATTCTCATTTAATACAATTCTAGCGACCCTTACACAACCAGACCCATATTGTTAAAACACTTTCATATTTAACAAAGTCTAGAAAAATTTTCTTCATAATTTTTTAAAATATTTTGTTAGAACAATTTTATGCAATACAATTTATTTGATAATTTTTTTAATTGTTTTTAAAATTTTAATTATTTTAAATATTTTAAAATATTTTTTTTTATTTTTCCTCCTCCAATCGTCAACGAGGCTCGAGCTCGCTAATTTGCCGAGGTATCAGCCTCCCTAGAGTTTGGTGATCTCATCCCTCGCCTCTCGGTCGACGATCAATTGAGAAAGAAGGGAAAAAGAGGAAAAAATGAAAGAAAAAAAAGGGAAAATTAAAAAATCAAATTTTTTATTTTTAAAAAATTAAATAATTAGAATATTAAAATTTTCATAGTTTAAAGATGATTTGTTAATGACACTTAAAACTAATTAGGTAACCCATTGGAAACCCATTTAAGACCATTTAAGTTAGTGACTCATTTAAAACTCATTCAATCTTTTAAGCTAACTTATTTATGACACACATTATCTCATACGAGTAAAAACATGGGTTTTGGACCCATTTTGCAACCTCTAGTAAATATATATCATAAGGATATAAGTTCAGGGTATTTGGTGTTACAAAAAAATTTTGAGGTAAATGTGTCACACAAGTACAAAGAGTATTGTGTTACAGAGTATCGTGACTCATATAAGTTCACGATTTTTAGTGATACCAAAAAAACTTTGGTTAAATGTGTTACAAGTATAGGGTTTTTGGTAGCATTTTTCCTTAGGAAAATGAAGATATATGACACCCCATGTGCTTAAAAAATTCGTAATAAGAATTACAACAATAAAGGCATGAATTGAAAACAAACTCTCTAAATCTTTCTATTTTTTGAATGATTCATTAAAATGAATGAAACCTTAAGAATGAACTTGCAAGAAGCAAATGCATGAACATCACAATTGAACTTTTCTTGAACATGTGAACTAGGAAAATATAATTTTAAAACTCTAAAAAAATTCACTTGAACTATGTTATTCTTGCATTTTCTTAGTTATATTTTTCATGGATAAGCAAGTAACTGTTCAATTTACATTTTTTTTATATTTTTCATTATTCGAGAGGATTGGAATCGATGCTCTGATTTTTCCCGGAGACACGGTAACACCTGATGGACAAATCAGTTGTGGGATCGTCAAGATCATAAAGATACAATCATGAGGTTGTTCTTATTCAAATCGCCTCCATTGAATGGCTACAGTTTCATAATCACAAAAGCTATACCCCTTCTTCATTAATTGAAGTACCATAGAAGTTCAATAGACGATATTCATGTTCTAAGTATAGTTCTAAGAGAAATTTTCATGTTTCACCTCAACATTGTTTCCCTATAGCAGTTTCTAGATTACAACAGCTAAGAGAAAAGAATGCCAAATTCAATGGGAGGTACATATAGATGAGGACTTTAAAATACTGAAGATTGCTTTGACTGGACAATGCCACTAGATAAAGGATTCATCCTTTTCCCCCCTTACATCGTGACTATAGAGACTAACTTTATATCTTGTGATTCTTGACCATAATAACAATGATTAGCGCCATGATCATAATTCGTAATATCTATATTTTGATAGTATTTTTTTATCTAACTTTTTCCCTAAAGTTCATAAGTCATCCCAACTTTCAACATTCGCTCATGGGGAATGTCAAAGATCTTGTCACTTTGCCTCAAGTTCTTCTTCAAGAAGTTGTAAGCATAGTCGATCAAGACCCTCTTCCCTAAACTGGCCCCTTTCCCTGCCACCACCTCATTCTCACCAATTAAGTGAACCACACCCGTACGCCAAGCCAAATCTAACACAGTAATCTCTCTCTCCAATTCTTCTTGTGCGTCATGATTATATTTATCACAAGCTTCGTCATCGACCTCTTTTTGGACCTCGTTCTCACAATTCTCTGCACTTTCTAACCCATCAGCCAAGTGCTCATCATCATCGTTGTCCATGTTCAACCTCACTTGATGGGTCATAGTCCAATGCTCTTCCATTACAAACTCCTTGAGCCTTTCAAATAGGAGCCTCTCGAATGGCTCGTCATGCTTGTCTCGCGAGTCATTGTACCCATACCTCACGACACATCGGAACACATTGAGCTCCTTAGGCTCAAATCGGCGGAACAGGAACCGCTCTTCTGACAGGATTTTGCTTATCGGGAGCGACTTTATCGAGACGAAGACAAGGACCGAGTGGACGGCAGGCACATTCTTCACATAGTGCTTGAAAATCGGGGGGATACCTTGGACGAGCTCTGAGTAGAAGACCGCAAACCCTGGTATGCGGCAGAGGCCGGCGGGGTCGGTTGCAATCTCCCTGAGCTTCTTCGGCGACATCTTGTGGTCAAGCTCATAGTAGTACTTGCGCCGGTACACGTTGTTCCACACGTACATTATGGTCATAATGACGGTGGCAAAGGCCAAAGGAAGGTATCCTCCTTGATTGAATTTGTAGAGGACTGAGCTTAGGTAGAGAAGCTCCACGGTGCCCACAACTAGAATATAAGTGATGACGAAGAAGATGTTACATTTCCATATCATGATCATGATGAGCACCAGGAATGCAGATGTGAGGGTCATAACAAAGACCACAGCTATGCCTGCATGAAAGAAAGATTTATATAATTGGACCCTCACATAGATAAATAAGATGACACATGCATCATAATATGCTTAATATAGTAACATGATAGATACACGAAAACATCACATTTATTATGATGATAATTGTTTTTGTGAGGTGAATCGACAAAAGAAGAAGTAAATAAACCATACCTGCGTAATTGATTTTTAAATTTCAGATGCACCGTGGTTAGAGGTACTAAACTTTGTATGTATGTTTGGCAGCTAGGACATAAAAGAGTTATAAAAAGTGTATGACCCAATGACTTACCATAGGCGTTGCCTATTTTCTCAGTAGTCCTGAACCCAAGAGTGATCGCAACGCATGCCAACATAAGGAGATAATTAATCTCTGGTATGTAAACTTGTCCTTCATATTTCGACGACGTATGCACAACTTTCACACGAGGAAAACACCCCAGGGAAAGCGATTGTTGGATGATCGAAAACGTCCCGGAGATCATAGCTTGGCTCGCAATGATCGCAGCCAGTACTGCGATCACAAACATCGGCCAATATAAAGGCCCTGTGCATCATAAAAAGTTATTGCCATCTTCAATATGTAAATGAAAACTTAGGGCCTTTAAAGGATGTCATCATTTGTAATTAATCTCTAAGAATTAGCATGTATATGAATGGTAGAAGATACTCACCAGGTATAGATTCAAAGAACAAGTCACCAACAAGATCGTTATGCTTTCGAAGAAATGAGGCTTGGCCAGCGTACGCCAATATGAGTGAGGGGTACGTCATGGTACACATGCTTATTTGTATCGAGCGGACCGTGAAGTGCCCAACATCAGCGAATAACGCCTCCGTTCCTGCATCATTCGACGAACTAATGGTTCCAACAGAGATTATACACCTTAAGTAGATTTAAATTATCTAGCCAAAAGATTAGGAATGTACCTGTTATGGCAAGGACAATGCCACCGAGAGATACCCATCCCTCCTTTTTGTTCCTCCGAAAGTAATCAATGACATAAACAGGACTGATTGCTTTGACGACTCCCGGATCGTACTTGACGAAATTGTATAAACCAATCGAACCAATAAACGCGAACCAAACACATATGATTGGAGCGAAACTGTATCCAACTTTATCAGTCCCGAACTTCTGGACCGTGAACAAGCACACCAGTATGGCCACCGAAATCCATATAATCATATCTGTAGAACACAGGTATTCGAGTTTTAGGAAGAAAGAAGAATGAACAGACGCCCAGTTAATCCCATATAAACCCGAGACCACAGGTCAAGATTGGGCCATCTAAACCTAAAATCACCAATCCCATTTATATGATTTTCTACAGTAACAATTCCTGCAGCATAAGATAACTCTCTACTCAGGGGTGAAATTATCTTAATTTATAAGTTTGTTCAAAGAACCTACTCAGTCTCTTTAGTTTCAATCGAGGAAATTGAAACCGTGCTGGCTTACTTGGGATGCCAAAAGGATGCCCAGTATCGTGGCCTTCTGTCGTCCCTTTATAGGGCAACGATGTAGCCATATTCGTACTTGTTCAGATAAAATCAACTTAAGCAGGTCACGAAATTTCTGAGTAAAACTTTTTTTTTTAAACAAAGACAAAGTGTGGGGTTTCATTCGTTTTCTACTTTTTGTGCACCAAAAAATTATTTGGTCAATGACTCGAGTAAGGATCTCCGACCGGATCATGTTAATCCTGATGAGTTACCTTCTATATTTCTACGCTATCTGTGAACAAAAATAGAAAGGTTTGAGATCTCTACTCAGACAATTGGATGTATTGATGCAGTAAATAGATGTGGTACCTAGGGATTAATTTGTTATGTCATCTCACGGTGCATATTATTCAGAGTATCAAGTAGGTCACTGAAGAATAGAACAGGCAGAGAGATTAATGGGGTTGATGTGATAATAAAACATAATACCTTCTGTCACTTTAGAAGTAGCCTGCTTGATCCCTCCAACAGCGGACAGAACTGCAACACTCACATGGGGTCGCAAGTCAACGATTGCAAATCGACGTCAACAGTTGTGATGATACATCAGCTACGCAAGCTAGAAGAATTGTCAATGACAACATGGAAAGGAGCGTACACCATCATGCCCTTTTTTTTCGACTGACAAATGCTACTGCTCCTCACTGTTCTTCCGCGACCGCCATTTTGCTATTTAGGAATCGTTCTTGCAAGTTGACGTAAATGCTTTCCTTAATTAACTCAAAGACCCGCAAAATAAGTTTGATTCGTTCTAGTATTTAATCGTGAAACGCAACTCTTATATAGTAAGTCAAGAAAATGGCAGGGGACGAAATTGAACCCAATTTCCACCACGAGGGTTAAATAAAAAAAAATATGATTGTTGTACTTACTGTTCCCTGCCGACTTTTAATTTTTCACTCATCTTTGTCATTTTAAGAGTTGTTGTTTATTTAACCCAAAAGAAATGCTTATAATTGGTGTACAAAAATACGACTATAAAATCACATTTACTAAATTATACAATTAGCAGACTTGATTATAAGCCTACCCATCCATTGGTCCACTCAATCAAGGGGATCCGAAACACAATTTAGGTGGGCATAGACAAATAGATTGCTTCTTCACCTTGAGCTAGGCTGGCTTGGACCCCCTCAAGGTTGGTCATTTTATCAATCGGACCTAATTGCTCTGGTAAAAAATAATAATAATTCAAGATGGAAATGTTAAGAGGTGCGTACCGGAAATGCAAGGAGTGAGGACACCATCACCAATGACCATGGAAGTGCCGAGCATGGTGGCAAAGAGCAAGAAGAACTTGGCAGACCGGCTCTTCTCAAGCTTGGACTTGAGCTTCGTGGCCCTGAGCAGGCGATTGCTCGGTAGTTCTAGCTGGAAATTAGACACATTTTGATCTTCTGGTTGCTGACTCGGGATCAACCCTACCCTTGCATATCGGCATAATAGCGAGTACAATGCGAACGTCCCTCCTGCAAAATGGTGGAAACAAAAAGTCATTCATGTACATTGATAAGGGACATCGATTTTTTTCCCAGATCAGATAAAATCAGAAAATATATATATATCCCAAGTACTGAGGCAACATAATTATGCATGTTCATGCAGATGATTAGAACTTTTAGATTCAACTAATCACAATCAATTAGTGTATGCTGCCAAAACTGATGCTTGATCTTAGCTCAAGTAGGGAATCGATGTAATCTCCATCGTCTTTGCAAATGATTTCGCGTGCTTCGTGCACCGGTAAAACAAAGGAGAGGCTAGCCAATGAAAGGGAACTCCCCTCAGTTGAACACGAAAACTCGCCGAACCTAACCTAAACTTTTTAACATCAGTACCTCTCTATGTATCGATTTAATTACTTCGCATGTCACCTCTTTTGACCAATTGACAGAAATTTACCAATCACAAATCTAGATGAAAGTCCTCGCCTGACCCAATGAATGCATCGCATCGATACCGACGAGTTGATGACTATTCATTCGCATCACTGCGAGGATCAATCCTGTAGATTTTGCCCCCGTAATGATGCGATATGCTGACTTCTAGCGGACGATGCAGACGACCCGTAGTTTTCGCATTCCAATGCTTTAACGAGCTTTAAATTTATGATACGTTTATTTTACTAAAAATTTTATGCTAAAAATTGTTTTTAAGAAAAATAATTAGTTTTTATTTATTTAGCGGTCTAGAAAAAGTGTTTCCTTTTTTTGTCGGAAAGGAAAATCTTCTTCTTGTAACCTAAACTTATTATTTTATGTTCATGAAAAATATTTTTTATAGATCAATTAGCCTTCGGTCATTTATATATTAAAAAGTCAAAACAAATTTCCTGAAAGAAAATTTTCTTAAAGCAAACGGATTGCTTAAACCCTCGTATACAATTTTATAAAGTAGAGCTAGTAGCTAGTAAAGAGAAAAAATGGGTGCATGCTAAAAGTAATCGTTTCGTTTAATCATGAGTGACGCCAGGTACTCGAAGACTCTCGGGCTCCATACATATTATCTTTCTTGACTTGATGCCAAAAGGAAAGGCCCCAGATAGAACTCGAACGAGTCGAAGTCCTCACCAGATGAGATTTGGCTCTTACTTTTCAAGCCAAAAAAAAAAAGAATAATTAATTGCTGCATGAACCTTTAAGTTTTATAAATTTCTTTGCTAAATCATATGAGACAGGTGTTATCTTGTCCATGAAAGCCTAGTAAAGTAACCCATCTTGGTTTATCATGCAAATATGACAGGTACTCGTTTAGTTTTTACTTTGACTCAGATCACCGGAAATAAGCGTATCCAAACTACAAAAAGAGGATCATCTATCGGCGATGATATGTTCATAGTGTTAAGTGCCGTGAAGGTGAAATATTGAAATTAATAAAATTAGTAAGCACGCATCACCTATAGTCTTGCTCATCAGGTTATACTTAAAGAATATGCTCAATCATTGTCGCTGGTTCTTGACTTTGATTGAACAAAAATTCAATCGGGGCAAAAGAATCGAAGTCAAACTTCGTTCCCTCCTCGTGCCCGAAGATCGCACACTGCTCTGGCCAATAACTGCATCAGCAGAAGCCTGAGAGCTATATCAATATATACCTTGTCTTTTTTCCCTTAAGAAACGACTAAATATATAGAAACTGGTCGAAAGGTTCGGGCCCACGCTGTGGGCTGCCGTCACCCAAAGAACAGACACAACTTTGTTCTATTTTGGCTGAAAAATGTCGAACCAAGTGAACCTTGAATTGTAAATGCCGCATGGAGACAGAAAATGAATTTTATGAGATGTATTCTATTTGTGCAAAGTTGGCGGTAGGTGTATATAATTTGGAGAGATGCTCATTAATTTGAGAAGATAGCATGATTAGGGTAGTGATTTCTATTTCCTTTTAGCGCATGATTTTGACCTTAAACATTGGATTTGCGATATAGTCCAATATAACTCCACACACCAATGTAAAATATTGCAAAATCCCATGATAAAATGTACAAAGATATTTATTAGTAGGTTTCACTTACCGTCGCCATTGTCGGTGGCGCGCAGGACGATAAAGACGTACTTGATAAGAGGGATCAAGGTAATGGTGTAGATGATCAGGGAAAGGACGCCTAGGATGTCATCGTTGTGCTTGACGCCCTCGGTGAAGGTGCTTGGGTACACATAGAGCGGCGACGTGCCGATGTCGCCATATACTATCCCGATACTCTGGAATGCTAGGGTCAATATCACCTGCCACTCCACCTTCAAGCACCATTCTTGTTATAATTTTGCTAACACTGTTCGATAAATCGACTCGCTCAAAAGTTTAAATCTTTTATAATTTTTGCTAACACTATTTGATAAATTGACTCGCTCAAAAGTTTAAATTGTGAAAAGGTAGTCAATATTCGGAACATAATCAACACTTACTTGCTCGGAGCTATGAGGATGATGGCCAGCGCATTTACCGGATTCAATGTCTAAAGAGTCGTATCTACGCAACTTGTGGCTCGAGAACTTCTTTCCCTTGATGAGCCCTGGAGATGGCGATGGAGAAGCTGTCTCAGCTTGTAGGCTTTCGCCTTCCCGGAACTCTTCGACCGCGTCACCCGACATTTATCACTCTCTCCCTCTCACTCTCTCTCTCTCTCTCTCTCAAAGTTGTAAAGACGGACGCACGACCACGGAGGCACGGCGGCAGGCCGGAGAGATGGGGGAACAGGTAGATAAAAAGTGGTGGCAATTAGCTCCGGCGACGATGAGGTTTCGTAGAGATAAGATGATCGGGGTCGTATTTATACATAAAAAGCCAAAATGGCCCACATATTAAGGAAAAAAACAATCTCAAGAGATTTAGAGTAATTACAAAAGGAAAGCCAATATACGCGTGGGGGGACGGAGACGTCCCGAGGCAGGTGCTGATGCAAGATGGGGGATGAATCTGCAGACTCTGTTTGACGAAGGAAGTTTCTCATAACTTTCCGCGATGCAAAACAAGAAACTCGTCGATTCTACTCGCGTCGTTATCTTGTTCTTCCTTTCTTATAAGATTGTATTAATGAGCGTCTTAAGGGCGCTTATCAAGCAATCAATTAGATAAATTTTACAGTTGTCAATGCACTAAATGTCTTGAAAATCGAAGTATTTCGAATAAAATATACTTGACAAGTGCGTTGATGACACTAATTAACAATACCCATATTAATTTTATGACGAGAAAATTGGGTTCGAATAAAACAAACTTTAGACTCATAATTGATCCCATTATAAAATGACTCTGGTTTTTCATTTGATTGCGATGTTTATGCTAATCATCCCGAAGTCAAGGGAGCTAACACAAATTCAACTTTGACTACGCACGCTTTCTAGGTGTCTCTGGCAATTTGCGACTCCAGAGGAGTAGGAATCTCGTGCTATTGATAGTCATGGGGCACGGGCAACATGGGAATGGGTGGCGTACATCTTTGGAAAGTCTGCATCATGGTTGACTAAAAATAATGACCAGCCCATATGCTTTTGATTAGTATGCCGACGTTTCTACCGAAAAATAGAATTTTAATTACCAATCGACAGTTGTAGAGTAAACCGCCCATTGAGCAGATCCCACGTTGATTCATGCGAATATGCCTGGAATCAACGGTCTTAGGGGCAAACCAAGTAGATTAATTGACTAAACCCATTTTTTTCCAATAATTCATTATTACTATTAATCAAATGTTTCATTGTGTCTCTTGGTGATTCGAATTCCCGTGACCAATCACAATTGCTAATTCCGAAGCCATTGATCAGACAGTACTACTGCTTTTGCCGTCCTTCATGGTTCGCTCGATTCTATCAAAAGTTATCGTTAAAATAAGATATTATAAGTTGTAGTTCCTATTAGACGAGTTTAAATTGTTTGAAACAGACAAACAATCTACTTATAACACATGATCTAATACTTTTACTTACCCAAATGAAAAAGAAAACAGAACAAAACAAACCAAAAAAATCTGCCCGTGAATTTTATTCCTTATAAATCGTTTACCCCAAAAGTTTGAGCTACAAAGAAATGGACTGAAATTCTTTTTTTCATTGAAAATAGCTCAATGATTCTTATTGATAGCACAGTTCTACAAGTTTTAATGTCTGCTTTCTTCAAAATTTTCTATTCTCTGCTTGACCATGAATTTTTTTCCCCTCTTAAAATGGGCCAATAAAGTGCCAGGATTGATCATGACACTCAATAAAATAATTGTCACGACCTACCCAAACCACCTCAGGAAGGAGGACGGTAATGAAGGTAGTTTTAGAGGCATCGCTCGTAAATAGACCTGAATCGGCATCCCTAAAAGATGATTTAAAAGCAACGTCTAATCGTAATTAGATTCAATTTGTCAATTACGAGCATGGACCCTCCCAAGTTCATACCTCACGTGACGTTTAGGCTTTTTTATTTTAAAAGTTAATTAACAACCTAAATATTTCTAGGAGTTGTCACTAGCCTATTGGAGTTGGCTAGAAACTAATTGAGATGTGGAGTATCGTCTCAATCCTGACAGAACTAGAGTTTCTAAGGTTCGGGACTTGTTTACGCTAATATTTCTATTAACGCCCTTTTGGTACATAACTAGCTGGTTATTTAATTAGAAGTGGTCATGCATTCTTGCTAATCTATAATGACTATAAATTCATTCAAAGTGTAAGTGTTCATGCAGCTTGTTTTTGTGAGGTCATTTTCATGCATGTCTAAACTAAGACTAACTTAATTTAGAAAAGAAAGAAATTAACACACAATCTATTGAAAGACAAATGCAGAAAAATAAACACTAGAGATATTGAAATGCGATGCGATAATAAACATTCACATAATTAGACAAGACTATCAAATATCGAAAACATAAAAACCCGCAAAGCTTGTGGTAATTAATAATATATTGGCCTTATTATAAGCCTTGAGACATGATTCCTCGAAAGCTGACTGTTGAAGAATAAAGGTGAGCCTAAATATGATAAATTGATTCAAGTGGAATCTAGACTAGATTGTCATAATCATTCTTTTAGATAAGTGATGCTATGTCTAAACTGATTTTATTAGACTAAGCATATGTGATCAACTTGAGTATATCTAAATTAGCATAATCCTAAGTGACTTACAATGAACCTTTACATGAATAAGACTAAAAGAGACATTAGTCTATCGCCATCGAATTGCGCATGCCAAATTCGCAGTTGTTGTCACTGTGCTAGGACTCAATGCGCACTAATTTTGATAAACAAGCATCTATCTAAGCCATCCTGAGTACACAATCAAATTATACCGATCCTAACCATGCATCTAAGCATTCATGCACGAAGCCTAAATAAAGCACATAACTAGACTAATAAATAAATGTGGAATGATAATAGGAAATCTAATTACAATTGAAAACCTAGTTACAACAGGAAACCTAATTATAATAGAAAACGTTACAATAATAAACCTAATTATTACGATAACACCACTAGAATAACGAAAATTAGCCTTAAACCCACGCAAAAGATTCCAAAACGCAAAAGTGCGACGCCACAAATTTTAAGTGCATCATCCTCCCTCGCTAGAAAAAAATTCGCCCTCGAATCTGTTTCATTGTTATGGATATCAATCTCTTCAGGTGGCAACCTACGTGGCATCTCCTCTAGTACAATATCAGCAAACTCCTCAAGGAAGGATCGAACTTCAATAGGAATTTCGAACCTATCATCAGAATTTTGCACAATCAGGACTTATCTAGCAAACCGTTCTGATTCAATCATGTCAACTTCAGCAAATTGCTCATCCTCATGCTTTTCTGTCTAAATTATTAGATTAGTAAGTGACATCAACAGGTCAAACTTTATGCTTTTTTCTTGCTTAGCATGAGCATTGTCTCGAATTTCCAATCAGCTAGACATAAAAATTTCATCATCAGAATTATTGCTCTCATCATCACAATGAGGAACTAATCGATATGAGTTGGTCATGATATGAGCAACTGTTTATCAAAATCAGCAAAGGTACAAATGATTGTTTATCAGCAAAGGTGCAAATGATTGTTTTCAAGAGTAGAAAGACCTCATTGTTTTCCACCATCTGTTAGAGAGAGTTCTGCTATTCAGTCTTAGCTTCCTTCGATGTTGCTTTGTCTTCCACCAATGCAACATTTAAAATTCTTTTAACAACTAAAGACTCACCAAAAGCAACATAAATAATCTCTTCAAGTTCTGGATCCGCACCATCTTCTTCGACGTCGGATTCATAATAGATTTGACATTCATCATAAACTAGGCCTTCATCATAGATTGTGCGTTCATCATGAAATTCAAGAATCTTGGTCTTCATCTCAAGATTTTGCTAAAAAGACTTATTTCCAAGACGTACTCCTCGATTCTGTCTCTAGTGCGAAAACCCGAAAAGGTTGACATCTCATCTTCATCATCAGATGGATCAGTAGATTCCACTTCTTCTTCGGATTGAACGTTCAACCTTGCCTCCGCAAGTTGTCGCTCCAAATCCTAGATTCTCCTTCTCTATTCTTCAATTTTTACATCTTGCAAGTCTCTTAGATTCAGCTATTCATCTGTTTCAGGAATAACTCCACGTCCCCGGCCTCCACGAGCTCATTGTCCACGACCAACGCGATTCCGTTCAGCCATTGATTCAAGCAATCTATGCTATGACACCAATTGATGCCGAAATGCAATAGAAAATTGGTTAAATATGAATTAGATTTGATAGAGGAACAAATCACTCTCTTCCTTTTGCAAAAACCACCACTTCCAAGTGAATCTGGAGAAGAAGAATAACCACACATCTTGTCTTTAGCAATGTTAATCTGATTGAACAGCAACATAATATCCTTCGATTTATCCAACACTTTGCTGATTATGTGTTTCTATTACTTATACATTTCAAGTTTGCCGAAGTCGAAAGGTAAGGAATAGATTCCTACTTCAAAATTCTTCAAGCTTTTTCTTGCAAGCTGTATGCAAAGATTTGCAAGTTGAAGCATCGCCACTCGGGGAATTTGTCTCACCCATTTGATGGGTGAGAAAAAAGTCGTCATTGTTCGTCCTTTGCAGAAGGATTTCCAATGTAATTCGAGCAATGTTCTGTTGAGATTCCCTCTTATCGGTGTATGTGTCGGGAGATTTAAGGCATTCGCCATTCACGAAGACCACTAATTTATATCTCCACACGTGTTGAGATCCTTCATTGATTGAGTTATAAGTAGGATAACCATCCGTTTTCTTCTGTGTGTACTCCTGACAGTTTGTACTGTGATGGATGGTTGCAAACCTGAGCTTGCTTCGAAGCTTGAGCTAATGGTGGAGCTACAACCAGAGCTGGGATGGCCAGAGGAAGTTTTGGTTCAGAAACTTCACTGAGATATTTCATTTTGGTCGACACAAGTGAAGAAGCCGCTGATCAAAGGGTGGGGAGTTGATCTGAGGAGGAGCTTTGGGTCCGTCAAATTTAAGGACATATCATGCTTGAAAAGGGTTCTGCACTATGTTAAAGGAACGGCTCATCATGGTATTTTTCTTCATGCTAATAGCTCAATGAAGCTCTTTAGTTATTTTTATGTTGATTGGGCGGGTTGTACCACTACTTGGCGTTCTACATCTAGATTTTGTATATATCTAGGATCTAATCTCATTAACCAACCATAATTGATGAGATGAATTAAACTGACATAAAAAAAAATAGAGCTTAATTGGTAAAAAAAATATTTAGAATTGAATTGACACTATTACGATAACTTTAGGACTGTTTTAATAATTTTTCCACATAGTTAGGAATGATTTAGTGGTGGCAAGTATCTGCAAGCATGTGCGAATACCAGCAATAATAGCGGTAGCGCACTCCTAAAGTCTTTTGAAGGATTCGCTCTTTGGTCCTTCTAGATTTCGGGGAGCACGTTTCCTGTCCTCTCACTTCCTTTCTATCAAATTATGCCCCAGTGAGAAGTTCGGTCTCTCCACCTACCCTCGTTTGAATGAAAACTTTACCTCTTAAATTTAACCATCGCAGCCACCTGTGACCTCTGTTTTTTCTGAAGGAACATGTGCTGTTTTCTTTTTGGGGTCCAATTTTGATCTCACTATCTCGCCAAAATGATTAAGATATAGTCTTGTGAAATGAAAACTAGAAAATGATTTCTCGACAACAAGCTCATCGTTTCTAGCATAAGAGAATTTTTTATGCCAGTATTCGATGAAGCTCTAGACAACTCGATTGGTTTTGCAGATGCTAGCAACACTCCAAAGCCAGAGTCTTTGAACTAGAATCATGACTGAACATTTCAGCATGCAGCAAGAAAAATGAAATAGGTGACCTACCGCACGGATCAAATAGATGGTTCTGAGCTTCCAGTAGATGTCTGTACAATGGAAATGAATTATAGCAACAGCAGGAACAGCAAGCCCCAACAGATACTTCATGGTACATATAGCAAGTGGTAATCTGACTCTGAGATCAACATGGATTTTCCATCACACGGCATATCTTCGCTGGGAACCAGGCTTATGACACCATTCCTCTGCTGTTCCCATTTACCAATCCAGCACCATTACAGGACAAAATTGGTGCACATATTAGCCGAAGAATAATAAGCAAAACTGGCACTCGATTTTCCTATTTCCGTAGTAGTCAACCACCCCAGTGGGAACTGGTACATTTAGCGCCTGCAGTTCATTACTTGCATTCGTGGTTGAAATCCAATCGCTGTCTTAGCTTAAATCTTTCCATTCCTCCAAATTCTTTCAAAAATTGGATTGGCCACTAGTTCTTTCGCAGAAGGCCGGGTGGTTGGATTTGGATCCATCATAACCTAAAGAAGTCAAGATTTTAGAAAGCCACAAAATTAACGGTTCTCCCCAAAGCAAAAACAAAACGACACAAGTCCCATTGAAAGATATGAAAACACTGTACCTTCAGCAAATTCTGGAAATGCAGTGAATAGCCAGGGAGAAGGGGAAGCTTTCCCTCTCTAAGATTCAGAAACTGAGGCCCAGATTCCGGCAAAGGCAACCCTCTTACAAGCTCATAAATAGAAGCTCCCAAGGAAAATATATCAACCTTGTCAAGATGCTCGAAATTGTCATTCAGGATCTCCTGAGGCATGTATCGTACATCGCCCTCCTCAACGGGTAGGCTGATATTAAGGAGAGTCGCACAACCAAAATCACCAAGCTTGTATACACCATTCTTGACATAAATATTATCTGGCTTAACATCAAGGTGGGCAATTCCTCTGTCATGCATAAAAAGCAATGCTTTCGCAAGCTGCAGGCATTTTGACATTAGCAAGTGTAAATCATGTGGAGAAACCATGAACCTTCATGACAAAGATTACAAAAATTAAGATCCATAATAGGCCACTATATCTTGTCCTAGGAATTGAAAATGTTCTAGCTATAGCCAAATTTTCCATTGCACTCTCCCTGCATTATCCAGGGCTTGATCACAGAGATATTCAAATCGCTGATAACCCAAAAACAATATCTTATAACTAATTGAAGCTTTGTGAACCACAGTACAATAGAAAGTCACATAACTATATCCAATGGAAGGGTCATCAATAGCATTCGCACAGCCACTCCTCATATAAATCCCATATTAGGAAGTTGAGTCTGTGTACTCTTCCAAGAAGGAAGAACAATTTTTAATTTCATATAATTTTTTTACTGAACCGAACATTTGGAAAAGGAGGTTCCACATTCATGAATCCTACTTTTAAGTTCTTTGAGCAATATGAGCACCTAACATCTCCTCTCTATGCAAGCAGGATGAATAAAATAGGATGGATGACCAGATGGGATGTGATCATGATTGAAACAATCATATATCCTAAAGTGAAAAATTTAACTGGAAAGATTTAGTGGAATAGTGCATGCAAAGAACACCAATAAAACCTCACTGGCAAACAATGAAGTGGGCCCTATTCAAGCAAGTTTTTCCATCTGATTCTCCATTTTTACGCACATGCTAGACATTTATATCTAGCAATTCTTCCGGTCTGCAGATGAAGGTAAACATGCAGTAATAATTTGTCTAGCAGTACTTCGACAAGTATCACCTCACCCCTAAAGATTGAAGCTTTAAGGCCCAACTCTTTAACAAGCACAAAAAAAGAATTATAAAAAAAAAAACTCGTTTTCTTTCTACTGCACATTCAAAATTCAAGTGACAACATAGCTGCTTATGAAGTGAACCTAATACTTAAAAGGAGACTATGCTCATTCAACGCCAGAATCAATCCTCAGTTCTGAATGCCAATGACCATTGCTTCGTGGGTTGCTTGACATAATAACCTAATAGAGGCCATTTATATCATAAAAAATTACTATCATCACATAAACTTGTGGTTAACCTGATATAGAGCTGTCGGTGCTTCACATTCAGTTAGACGTGTAGACTTCTGACTAGATAAGCTGTAATCACAAAGCTCCATCTGAATGTAAAGATGCTCATTTTCGAACCATGAAGAGTAATATCCAACGATGTTTTCGTGAGAGCCTGTAAGAAACATACAAAGATAATTACAGAAAATCATGCAGCAGCATAAAAAATTGAGGTAATGAAACCGGCACTGATACCTAAAGCTGCCAAAGATTGTACTTCCATTAAAGCCTTCCTCCTGCAAAACAGGGCATATCATATTCTGTTTGCATAAGTGGTGAATATCTGAAAGCAGTGGTTTAGGCAAATACCTTTCCCAATCTTGATACAATGGCCTGATGCTTTGCTTCACAGCATACAAGCAACCATCAATTCTATTTAAAACTTTCAAAACGCAGCTGAAGTTACCGGCTCCAATTTGCTGGGAAGAATTTGCAAGTTAACAAGTCAACCAAAAATAAACTTGAATTTCTGGATAGTAAAATGTAGCTATATACTACATTTGCAAAAGGCTGTAATTTGGAATACAGACCTCAATTTCATGGAAATCAGTGTGATACCGTGAGAGACCATCTCCTCTGGTAACAGAAGAGAATAAGCCTGCTTATTGCCACATAAAATTAAATGTACATTAATGTCTTAACTGAAACAGCAAACAAACCATTCACATTTTCTCATTATCAATTCAGTCTTCTTTTTCCACTAAAGACATGGCATATATAGCACACACAATCTCAGAAGACTGTTTATAATTTATACATGACACATGACTCAATAATTAATGGCCAATAGAGACATACCAGCGCATTTGGACCTTTGATTTCCAAAAGGATCTATGTCAGTCTCTGATGCATCACTGAGGTACGGGTTTCTAATGCAAGGAGGGGGCATGACCCTACAGCGTAAAGCAATGGCAGATTGTGGGACATAACTGTGTATCTGCTGCTTGCCATTTGATATTTTTTTCTCAATTTTAGCTTCTTCAGTTTCCAAAGTATCCTCTGCAAGATCCTCTATTTGTTGACTTCCAGAAAAAATGGGACTTTGAGGATTCAGGGTTACTTGATCTGAGGAAAGTCACAACAGCAAACACCTCAAATTTTAAACTACTAAAGATAACAATTACAATGATTGGAAATTTCAATACCAAGGAGAGAAATGGCTGATAAGAGCTAAACTGTATATCTTTGTTTATGTGATATCTGTAGGTGCATGCAGATGAAACAAAACTACTCAAAACTGGGCATTGACAATTTAAAAAGTTTGAGCACTCTTGAAAAAAAAAAAAAAGGGCTGCAATCACTATGTGATGTCTCGATATGAATGTGCCCAAGACTTCAGCATAATATTTTGATTCAATCCCTAGAATGATCACCTTCCTTGAATATTCTTTGAGTTGCATGAGCAAGAGAACCTGGATGAAGGATCCAGCTCTTTTCAACTCCACTAATGTCATCATAATCATTGTGCATTACATATAAAAGCATATGATCCATCAAAATAAAAAGACTTCCAATTTAAGAAACACAAAACCTGATCTAGCGTCATCATTGAATTGATCAACCTTTGAAGAGGTCGATAAACAATTCCAGATGATTATATGGATCTCAAAGGCTTGATTGAATTCGTAGAAGAGAATACAGCATACAATAAAAAAAATTCTGTCAATACCATCATTGATAAATAACCCACAAACTTTGCAAATCTACAGAATTATCCCTCAGAGAGAAAATCAAGTCAACATGTACCTCACACAGTCCAGTTCACATCAATTACTTGCCTGGTTTAGTATGCACACTGAAGTATTTATTTTAGCTATGTTCCCTATTGATTGGTTCACAAAAGAAAAAAAATCCATCTATGGCATGACATGGTTGAATGATTAAATCAGCTGAGTAGAGTCCAATTATTCTATTAATGGACCCCACCAAGGAGAATAATTTTCATCTATCTGTTCAATCCACACAAAAGCTTTAGATTCACAGTCTATCCCAGGTGTATGAACCTGGCATTCCACTACTCGTATGGTTATTCATGATCTGACCCATGAGGGCCATTGACAATGAGGCCAATGCATTCTCATGATTGCCCAGAATCCTCAAACATGTTAACAGATCACAATTATACTTCAAACATCTCAAGAAATCTATTCGAGTTACTGACTTGTGAAATGGAAAATTTTCAAAAGCATCAAGGGCACAGCGAGAACATACCTTGCCGAAACCTTTTACTCTTAGTCGAATTAAGTTTCTCTGGTGATTTAGGGCAAGAAAAATTATCCTGCATGAATAGGATGGGGAAAATTATGCCAAAAATATTACATCAAAGTCAGAGAAAGCAGAAGAATACCATCACATCTACCTTACCTTGTTAAAATCCAAGCCATTCTCTAGATTTTGATTGTCCGGGGTGATATAATCAGGAGTACTGCATCCACGACATGGATAACACAAAACAAAGTTATCAACGGAACCTGAAGTTAATAAACCCCACTTATTACGCTCAAAGCAGAGTAAATACATTGACATATTTTGCCTTCATTTTCAAATTCTGTTTGGCCAACGATGATGTTTAGCTCCAACTTCGGTCTTTCAGCAAAGCTTAAAAGCATTTTTGCTAATTTAAGCGCACTACAAAGATGCGACATTCAAATCCACACAATATCTCTCCGTCAAGCAACCATACAATAAGACACTCTTCGTGATTCCAGCGTCCGTGTCCATTGAAGCCCAGTTTACCAACTTAAGCTCTACGCGCTCCCCCACCCCAAAAAGAAAAGTGTGAAAACGAACCCTCAGCTCCTCACATAATCCATCGAGCGTACTCGGAATGAAGCCGACAAAGCCAAAGCGGAAAAAAAAAATCAGAAATCAGCTCCGAGGCACGCGGGGCAACGTCGATTACCAGAAGAAATCCTGACTGAGGATGCAATCGGCGCCGGCGTTGGCCTCCGCGTCGGGAGCCGAAGCGGGGAGAGAGGGATCGGATTCGAGGAGGCTCGGGAGGAAAGAGGTCTCCGGATTGGCGGAGGAAGAAGACCGATGATGGTTGTTGGGGCTGAGAGAGAGGAGGGACACTTGCCCTAGCTGGACCTCCCAGCTCTTCGCCATTGTCGCCCTCTCCCCCTCCACCTTGGCGGTGCTCTTCCTCCGGTCGCCGTGGCTGTAAGCTCGCTTCCCGCTCCTCCTCTTCATCTCTCTCTCTCTCTCTCTCTCTCTCAATCCCGAGATGTTTTTGCTGGCTTTGCTGCTTCGGATGGGACGGGGCGAAGGTCGACTGTTTGCGAGTCTTGTCGGGGGGGTTTGTGAAAAGGTGCGAAGCGATTCAAATTGCGCGGGGGAGACGGGGGTTGATCGGAGGCGACGAGGGCTACCATGTGGCCTGATCAATTGACTGATCAGGGCCGTACGTCTCGCGTACTTCGATGACGACCTCCATCTAGGCGTTGACCCTGATCCGAATGGTCTCGGGTCGGAATGTGCGGGAGGGTCGGGCGAGCACCAGTCCAGCTCACCCAATGTCGATGATTTTAAGGATGCATGAGAATTAGAAGCGTGGGTGGGTCAAATTGATTTTGAGTCAGATAAAAAATGGTCAGATTTATATTAATCAATCTAATCTATTTTAAATAATTTTTGTATAATACAATTCTAGCTATTCATACCAAATTCAATTCATGTTCAACCCGACTCATATTTTTAAACATTTCCATATGAGTTTAGAAAAATTAGCTTCATGATTTTCTTAAAATGTATTGTTAAAATAATTTTATACAATACTATTAAGTTGATATTTTTTTTAAATTTTTCAAAATTTTAATTAATTTAATTTTTTAAAAGTGTGTTTTTATTTTTTTGGTTTTCCTCATCCAATTGTTGACAAGACTCTAGCTCACAAGATTTCAACGAGCTCAATATTACCGACCTCAAAAACGGCACTCAAGACTCTTCAAGACGAGGTTGAACTCATCAAAATTTGACGAGTCTCAACCTCAACGGCCTCAGTTAGTACATACCATCAAAAACATAAAATCATTACATGCCACACGTTTACTTCAAATTATTTTTCGTGACACAAAAACTCTCAAACATTATTCCTACTTAAAATTCCATAAATGGGAATTGGCAAAAATCTATTCACGTAAACAATAAAAGTCAAACACCATTCATATGGCACTCATTTGACTTAAAATGAAACGAAAATAATACTTTTATTGCTAGGATATCATGTAACAGAGATTTAATAGAGGATAAAAATTTCACATGGATATAAATTTTATTTTTTTAATATCATAAGAAAAATCTTAGCATAAATGTATATATATATATATATATATATATATATGTTTTAGAGGTTTTAGTGGCTTTTTCTCAAGATATTATGAAAAACTATCCGGAGGTACGACCAATCCGAGAATCGACTTTCCCAGAGGATCGTGGAACTGCCCTAGTAATTTTTTGGCGGAAGAAAGGCCAAAGCCCAAACAAATCAAAAGGTGCAAGTTGGGCCGGGGCAGATGGCCCGTCTGCTCAACACGGCCCAATTGTGAATTGCTTCATATGGGCCATCTCGTCTGCCCTTTCTAAAGTTTGCCTCTTCTTTTTATCATACTTTGCTCGATTTACACATGCCATATATACCCAGCTAAAATCCTTACAAATTATCGTTTGCAACCCATTTTTTCCCTTCCTAATCTCTTGCCGAGTGTATTTTTTGCTCTCAGTTCCTATAGTTTACTCGTATATCAGTCCGCTTTTAGTATATCGAGCGGAATACGTATTATAAATACTTGTTTGCAATTCAATACTAAGATTATTTAAGCAATTCAAATTGCAATATAGGTAAATGGATATTCTCATGATTTTCGGCCGAAATGTAAGTACAATTCACGTGCCCAATTGGTCAGGCCATGCATGATTCGCAAGTATAGTGGGGTCAGGCAAGCCCAACATGATCGCTTGTGCACCACTAGCTATGTCATTACAAAAGGCCGAAACATCTATTTTGAAAATTTCAACTTTTAGAATCGCAAAATCAGTATGAAGAGCTATGCACCCTCTATATATGTTGTAGAATTGATTATTTATACGGTGTATAAAAGTGTTCTCCTCGATGTCTAAAATGACTTTCGAGAAAACTTAGAAAATTTATAAAGTACAAAATATCTTTCCTGCCTAAAATCTTGCGAAGTCACGACAGACGATCCAAACGATGCAATATGAAATGCATTTGTTCATTCCTTCGTTGTTTATGGTAGGCCGGCCTTTGATCCAGAGCAAGGCACGTGGGCATCGCAGCTCCCAACTCAAAGTCAACACTATTCACAATTTCCTTCAGATTTATAAAAGTCACTTTATCTACTTATCGATTTAATTGAATTTAACCTTGAAATAAAATATAAGGGTTGGTCCATAATGTCATGAGAACCCAAGGACATCACATACCTTACTGTTTAATATTGTTAAATTGCCTACAGTTTCATAACCCCTTCCCTACCAATCACAACAAGTCTACCCACTTTCATTTGTGAAAGTGCCTTAGAAGTTTTCTAGACGACATTCATCTACAAGTATAAGCTTCATACAAACTTCTCATGTTCCACCTCAACATTCTTTCATTGTTGCAGTTTCTAGAATCCGAGAGTCCATAGAAGAAGGTCAAAATCCAATCAAAGGTACAATGCCCGCTTGTCCAAATTCTGCATTGGAATGTTTAACGCATAGAAGCTTACACGTTCTATTTTTTGAAAATAATTAATTCTTCCCTTTTTTCTGCGATAGGAAAACAGTCGTTTAGACGTTAGTCGATCAGCTCATTTTGGACCAGCCTGTGTAGAGTAGATCATTTGAAACCTCCGGCACAAATCCAGTTTGACCTTTTTTTTTTTTTTTTGGTAAGGTATCCAGTTTTGACCTTCGGTCCTTCTAACAGATAAAAAAAGAAGAAACATATTCAAATTGCATTGTTTGCTTTGAACCGGGACAAGTGTGGCACTCCATTTGTATTTCAAAGGGGTGAATGACCCATAACTCAGGTAATGAATTGAAGCAGATTTAGTCCAATCTTCCTTCTCTCTAGTGGTCACCATTTGGCAGAGAGGAACAAATAATGTGGACACCATTTCTACCCCCATTACTTATGTATTTAAGACATAAGAATAGGACAGAGAGGAAGAAATAAGGACTCCAATATTCTCAAGTCAAGCCTACAAGAAACCAAATCCTAGGCATGAAGACGCACCATGCCTATATCAAGAACAAAAACAGGACAGAAACTTAGGGAGAACCTTAATCAAAGAACTCTAACCAGACATTCAATCTACAACTAAGGAACAAAAGAAAGCTAAGCTCATAGCTCAAAACATACGGGTTCACATAGGATAATTATTCCGTGTTTCATATATCAACAAAGATGTTTGACAATTGCCATTACTATTTTTTTTTCCATGGCTAACTTCGATAGAGTGAGGTTTCTGTTATCGTATTTGTGGGTGTCCAACCGATAGGTCGCCATTGTATGGTTGCGGCTAAGTGTTGGGTGTGCTGGGACGTGGTCGGTGGACCTGAAGAGAAGAGAGTTGGACTAGAGATGGGGCATCACATTGTCCAGCGACATCTATACAATAATGGGGATAAATTCACTAGAAATCTCACAACTTGGCACAAAAATGCATGTGTGTCCTAAAACTTGCAAAAAGTGCAATCGAATCCTAAAACTTATCAAGTTTATTCAAATTCCTCCGTTAAATCCGTCTAATTTGACGAACGGAAAATGTTGACGTGGACGTTAGAAAAAATGACACATAAACATTTTCTGTTCGTCAAATTAGATGGAACTAATGAAAATACTTGATTGAATCAACTTGACAAGTTTTATGACTTAATTGTACTTTTTGCAAGTTTTAGGACTCACTTGCACTTTTGTGCCAAGTTGTAGGACTTTCAATGCACTTATTGCCATAATGTGGACAGCAAGCGATGGAGAAAGTGAACATAACAAGATTGTGTCTGATCAATATGAGAAAACCCATATTAGTACCTAAACAATTCTAAACCTAGCGAATTAACAATAATTTGGTCGCTAACATTTCAATTGAAATAATTCAGTTCTAAACATTTTCACATTTTGTTAGTTGAGTCCATCCACTAACAGTGATTAGAAATCACCCATGTGGACGCTAGCTGTTTCGTGAGGGAGGAAAAAAGAAAAATAATAATAACAAAGTGTTAGAGGAAGCTCTATTGTTGATTTTGAAGATGACAAAACTCAGTGACTCGACTTGAAGTCAAATACAAAAGTCGTGGCCAGACATTATATCGTTTGGAGATGTTAGATATTGTATCATCTAGAGAGGCTAGATAGAGTAACATCTGCCAGACAGAGTAACATCTGGAGATGTCAGATAGAGTATTGTTTGGAGATAGCAGACACCGTAAAGTCTGGCAAAAGTTTATGAAGTCTTGGGCTTGAATTGTAACTTTTTTGATTCATAGTGGAATCCAGCCGACAGGCTGTTAGCCCAAGAGAGTAGACGTAGGCTAGAGTTAAGCCTAACCACTATAAACTCTGTGTCTTGATCTCCTTTCTCTTAACTCTATTATTGTGTTTGTAGCTCTTGCTAGTTCACTTGTTTATCACGCTTCACACGCTGTGTATTTTATACTTCCGCAAAAGTTTTTAAAATCACCTATTCACCCCCCTCTAGGTGATCGCACTAGATCCTTCAATTGGTATTAGAGCCTCGTGCTTGTTTTTGAAGTGTTTTACTTCTGAGCTAAAGATCTATGTCTAGTGCTTTTGTTCCAGGAGTGATGGAGGGATAGAGTTATGCCAGAGCACCTTACTTTGATGGAAATGATTATAACATCTAGAAAAACAAAATGAAAGCATTCCTAATATCAAAAAATCAAATGGAATGGGATGTTGTTGAAAGAGGAATAAATCCCAAGGCTGCATCAAATCCAGAAAGAAATGCTGTAGAGGTTGGAGAAATGACTCAAGCTGAATTTATCGAAGACAAAATATTGATGCCAAAACTATTTCTCCTACTGAGTATAATCGTATTTCATCTTGTGAAACAGCCAAGGAGATATGGGAAAGGTTGAATGTCACTTTTGAAGGAACTGACCGAGTCAAAGAAACAAGAATCAATATTCTACTTGGTCAATACGAAACTTTCAAAATGAAGAATGGAGAAACTATCTCCGACATGTTTAGCCAATTCACATAGATTGTCAATGATCTTGCATATCAACATCAACCTATTTCTAGACCAATGAAAGTCAACAAATTACTACATGGACTCTCAAGTGAATGGGAGCAAGCGAAATCTCTACTAGAAAGACACAGAGGATTCAAACTTTTTCTGTTAACGAGCTAATTGGAACTCTCCAATCTTACGAAGTGGAAAGATCTGATGAACAATCAGACTTGAAAGGTAAGAAATCTATAGTTTTAAAATCAAATGAAGATCTTGATGTTGCAGGATCAAATGAGACGTTGGATGATGAAGAAATGGCTCTTCTAATGAAGAAGTTCAAGAAATTGAACAATAAAGGAAGAAAGTTCAACTCGAGAAATTCTGGCTCTTAGAACTTCCAGAGAAGACAGCCAGAGCAGAACTTCCAAAGAAAACAGCCTAGATAGAATTTTCAGAGTAAACAGTCATGGGACAACGAAGCCAACAATCATGTAACTTGTTACAATTGTAGGCAGAAAGGACACATCAAACACAATTATCCTCTACTGAAGCAGAGTAAAAGAAGAAACAAAAAATACAAGAAAGCTCTCAAAGCCGAAACTTGGAGTGATGCTGAAAGTGATGATGAGTTTGCAAACATATGTTCAATGGCATGATCAAATTTAAATTCAAAAGCAAGTTCAGATTCGGATTCAGATCAAGATGACCAGGTCAGTAATTTCCAAATTCCTATTAAAGTCTCTAAGTACATTGATGAGTTATACTCTAGTTTGGAATCATCTCTGAAAAGAATTTATGAGCTTAAGAAGGAGAACTTGAAACTTCGAAAGCAAGAAAATGTTTGGTCAGAAAAATTTGAAAGTTTGAACAATGGTTTGGTTGCTACAAAGAGGAAGTCAGATTCTCTTGAAAAGCAAGTTATTTGTCTCAAAGTTGATTTTTCAAATCTCTCAAAAAGGTTTTCATAGAGTTTTTGTAAAACCTGTTAGGAGCTAAAAAGCATTGACACTCTCCGAGACCCTCTTCGGGACCCTTCGTGTCTTGTCGACATTCCGACACGTGTCCGACACTCTCCGACACACTCCAACATGCGGTCAACGGTTTCCGACACGCTAGTCGAAAAATCCGACACGTGACTCCGACAAGCATGGGGTTATATTTACAAATTCTCAATACTTATGGGGTCTAAATATAAATATATGATGATGATGATAATAATATAAGCTAAAATTAATTTTCAATACTTATGAATTCTTCTTAATCGCATGCACCCAAGGCACCTCTCGTTCTCTTCTTTCACCGTGAGTCTCTCGCCGGTGTTGCTTCATCTTTTGCTATCAAGATTTCATCTTTTTGCTCATCTCAGGTTAGCAAGTTGTGTCATTCATTGTGTTATTTGTTTTTTCCTCAAAATATTATTGATTGTTACAATAAAATATAGTTGAATTTGTCAAATTAAAACAATGAATGATATTAACAAATGTATGATTAATGTTTTTAGTATAGATTAATTCTAGGCTCTTTTTATTATTATTATTATTTAGTTATTTATGCATTTATATATAAAAATATTAATTTAATATATAACGTGTCGAAATTTTTTACTTTTTGAGAAATGACGTGTTAGCGTGTCGTGTCGCGTGTCGAGTGTCCGTGTCGGTGCTACATAGGTTGGGAGAAGTTCTCTAAAGTGCTCCAATTGTAACTGTTCAGAACATCTTGAAATAGATTGTCCTCTATTGAATAGATTAGTAAAGACAAACTGGTCAAACCGTACTTACCCTAACTATACTAGACCCAAGAAAATCTTGGTTCCAAAGAAAACGTGAGAATTTTTTTTGTTAACAGATTACCACCAAGAGCAAGACAAAGTGGTACCTGGACAGTAGGTGCTCAAGGCACGTGACAGGTGATTCAAGCTGTTTTATAGAACTAGTCCAAACAAAAGGAGGGAAAGTCTCCTTTGGTGGAAAAAGCAAAGGGAAGATAATCGGATGTGGAACTGTGCAGATTGGAAATTTGACTATCAAGAATGTTTTCTTGGTAAAATGTTTGAACTATATCCTTATCAGTATTAGTCAACTTTGCAATGCTGGATATAAAATTTAGTTTCAAGAAGGTTTATGCTACGGTTCTAACAAGGAATCCTCACAATCATTCTCTGGAAAATGTCATGGAAATATTTATCTACTGGATGTAAATCCAAATAGCTCGCAGTGTCTTATTTCTGTTCAGGATGAAATAAATCTATGGCATAGAAGACTTGGACATGCCAACATTAAGCAAATTGCCAAGATCTCCACAAAGAAGATTGTTCATGGCCTTCCCAGCTTGGCATTTCAAAACAACAATTCTTGTACTTCCTGTGTGCTGGAAAAACATGTCAGAAAATTCTATAAGTTGATAAACTAAGTACCAACTGACCATGTTTTACAGCTTCTTCACATGGACTTGTTCGGACCAACTCGAATTCAGAGTATTGGTGGCAAAAATTATTGCCTGGTAATTATTGATAATTACTCTCGTTTCACATGGGTTTACTTCTTGGCAAGTAAGTCTGATGATTTTACTTACTTCTCAAAATTTACCAAGAAAGTTCAAAACGAAAAAGGTTGTACTATTTCTCAAATACGTACTGATCATGGACGATAATTTGAGAACCAAGACTTTGCCAAGTTTTGTGATGATATAGGGATTCAACATGTATTTTCATTTCCATATACACTTGAGCAGAATGGAGTAGTGGAAAGGAAGAACAGACTACAAGAGATGGTCAGAACTCTGCTAATTGAGAGTAACATTCATTCTCATTTTTGGGCTGAAGCAGTGTCTACTACTTGCTACATCATTAACAGGGTGTATCTCATGCCTATTTTAGAAAAGACCCCTTATGAGATCTACAAAGATAAGAAACCAATTGTTTCTTATTTTCGTGTTTTTAGATGTAATTGCTTTATACTAAAGAATCCTAATGACCATGTTGGTAAGTTTGATATGAAGTCAAATGAATGAATCTTTCTTGGTTACTCAATGACCAGCAAAACTTATAGAGTTTTCAACAAGAAGACTCAAACTATGGAAGAATCAATGAATGTCAAGTTCCATGAAGATAATCAATTACATTCACATCAAACACAACTTGACGTTCCAGACTACTCTTAAGACTTCTCAATCTTGAACTTGCATGAGGAAGCACAACAACAAGAAGATGAGACTTTGTCATCCAAGTTCAGAAAAATCCTTCATTCAAATTGGAAACACAAGTCCAATCATCCAACTGAACTTATTCTTGGCGATCTCAATGAAG
Source organism: Melaleuca alternifolia (assembly GCA_019926035.1). Taxonomy (NCBI): domain Eukaryota; kingdom Viridiplantae; phylum Streptophyta; class Magnoliopsida; order Myrtales; family Myrtaceae; genus Melaleuca; species Melaleuca alternifolia. The sequence goes on from JAGKPW010002382.1 coordinate 1,241,387, forward strand.
GAGTTCGAACGAGGTCATAGAAACATGAAGAATCCAGTGCAGTAGCACTTGTGTCTGAAGTTGAACCACAAAGTGTAGATAAAGCTCTATCTAACGAAAGCTGGATTGAGACCATGCAAGATGAGCTCAAACAATTTGCAATCAATGATGTATGAGAATTAATCCCAAAGCCTAAAGGTAAACCTATCATTGGAGCCAAATGGGTGTTCAGAAACAAATTGGATAAGGAAGGCAAAGTTGTGAAAAATAAAGCCAGATTGGTAGCAAAAGGATACTCTCAACAAGAAGGAATAGACTATGATGAAACTTATGCACTAGTGGCAATGTTAGAAGCTATTCGATTATTTCTTGTCTTTACTTGTTATAAAAATTTCAAATTGTTCCAAATGGACGTGAAGAGTGCATTCCTAAATGGTTTCATACAATAGGAGGCGTATGTAAAGCAACCCCCTAGTTTTGAAGATCCGAAAAAATCGGATCATGTATATAAACTGAAGAATGAACTTTATGGTCTGAAACAAGCTCCCAGAGCTTGGTATGAAATGTTAAGTAAATTCCTACTTCAGAATACTTTTGAGAAAGGCAAAGTTGATATAACTCTATTTATCAAGAATGAGGGCAAAGATTCTCTCTTAGTACAAATATATGTTGAAGATATTATCTTTGGCTCTTTAAATGAAACTCTTTGCAAGAAATTTTCCAAAGCCATGCAGAATGAGTTCAAGATGAGTATGATGGGAGAGTTGACATTCTTCATGAGATTACAAGTCAAACAATCAAAAGAAGGGATATTCATTCATTAAGAAAAGTATGCAAAGGAGACTGTGTCAAGGTTTGGCTTAGACAACTGCAAGAAGATAGAGACACCCATGTCAAGCACATTAAAGCTTGACAAAGACATTGATGGAAAACAAGTTGATTAGAAACTATACATATGAGTATGATTGGATCTCTTTTATATTTAACAGCATCTAGACCTGACATTTTGTTTAGTGTGTGTTTATGTACAAGATATCAATCCAATCTTAAGGAGTCACATCTCAGTGTTGTTAAGCGAATCATAAAGTATGTGGCAACAACTTCAAAGTTCAGATTATGGTATCCAAAGGATGGAGATTTCACACTACTTGGATATTCTGATGCTGATCTAGCAGGCTGCAAATTAAATAGAAAGAGTACTTTAGGTATTTGTTAGTTGCTTGGTAAACGACTTATATCTTGGTTGTCAAAAAAACAACACACGGTTACTCTATCAACAGCAGAGTCAGAGTATGTTGCTAGTTATTGTTCTCAAATATTATGGATGAAGCAACAATTACATGATTTAAAGATTCCAAGTCATGCACAGAAATCTAGTGTGATAGTACCAGTGCTATACACTTAACCAAAAATCCAATTTTGCACTCCAGAGCCAAGCATATTGAAATTCGACATCATTTTATACAGGATCATATGGAGAAAAAAGATATTAGAGTTACTTTCATTGATTTCAAAAATCAGTTGGCAGACATCTTCACAAAGGCCTTGGACAAGGCTCTTTCGAATTTATACGAAGCAAGCTGAACATCTTATCCCCTGATTATTGAAGTTTAAATCTGACAACGTCTAAGATGATACCATGCTCCAAAAGTTACATTATCTTAGATTTTACAACGTCTCAGACGGTCTAAATCTTGAAATGCTTTCGTCTATGATATTCTACGATTCAGGAGCTTATGATATGAAATTTTCCCGCCATTCTTTCATAAGGTAACATGTATCTTTATTTTTAGCATGTTGAGTTATGCCAGTTATTTTGTGCATATTTATTTGCCTATCTGAATCGTTGCGTGAAATATGCATCATTTGATTGAATCGTTGTTTTTGGAAATCTTATTTTCCAAAATTTAGTTTCTTTTTGAATTTCGAAAGGCATTCTTACTCTATAATCGTTTGGAATTTTGTCTCTTCGCTTCAAAAGCTTTCTTCTCTGAAACCCTAGCATGTTGATTTATTCTCTCCCTTGGTATTCTCTTTCAAAGTTTTCAACATTCTGACTCAAACAACGAAGGAATTATCCATGATTGCCATTATATCTACTTCAAGGAAATTTTCGAGTTCTGTAGCAAAGAAACTTGACCAAGCCAGCATTGGGATGCTTGTCATCGGAGATGTTCCTCAATCAACAAGTAAGCCTGTTGTTCTGTCAACTCCGACTCAATCAGAGAAGCTTTTGAAAAAAGGAAAAGCGGTCATGTTTGCCCTAGTCACGACGCGGCGTACAATACATATTCCAGATGACAATTCAGACGATAATGATCTTACTGTTGCTGATTATATGATACGACATTATGGTAAATCGATCATTGTTCGATCTCCACATGACATAGAAAGGGAACAGGCTGCAGCTAAAAGGTCCGCTTTCAAAAAGTGGACAGACAAAAGCAAAGTTGATAGCCACAAGACAGGGGGAGTTAGTACATCTTTTCCTACATTTCAACAGGCCAATGCTCCTACCTTCTATCATCTTCCACAAATTGTATATGCTGAAGTTTTTTCACAACAGAATCATTCTGACAAGTTCAAACAATTGCTTGGACTTATTATTGAGTTAAAGTCTCATTAATCTGATATGGAGCTTGAGATGTTACAGCATCGTAACCTCTTGAATATGCAGTTACAGTCTCTTAACTCTATTGTTCAAGAATTATACCAGCAATTGACGAAGAAAGTGGATGTTGAACAATGGACGGAGATAGTAAAGAAGTTGGAGCAGACGGTGCAGTCATTGGATCATCTCCATTTTGATCAAGTTCCCCCTCCCTCTTAAACTTTTTTATTGTGACAAAAAGGGGGAGAAAGTGCAGATTTTGATTTTGAGTTTGTTTTAAACTGTTTTTAGGTTTGACTTTTTGATAGCTTGATGTGCTTGACTCTTTGACTGAATGATTGGATGAATGGATGAATTTAGATGCTGATTGGATGAGTCTGATTGTAATGATGATTGTGTGATCTAAATGGTTGACAGGGATGTTATTTTCCTTAAGATTCGATGTCAAGACTAGCCTTTGTCTTGTGGATGCAGATTGCAGATTTGCTTTAGTATTTTCCATATACTGTTAACATGATTTGCAGGATAACTTTATCTCACTTTAGAGATATTGCAAATGGCTAGTATTTTGTGTTGCGGAATATATCTTCAAAATCTGCAGGATCATTTTGTTATCTCAAAAAGGGAGAAATTGTTAGAGAAAGCTCTATTGTTGATTTTGAAGATGACAAAACTCAATGACAAGATGACAAAACTCAGTGACTCGACTTGAAGTCAAATACAAAAGTCATGACCATACATTGTATCGTCTGGAGATGTCAGATATTGTATTGTCTGGAGAGGCCAGATAGAGTAACATCTGCTAGACAGAGTAACATCTGGAGATGTCAGATAGAGTATTGTCTAGAGGTAGCAGACATCGTAAAGTCTGAAAAGTCAGATTTAGTAAAATCTGAGAAGTCAAATTGTGACGACTGTTTGAGTAAGATGTATTCTTACGACCTTAATACTCGTGGATTTCAGACAGCATATTGTTGAATTAATAGGATTGATTATTCTTATCAAAGATTATGAAGATTATTATGGATATGCTAGATTCTCTGAAGATTGAGTAAATGTGGCAATTATTCATTTATGAAAATCAAGATCCTGAGACCGGGATTAACAGGCTCTTATCACGATATGAAGATTGCTTGAAATCTCGCTGATTGATTATATCCAACGGGTTGATTGGAAGAATTCTTTTGGAAGGTGCCAACGGTCGTATTGGCATAAAGGAGTATTTAAGAGAGATATTTTCAAGTTTTTGAAAAGACGCTGATGAGAGTATAATTCCAAAGTTTAGAGTTGTTCATTTACTATGAGCTTACATTGTAAACAAAAGAGTGTGATACATATCTGCTTTGTGAGAGCAGAAGACTCTATGAAGTCTTTGACCTAAATTGTAACTCTTTTGATTCATAGTGGAATCCAGCCGATAGGCTGTCAGCCCGAGAGAGTGGACGTAGGCTTGAGCTAAGCCAAATCACTATAAACTCCGTGTCTTGATCTCCTCTCTCTTAACTCTCTGATTGTGTTTGTAGCTCTTGTTAGTTCACTTGTTTGTCACGCTTCACATGCTGTATATTTTATACTTCCACAAAAATTTTCAAAATCACCTATTCACCCCCTCTAGGTGATCTCACTAGATCCTTCACAAAGAAAAGAAAAGAATAAAATACCATAAAATATCATTAAAATGCCTACGTCAGCATCAGCCGTGTTACATAGGAAGATCAACGTTTGTTTCACTAATTTCTTACCAAAGTTGACTCAATATACTCAATTGACAAAATGTGAAAATATTTATATCTAAATTGACCCAATTGAAAGGTTTAAGATTGAATTAACTCAAGTACAATAAATTTAGATTTTTGTGTTTTTCTCACGATCTATGTATATTAAGATGAACGAAATAGGGGTAATAAACGACAGATTTGGCCTCGCATACAATTTTCTATATCTTTTACTCTCTTTCTTTCTTTCTTTCTTTCTTTTTATTATATTCTCATACTCATTCTACCACTATTCCTACTTTTTCATCATGTGGTTGATCTCGACCTTGAAAAGTCTCTTTGGAAGGTCTAGGTCCCCTCCATTGGGGACCCGAAAGAGAGAAATGGGTGAGGAGGAGTCTAGGGAGAAGAGATAAGCATTCCCATGTTCAAAGTCGATAGTTTGGCAAAAGAAGAGAGAACTTGAATTGGAGTTCAAATGACTCCAATGTGTTTATGACTTACCCATACCTCTATTTATAGGTGAGAAAAGTATTGGTCATGGGGTTATCACATGCCGATGTCGAGTGGTCTTGACTTGGCTAAGGGTATGTTTGGTTTAATTTTCTCAATGGATTTTTGGGAAAATGCAAAGCAATTTAATTTAAAGAGTTTTGGGAAAATGTAAAGACTGTTTGGTAAACTATGCTATAAGAAGTAACTTTCAAAAAGATGTGTCATCCAGTAGAAAGCACATTTAAAAAGCCCATTTGAATGATTATTATAAGATTTATTTATTTATTTTTATTTGTTGAAACTTGAAAAAACAATAATGTTTCCAACTTTCTTAATTTAGATTTTGATTACAATGTTAAAAGGTATTGTGTAAACAATTTTATTAGAAAATAAAATTTATTTTTTTTGCTAAAAAATTCAAAAAAATTACATTAAAGTGGTCTCTTTCTCAATTTAAAAGATTGTTTTCATTATAATAAACATGTTAACATATGCTCCCAAAAAAATCATTGTCCTTAAAAATTACAAACATCCTTAAACATTTCCTAAACTTATCTCTATTTGATCACATAAATATGCCACGTCAAATACTCCATTATCACTTGAAACACTATCCTTCTTGTTTTCATCATCACAATCCAAGGTATATAAATTGGAGTCTTGATCTATTCTTGCAAAATGTGCAACATTTACGGAATTTCTTCGTATGTGATTGTACAAAGTCATAGTCGCTACCACAATTTTCACTTTCTTTTGTGCATGGATAACTTGACATACTCTTGAGAATCTTCCATTTCTTTTTCAATATACCAAAGACTCGCTCAATTTCTGATTGTAGTGAGATGTGGGCACGATTGAATACTTCTTTGTAACATGTAAATGTATGAACAAAAGAAGAGTAGAAATTAAACTGTAGAGAACGAGTAGTTGAGTGAGGGAAGGAATAGAATGAGCGAGAGAACAAATCAATCAAGCAAGAAGGAGCACGTTCGAGCGAGAGAAAGCAAGGGAAGCAGAGAACAAGGACTAGTAGTCACAAGGGAGAGCAAGGGAGGACTAGTCATTGCACAAGAGAGAGAGCAAGTAAAGGATGCGGGGCAAATAAAATGGAGTTCTAGGTTATTATTTTTTTAAAGGGGTAACGTTGGACTATTAATAAGGTTTTTAGGGCAAAATAGGCAACTAAATAATTTTCACTAATTAAAGACTTTAAAATTCCAAAAATGCTAAAGTTCAATGCAACACTTGCTATGACCTTCCAACCTTCCAAATGCTAGTTTTCACTTGAAAGTCCTTGGGAGATAGTTGCCAAACATCCAAAAATTTCCTCAAGGGGATTTGAGACTCCAAGGGGCTTTCAAAATACTGAATCAAAGATACCCTAAGCTTCATATAATTCATGTCATGTTAGGTCATTTATGGGCTCCAAGTTTTACACCACCACCAAAAATACGTATTGCATAAAACGGACTTTCGTAACAAAGAGTTTATGTTTCTTAAAGATTTTCTAATGTTCATGTCTTAAATTTCATTCTTTGCTTTAATCTTTTTTTCCATCATTATTCTTACCAAATTAAAATTATTATTTGAAGATACATTATCTTTCGCACGCACTACACATGCTAGACAAACAACATATGGATGCAGGTTGTTTTTAGTAGAATAATTAAGGCATGAATTTGTGGTACATGTCATATGAAAGTAGGAGACTCGTAAAAAATATCTGGCTTTAATTAAAATGACAACCTTATGCTCTTTACTCTCTTTTTTACACTGAGAATAAGGGTATTTTAGTCATTTGACAAGCATACACCGCGCAAGATAACAAATACATAGTCTGTGATAATAATGATGACGATAATAAACATAACGTTAACAATAATAAAAGTAATATTAGTAAGTATAGTGATGGATGGTTGGATGGATCGAAACTTATGATAGGTTTTGGTGATTGCTTGTTTTTTTTATTACTTTTCAAGTAATTTCATTTATTCTTCTTTTGTATATTGTGATGGCGGCAACATCGTTATGCCAATATTATGTGTTCAACCAATTTGTGCATCACAAGGGCATTATTCTAGTATATCGAAGAAAGATGAAAGAGGCACATTGCTACTTCAAGGGAAAAAACTGTGAAATTGTGGGGGACAAGATGGCACTTTTTGTGCACGAGCCAAACACAATCATCAAAGTGGATGGTAATAACGAATTTGACTCTGCTCTCGCTTGGAGAGCTCCCCTCTACCAAATGGCAACTACCCTAAGAATCCAAAACCCATAACACCTTAGCCATTTTCACCATTGATGAATACTCGAAACCTTGTTTCTTCCCACTTACAAAATCCCAAACCACATATTGTCATTCTTTTCAACCAGACTACCCTTAAAAACCCTAAACCTAAAGAAACACAAAAAAACCCCAATCGCTACCTAAATATCCCCTCTTCATGCCAATACCAAACCCTTACCCCCCAGTCCACAAAGCCTAGTATGATCGATACTACCCACTAAAATGTAGATTGGGTCTTGGAGTTTTGATGGAGTTCTGACAATCTTCAATAGCTCTAAAGGTCTAATAGTCATCCGCAAGCTAAAGCCATGAAAGAACATAATGAAGCGGCCATAAGAAACTTGGAGGGTTATGGTCACAAAGGCAGAATATAGCCTTAGATGAAGACATATCGCCAGAAAAAGTCAAGGGAGGTAAGTTATCCTTGATAGGCCAGCTATACCAAAACCCAAAAGTTAATATACAAGCTTTCCAGAGTACTATGAAAAAGGCATGGAAGTTGAAGAATGTAGACATTGTCCTAATTGCACATGGCACCTATGAATTCATATTTCAGTCAGTTGTTGATAGAGATAGAGTTCTAGACCAGGGGCCATGGTCTTTTGCGAGTCACTTGCTGCTGATAAAACCATGGGAACCTAACACCCCTCCAGCATGCTATGATTTTAAGATGTGTGACTTTTGGGTCCAAATCTATGGTCTTCTGACTGAATGGATATCGGAGAAAGTTATGTCAAAGGTGGCATAGGAGATTGGAAAAGTATCATTCATTAAAATCGAAGCACGTGGTTACACAACATACAAGGCGGGTAAAGCAAAAGCTAATGTTGTTATCACAAAACCCAATCTGCCTGGTTCTATCTATAGCAACAAAGGAAAAAAAATCTTTGGCTGGAGTTTAGGTATGAACGTCTCCCACATTACTGTTATGCGTGTGAAGGCTGGGTCATTATGCCCAGTACTGTAAGGAATGTCCACTTACGGATGATAGTTTTGAAAATGTGAAAAAAACTTTCCTATGGGTCTTGGCTAAAAGCTGAAGCTAACGAATTTAAGAATGTGGAATAGTTTATAGATGAAGATGTCATTCCTGAATCTCCCAGGAGTTCTGGCCAAATGATTATTTTTGAAGACCCCTCGATGAAATTGAAATGCCAAAGTGAAGGCAGTGATGATTGTAGACACTGCAAAAAGGCATACATAAAAGATGTTGCTAGACTCTCCCAGTGTTAGTCCAAGGGAACAAGAAAAGGAAGATATAACAGGGAGCAAAACAAATGAGAAAATGAGGCGGGGCATAAGTCCAAAAGCGACTATTCAAAAGAGGAAAAGAAGATATATGCCCTATGAAACACAGAAGTATAGTAGAGAAGAGTTCGACAAAACGTTGTTAGAAACACAAGTTCATTCTATTGAAGAAGTAAATGCTCAGGCTTTAGTGGCTGGCCCTAATAAGCCACTGGGTTACAAATGAAGCTCATAAGTTGGAATCGTCAAGAGTTGGGTTCCCCCTTGACAGTTCAAGCCCTCCGAGCCCTTGTGGCTCAAGAGAAACCTATTATCCTATGCTTAATGGAGACAAAAAAAAAAGAAGTCGTAAGAAGGTTGAAGAGAAGATTAAATTTTGCCGAATATTTTATTATGAACCATATTGGCACAGCAGGGGATATGGCTATCTTTTAGAATGAACATGTCAGTCTGAATGTTACTTTCAATTCTATGAACGCTATTGATGTCATCTGTGAGTTTGGGGATTTAAGTTAGAAAATGAGGATTGCGTTTATACATGCACCCACTAATTTCCAACAGAGATTGGGACTTTGGGAAAACATACATCAAATTGCTCAGGTTAACCGAGAACCTTGGATGTGTATGGGGGATTTCAACGGAGTTTTATATCAATGGAAGAAGATGGGGAAGAGAGGGGTCGAAAACTACAGAACTCAGGCTTTCCAAAACTTTCTAGAAAATGTGAATTAATGGACATCGAAAGCAAAGGATGTTCTAACACATGAGCTAATAATCGAAGTAGAAAGGAGTTGGTTAAGAAAATATTGGATAGGGTTGTTTGTACCTTGAACTAGAGAGTATATTTTTCTGCGGCTGTTCTCCTCGCCTTACCCACCATTGGCTCTGACCATAGCCCTTTAATGCTGAATCTCTGTCCTGAAAGTCAAAAAAGAAGAAGAGAATTCAGATTTGAAGCCTATTGGTTAGAAGATGAGGAATATGCAAAGGTGGTCCTGAAACATGGAATAAATTTAAAGATAACTCGGTGAACCTGGCTGAAAGACTGCGAAAGGTAGCTGAGAACCTTTCTAAATGGAGTAAAAAGAGGTATTCAAATGGGGAATCACAAATTACCAGACTGAAGAAAGAGATGCAGGAGATAACTAATAATCAGAGTATAAGTGAAGAAAGTGGCAGAATGAATGAGCTGAAAATGGAGGTGAAGAGCCTGTGGAGATGAGAAGAGATGTATTGGGATTTAAGATCCATAATTCAATGGTTGCATAGGGAGACAAGAACACTAAATTTTTCAATGCCACAACGATCCAAAGAAGATAGAGAAATGGAGTTGTTATGCTAAAAAGTGATACAAATGAATGGGTTAGAGACTCTAACTAGCTGAAACAAATGGTAAATCTCTTCTTCCAGAACCTCTACACTTCGGAAGGCAATAGAAATTACATGCCAATCATTGAAAAAAATCCCAAAAGTCATCAATGAAGAAGTAAACAAAGAACTGATTAAGGAGGTGACTCTAGAAGATGTTACAGCTGCTACCTTTCAAATTGGCACTCTGAAAGCTCCTGGACCAGATGGCCTTAGTGGAAAATTCTTCCAACACCATTGGCAGGAAATCCAGACAGAAGTTTTCCAGGAAGTCCAGAATTTCCGATATGGTTCTCTGAACCCTGATATCAACAAAACCTACATTACCTTGGTACCAAAGGTGCAACAGTCAGAAACAATTGATCAGTTCCACCTCATCAGTCTCTGCAATGTTATATATAAAATCATATCAAAACTCATGGCAAATAGACTCAAACATTACCTTCCATAGATCATTGTTGAAGAGTAGAATGCTTTTGTCAAAAATCGCCAGATTCAAGACAATATTTACATGGTCCAGGAAGTGCTACATCAACTAAGAACTAAGAAGAGAAAAAAGAAGTTCCATGCAGTTCTTAAGATCGATATGAAGAAAGCATACGACAGAGTGGAGTGCGATTTTTGGGAAGCCAACATGTTGAAAATGGGATTCAATACTATATGGGTTTCATGGATAATGGAATGTATCACAACAGTCTCATATAATGTCAGACTGAATGATGAAAGCCTACCTTCTTTCTAGCCATCGCGAGGTATCTGTCAAGGTGATCCTCTTTCTCCATATCTGTTCATAATTATGGAAAACTCCCTATTAGTATTGCTGAAAAACGAGATGGAAACAGAAAATATAAAGGGGATCAAACTCGATGCCTTTTGTCCAACTCTTTCACAGTTGATGTTTGCAGACGATCTAATCCTGTTTCTAGAAGGAAAAGTGGTAGAGCGTCAGAATGTTGCATCAGTGCTAAACTAATACCGCTATGCTTCTGACCAAACCATAAATCTTAACAAGTCAGGTATGTTCTTCAGCATAAACTGTCCTCATGATTTTAGAAGCAATATGCTACACGAAATGCGAGTCCCAGAAATTCAAAAAACAGGGAAGTACTTAGTGGTACCTTTAGATTAGGGAGACACGGTTTTCATGGATAATTGACAGGATGAGTAAAAAGATTGGAGGCTGGAAAGAAAACTACCTCTCAAAGGCTGGCAAAGAAGTCCTACTGAAAGCTGTGGTACAATCTCTACCCCAGTATGCAATTTCTATATTCAAAACTCTCATATCTATTTGCAAAGCTGTTGAGAGGAAAATTGCAAATTTTTTGTGGAAAATAAATGAAAATAAAAAAGGAATGCATTGGAAGAAATGAGATATGTTAAAAAAAGAGGAAAGATGGTGGAGGGTTGGGTTTTCGGGATCTAATTACATTCGACCATATCATGTTGGGGAAGCAAGCTTGGAGACTTCTTCAAAATCTAGAGTCCTTGTGGGGTAAAATTTTTAAGGGTTTATATTACCCATATATTGACCTCATGCATGCTACAAAGGGATATAGACCATCTTAGGGCTGGCATAGTATTCTAATGGGTAGTGACGCTATCCAAGACTCTACAAGATGGGTTGTGGGGGAAGAAAGATCAATATCAGAATAGATAAATAGCTACCAAAGGGAGCATTGGGAGGCCTTGAAAACATACACGACCCCACAAAAGTAGCTGAACTCATGTTTGAAGATCAATGTAAGTGCAATGAAGAAAAAATGAATGTACTGTTTGAGGAAGAGTTTGCAAAAGATATCCTTGCGATCCATCTAAACCCACAACGCTCAGAAGATTCTATCATATGGGAGCATACAAAAAATGGGGGCTTTACAGTTAAGAGTGCGTACAACACTCTGAAGGATGCACAGGAGAAATCACAAGTGGAACAAGGAAGCACGTCCTACCAAACCTCTCTAAGACTATGGCTACAAATCTGGAATGCTCCTATCCCTCCAAAGGTTCGGTTTTTTATATGGCAAATTAGTCATAATGCAATTGCTACAAAAGACAATCTATATCGACATGGAATCATACTTGAGAATGGCTATCCTGCTTATAAGGTTAACCCAAAAACCATAGAGCACCTCCTCCTCTTATGCCCCTGGTCTTAGCGAATATGATGCGACCCGACTATAAACATCAAAATTGAAGGAAATCAGGCAAACAGAATGGACGAGTGGTTAGTAGACTTCCAACATACCTCTATCACTTTTGATCTTCTCTCCATAATCCTATGGAAGATTTGGAAAGCGAGGAACCAATTATTATTTCGTGAGAACAGAGTAAACCCTTAACAAATCATCACTATAGCAAGCACATAAGAGAGAAATTTCAAGAGATGGGCCAAAAATCCAGTTCAATCCCCATGTACAAAGAAAGTTATACCTGCGAACTGGTCACCACCCCTGAAAGGAGTTCTCAAGATCAACTTTGATGGGTCTTTCGACCGTGAAACAGGAGAAAGCGCCATGGCGAGCATCTGTCGTGATAGCCGAGGTATCCTACTTGACGGTTTCTCCAGATCTATGAGATCTCCATCAGCTTTCCAAGCCAAGGCGAAAAGCTCTGCTACAAACCCTAAAGTACTTTGCGAGATTGCACGAAGAAGAGACGATAATCGAGACTGACTGCGCTTCTCTTCTGAAAGTGATTTGGGCGTCCACAGATCAGTTCAACTAGGAGGCACGTGGGATTTTGGCCGAGGCCCAAGCCCAAGCGAGACTATACAAGAAGCTGAATATTTCGCATGTCTTGCAAGAGACGATTCTATTCACAATTCAACAAAGGGTCTACCACTTTCTTTAAATAGTTCACTGTCCCAGAGAAGCCAACCAGATTTGGGCCGCAAAAGCCCATCGCAAAAAGGATTTGCCGACCTCATGGATGAAATTCCCCCTTCCTATTTAATGGACTTGCTATGTTCTGAAGTTAATCATTAGTCTTATCAAACTCATTTGGATATCAATATATGAAGGGATGTCTTTTTCGACCAAAAAAAAAAAAACAAGATCGTCAGAGAGTACAAATTGGGTCGGGGCATGCACAACCTGCTAGTATATAGAGAGTTGGGCTTGCCCCACACAATTCATTTTGCACCGGTGGTCCCGCGAGTACAAGCGTCAAGACCTCGATTTTGAAGACATCGACTTTTACAATCACCAGACCTGTACATTACACTATAGTTCAATAGGTTCTGTGGAGGATGCGGAGCACAAAATAGGTCAATTTTGTAAATTTGGACAATTATACATAGAGGTTAGTTTATCAAGTGATGGGTATCACACAAAGTTATCTTATACCCCTTTAAATTTGATTATTAATACGACATGTAATCGATTAGTCTGCTCTTCACTAACTAAAGATGCTTTCGGTAAAACTCGAAAGCTCAAAGTCAAAAGCATTTTCAAGCAGATCCAAGAGGCCTTGAATAACCCGTATTAGGAAAGTTTTGAATCCTCTATTATATTGATCGATTTGTCCAGAATCTTGTGAGGTCGATGACAAATAAATGTGACGCGATGTGCACTATCCATTAATTCACTCTCGATTTGTGGTTAGACTGGCCTTGATTGTGCTAAAGGAGGGGAGTAGAGCGAGGCTCATGGGCACCGCTACTCCAACTTAAAAGTCAGCAATACGACAGCATTCCCTAGATCAGTAGTTATCTCTTTATCTACCTACCAATCTAAAATGAAGGGTCAGTCCATTATACCATGATGATTCGAGGACATCACACCCTTACTATATGAAAACTGTTGGATCGCCAATACTGAAACTTACTTAGCCATTGATGACCCATGGCCCAGATTCAATGTCGATCCTTTAATGATTATAAAATCAGGGGCATCATGCCCTCGGGGCACAGTAGCCTAATCCACGCTTGACTAATTTAACTACGGGTTCCCACTGCGGACTTACTTTCTTTTCCCCTGTCGTCCAAAAAGATGCACTACATCTCGAGCGTTCAAACGGGGTCTCCTTGCAGAGTAAGCTTTGAGTATAGGCCCGCCACTCGAGCCTCGGCTACTACATCCGGGCAAGATGATTTGTGTGCATCCATAGATATTAGTTGAATTGAAGGTTCGGACATCCATTTTCTAAAGAAGAAGCAAAGCAGTCTTTATGCCACTTGCGTGTACTCATCATAGCAATTTAGCGAATTGGATTTCGATGCTCCAAAGCAGTCGCATCAACTGCGAATGACCCAAAACCAAGTAATCAATATTTTTATCGGAGGTAATTAATTCATCTAATCAACTCGAATCTATTATATGATTACCAATTTCCTTCTCATTTAAACAAGTAATTACACAAACTCCAGGGCAACGCGCGAGGTTCATGTCCGGTTAATCCAAAGATCATTCTCTCTATTTGACCATGAAAATCTGCCGGCGTTCCAAAAAGTAAAGTGGATTGCCTGGCGAAGGACGGATCAATGCGAGGGAGAATCCTTTCGGTTTTATGGAGATCCTCGATTGCCGTCGAATGATAATGCGTGTCATTACCTATCTCGAAAGGATTAACTCTTGGGATATAAAGACAAGCCATTCTTAATCATTTTGGGCATAACGAGGCATAATTTCAGTATTTTGACTAATCAATTGCGCGTCCTGAGGGTTGTTTGTGTGAAGAAGATTTAAAGCGGTCTATGCATGACTTGTAGATGTCCATCTAAAAATTAGTGTTCTCACTTAAACCATGTCCGGTTGATTAAGCTTTTTTTTTTTTGTTAATAAGATTGTTAATAAAATTAAGTAGGGTTTGAGAGGCGAAAGAGAGAAACCAAAGTTTTCTTGAACCAAGGACGAAGGAAATTATCGTCCTTATTTCCGGTAGGATTGACGATTCGTTAATCATTGACACAAGTCTCAACCTCAAATTCTCTTTGGCAAGAAAGAAAATGTCCATCGCCACCGCCTCCGTCGCCACTGCCGCCGGCCATCTCCACGCTTGTCTCTTTCTTTATGCAACATGACAATCTTTAAATGTATCCCCTGTATGTGCATAACCTATGGCAAGAATATCTTCCGAGTATAAACGAATCTTCCTCTCTTGCATTGCAGTCCCACTCACGATCCCACCTCTTTTATTTTCGTTTCAATTATAATTTATCGCAATTTATTTTTTCTTTTGGAAAAACTTTAAAAAGTATATTTATTTTTTACGATTAAGGCCAGCAAGCCCGACACCCGGGGTTTCTTTTTCTTTTTTTCAAAGTAATAATGTATAGCTAAATAAACGGAATATTGATGCGTTATTGTCGCTTATAAATGGAAAAAAAAAAAGAGATGAAATATATCTTGGCATTTGCTAATGTTCCTTTCGTCGTGTGGTGTTAGGTATTGACGAAGTCAACTTCGCTACGGCCTCCAGAAAACTACCAAAAAGGAAGGGCGGTCCTTCCGGAATTGATAGGAATAATTTTAATTTATTTTATGTTTATCAATTCAGTCCTAAACTTTTCAATTTTTTCAATCAGTCCTAAACTTTTTAAAACTTTTGCCAATTCAATTCTTCCGGCGAATTTATCTTGAACACGTAACTTTTTTCACGTAAGCGTAAGCATTTTCATGTAAGTATTTTCCTGACATCCACGAAAGCATTTTCTCGAAATAATTGAATTGGCAAGATTTTAAAAAGTTTATAACTGAATTGGTAAAAGTGCAATAATTGAACAATTTTTTCATCCTTCTAGAGGACATGCGGATTTGATGCACTGAATATCGGCAACTTTTCAAGAACTCTCTCTCTCTTCCTTATTTGCAAGGACCAAGAAAAGGAGGAGGAAGGAGAAGAATAAATCCGATCTGCATTATGATTGGGCGAGCAATTTTGCGAAATAAATAAATAAATAAATAAGGCGAGACACGTCCCGAAAAGATGCACTAAAAGATGCCCCTGAATTTGATTGTAATGATGTTGATGCCATTCCTATTATGAAAAGGGGTGTGATTGTTAGGATGAATCGTGGACGGACTAACTCTTTTGATAGTCAAGCGCGCGCCGCAAACGGGACAAGATGACTCACATCAATTTGCTATTCGAGGTTAATGTCAATCACCGATGCCGACCTCATACTTGAGGTCCGCGTCATCCGTCGACCATGCTGCTAGCACTCATTGCAGTCGCGAGCATCATTGGTGGCAACGATCGTAATGGCAATGACAATAAGGAAGATGTTTTTATTCTCGGTCGATAGGGAGGCGGTACATGGGGGAGGGGAGATTTTTCCTTGACGGGTCATTTTTCATAGATTAATTAGGCATGCAATTAAGAAAAGAAGAAGCTAGAGAGAGATTCTTGACTGACCACATCAATAGATGGAACATTTATATCTCCTAGCCCAATTCACAATTCCTAAAGGGCTCCATCAGAACAGTCAAATCGGTAATTGGCATGAAATATAACGCAATTACTGCAACCAAACGTGCTATCAGTTATAAGCATAAGAAAGAAATGATGATGTTGAATTTAGACACATGACATATGATCGAGAAGCGCCCGATCGAACTTAACTTTGTTAACTAAGCCTACCGTTCCCCTTAATTTCTCAAGCTTAGACGGACCAAAGGATCAATCATTTTTCATTGGAGACCATTTTCCATAGCCCAACATCTACACAGGTGGAGTTTGATAGGCCTGAGAAAGGCCACTGATACTTATCTTAAAATTTTATTTATACACGAAGTTAATTTTTCTTTACAACTGCTATTGCATGCATGAAAGTTGCGATATAAAACAACAGATTTAAGAAGAAACGCTTGGACAAGGAAACATTTATGCTTGAAAATTATCATTACATCCTTTCGATTGGAGTCTATGGCTTTGTGATTATTTATGGGGCAATCCCCTATCACTTTTGGAGGAACCAAATACAAATTCTCCAACCCAAATTCAAGTTTGTTATGAAAAGTGTATCCGTCAACTTGTTAAATGAACTGGTGAAGAAAATCGTTTAGCTTTTAACACATCGACTGTCTGGATGTCTCACACATCCAGACAAGTTTAATTCATAAGATCTCGATTATGTTTCATTTCTTGGGCAAAAGGGGGTGAGAAGCAAATTTCAGCAGAAAATTGCAAAAGATGAAATGGGATTTCCGCTCATCTTTTTCCCCTTACGAAAAAGCTTTAGCTTTTTTTTTTCACCACTTAATTTTCGATCCTCACTGCTCATTCCCTCAAATTTTTGAAACAAAATTCATGTTTCCTCAAGCCTTTCGAAAGAGGGGCGGAATTACGTCCTTGCCCTTCGAACGAGTTTTCCTTCCCGGGAGATGCGCGATTCGCATCGCATGACCTCTACTCGGTCGCCGTGCGACGCGCGCACGTAGGTGTCGTCCCCTTCCCCTCGACCCGTTCAGACAAAGAATCAAACAAGTACGAGATGAATATAAAAATGGCGACGCCGGGCCTCGTCGCGATCGCATCCTCAAGTCAAAGTAGATCATTCCAGAACATGACCGTCAAGCCCCCATAAAAGGAGCTCAAAACCCACAACCCATTCGCCACAGCTGTTCTGCGTTTAGGTTTTTCAGGAGGAGAAAGAAGAGAAGAGAGGAAGCAGAGCGAGCAGCAATCATGGTGATGAAAGTCCATGGAACCGTCTTCTCCACCGCGGCGATGCGGGTCCTCGCCACCCTCTACGAGAAGAACCTCGAGTTCGAGTTCGTCCCCGTCGACATGAAAACCGGCGAGCACAAGAAGGAGCATTTCCTCGCCCTCAACGTAAGTCTCCGCCCCTGCCCACCACCTGTCCGACCGTATTCCTCGCATATCATTTCGGTCTTGGGGTCTGAATGTGTTCTTTGCGAGAAACCCTCTTTTGCGTCGCAGATCTAACGTTTCTCGATCTGTCTGTGCAGCCTTTCGGTCAAGTCCCGGCCTTCGAGGACGGCGATTTGAAGCTATTCGGTAAGTCATCCTATAATTGAAATGTTATCTTATATGACTATGATGAAAGATGAAAGTAGATGGTCAAAAAGGTGCTGATTCGATTGCTGGTAGACTGTGCGACCCTGATGAAAGATCAACTGTTTAGTCAAACTTTGAACTTTCAATCACTCGACTGAACAAGAAGCAACTATACGAGATATAGGTTATATCTTGATTATGCTTTTTGTGTTGGCAGAATCAAGGGCAATCACTCAATACATTGCTTATGTATACAAGGACAAGGGCACTCCGCTCGTGTGCGAGGGCAAAACCATGGCAACGGTGGGCGTGTGGATGGAGGTCGAGGCCCACCAGTTCGACCCCGTAGCGTCGAAGCTGCAGTGGGAGCTCGTGTACAAGTCGATGTTCGGCATGACCACGGATGCTGCGGAAGTCGAGGAGAACGAGGCCAAGCTCGCCAAGGTCCTCGACATCTACGAGGCCCGGCTGAGCCAGTCCAAGTACTTAGGCTGCGACTGCTTCACCCTGGCTGACCTCCACCACCTCCCAGCCCTGACCAACCTGATGGGGACACCCATGAAGAAGCTGTTCGACGCCCGCCCCAAGGTGAGCGCTTGGGTGGCCGACATCACGGCGCGTCCGGCTCTGGCCAAGGTCCTTGCCATGAGGAACCCGCATTGAAGCAGAGGGTCTTAGTTTATATTATCTGGTGCTGTGGGGCAATAAAATAAGACCTTTTCTACCCCTTGTTGTATGAGTTGGTAATTCTACTTTGTGGTTGATTATGTCCTTTTTTGGTCTCTGTTTTATGTGGGAGGTAGCCTAACTTAGTTGGGATCTTCTCTGAAAGGTCGTCTTCAATCGTTAAAGTTGAAGATGATGATTGAGGCCGGTGGTTTGTGATTGTCTATTATGAGCTATAAAAGATGACAGATGAAAAGTTATGTTCCATGAATCGCTGGCTAATGTTTCATCGTTTTAGTTTCATTAGAATGTAATAATCGCTGCTAGTGCTGGTGTTATCTCTACTGATAAAACCCTACCCTCTCCTCACATTATCTCCATGGATGGCCTACAGTTTCCCTAACGATGGCGAAAGCTTTCGCTTTTGGTCCACTTTTATCCGTTGAAGTACCGTAGAAGTTCACTGGACGATATCCTTGTATGACAATACCTTAATAAAAGGGAATACGAGCATCATGAATTCTAAAATTTATCGAGAAAATGTAATGAGCTTCTAAAAATCTTGAAATAGTCAATGAGATCTTAATTTTTTATCAAATTTGTGTAATGAACTTTTCTATTGAATCTTTTGATTTTACTAATGGAAAAAAGCTGGGGTAACTTTTTTATTATAGGGACCTAACGCCTAAAAAGCGCCACATAAATAAATAGAAATTATATTAAAAAAATAAAAAAGGGTAAGATGTAAAATAATTTAAAAACTAAAATCCAAAACTGGATTTTGCAACCCTGCTGCCATCGCTTCAAGCTGGCTGCTCGAGCTTGGTTGAGCTCGCCATCATGGCCGCGACAAGCTTCTTCGAGCTCCCGTCCATGGCCGCTCCAGTAAAGTATGAGTGCGCCCAGTGAATTCTTGATTTCTACCTCATTTTAAGAAGCTAATCTCAATTTTCTTTTGAATAATCATTATAGCACCTTCTTATTTCCTCCATGCCTCAACTGATTTTTGTTGAATCGGTCATGAGTGTCCTTTCACACAAAGCATCTTCCATTTGGTCGGTACCGCCGCACACTCCTACCATCGCCGGCCCCTTAATGGCACGCCGTTGAACTTTCCACCTCCAGCTATCGCAATTTCCCCTACCTCAAATCCAATTTTCAAACTCTGGATCTAATGTCAATTGCCTTGAATTAGTTGACTGCATCGCGTGAAAAAGGAGGCAGCGTGTTTGAGGCGGAGGAGGGTTGATGCCGAGACGCCGGTGGTGGATGGAGCTGAGAGGACTATCCAACAATGACGTTAGAAGTCGTAAAAAAATGGCACCTTCTACGACTCTCATTACTAGGGGTGAGCATAAAATACCACCCACCCGGGAACCCCCTAGAACCGCCCGGACCGATAGGTTCCGGGTGGTTCTAAAAAGCAATGGTCCGGTTCCCGGTTCCATATAAATGGAACCGGGAATTTTCAGTCCAGTTCTCGGTTCCAGGGATGGAACCGCCCGCCCGGACCGAAATTATTTTTATTTATTAAAAAAATTATATATCATAATAATAAAACAAAAAAATCTTAGCATAAATAAAACTACTACTTAACGTGGCACTTTTAACTCAGTTTTACACCCAAGCTGAAAAATAAATCACGCCTAACTAAATCATCATATCTCGAGCCTAACTAAATAAATGATGTAAACAAGGGAATGTGTTATAGTGATTTAGAAGTGGCACCCCATTTCCCTTAAGCTGAATTGACCACACCAAATCGTCAACATAGATCCTAATCAGAAGGCAAAGACACCGAGGAACCCAGAGAAATTGAGGCTCTCCCGAGCCCACAGACCACCGTAATCAATCGCGGCAAGCGCCGAAAGGCGATGGAGAGACATCTCAAAGGTGAAACGACCGAGCCTTGTCCCATTACACAAGACCAAAAATTATCTAAAGTTGCTTTTCAAGGCAAATTTCAATTATGATTACCCACTCGGGAATCAGACCAGACCGAGTGGGAACCGGATCGGACCGCCCAATCTGATATGGTCCGGTTTCTGATTCCAAATAACAGGGAACCGGTTTCACCGGTCTGGTTCTCGATTCTCCTAGGAACCAGGAACCGCCCGGGAACTGATCACCCATACTCATTACAAATAGGCTTATGTTAAAAATAGTGCAATGAAAAAGAACATAAATTAGTTTAGGGTGCATTTATTTAATTATAAATGGAGAGATATTTTTATAGAATCATTTCATTTGTTTGATAGTTTAGAGAAAATGATTTCCTTATTGCCGGAAAATGAAGTTGCTTCCTTAAATATAAGCTTGTTGTTTTGCATTATACGGATTTTTTTTTTTGTAGATCAATCGGTTATCAATTATCCAAACACCGAAAAGTTGGAGAACACTTCGTACGGAAATAATTTTCTCTAAAAAAAATGGACCTTTAATGAATTAATTCCTAGCTACTAAGTGGACATGACAAGAATACATTTTTTTAAATTTTTTTTTAATTCTCAATTTTTTATGTGACAATTGGCGGGCGCCATCACATCGATAATTGTAAAATAGCTGCGTCGGCTTTTTCCTTTAATTAAATAGACAAACTTAACAAAGTTATTTTATTGCATCAATTTGACAAGTTTTTGAACTTAATTATGTAATTTTATTATTTTAAAATTTGATTGCACTTTCTCCATAAGTTTAAAATTTTTGTCGCATTTATATCTTATATAAATCCCCCATATTTCACCTCAAATAGGCCGATCAAGAACGAAGGAAAAAAAAACGATGGCAAGGATAAGAATATCGCATCAATTGCACCTTGTGGATAAATTTTCTGGATTCTACATTCAGTGAACGTGTATGGCTAGATTGTTTATTAAGTTATAATGTATTGCTTGACAACATGAGGCTTTTGCAGTCCCTTTCATATTCGAATGAAATATGCTTTCTGATTTCTCTGTTAAAGCCTGATCCTTGCGCATTCACAAAGTAGGGTTGCGTGATCTTTTGTTTCCATTTCATTGGAGTTTGTTTGCATAGGGAGACATTGCTTGCACGGCCACATCCTAGGAAAATCGTCCAAAATATCATAATTATATTTTACTTATGCCAATTTAATAATAAACCGTTCAATTTGTCAATTAAGTTGTCTTTATGTTTTGCTAACCGGGTCCATCTATTTAATTTTGACAAAGAATCGCTAACATTGACATTAACTATCCTACATGGCACGGTCAGCACTAACTTGAATAATTTAAATATTTTTTATTGATTTTTTCTCTCTTCTCTTCTCTTCTCTTTTTCTCTTCTTTTTCTCGTTTTTTTTCCTTCTATTTTCTTTTTGCCTTTGTCCCTCGGCGAGCCACGACCTGACCATAGGTGAGGACAACCCTCGCTAGGGCTAGCGAAGGTGGACTTCGCCTAAGGCTGGCGACCTTTGTTGGCCATTGACTTTGGCTTTGATTTTAGCTTCCACGGAGCTGCATAATCCTCACTGTTGGTTCGACATTTTTCCTTCCCCGACATTCCTTCCTGCAATATATGTAAGGGCGTTCCTAGCTGACCGATTGATTTCTGCATCAACCCAACTAAAAAAAAAAAAAACCGCAACTTCCTCCTAATTTATATTTCGGGCAGCCATGTAATCTTCTGCCTTGATTTCCCTTCGTCCTTGCTATATGGATAAGAGATTTTAGGCCAAAATAGAAAACATAGGCGTATCATCGTCAGTTGGAGGGATCAATTACATTGATTGGGATGACTTCCCCGACTTGTTCGTGGATTTTGATGTCTTTAAGCGGAAATTGGAGATTCTAGTGGTATAGTAGAATAAGAGCACAAATTTGGGATTTTGTGGATGGAGGTATGTTTTCCTTAGATTTGAGGAGGGGACTGAATTTGTCCACTTCAAGTTGGCCAGTGGGCCATGTTGGATGACAATTGAAGACTGGACCGCCAAATTAGCAATTTTCATTGATTTTTGTCGGAAGAACTACATTAAAATTTCACTCAAAGATTGAAAGGTTTGTAATGAATTGAAATAGATACAGTAAGCTTAGCATTGAAATAGCGATATCCTCATATCTGTATCCAAAATAGGAGATCTCATTCCGCCTATTCACAATAGGATATCTCAAACTAGCAAACCCACCCTAACTAGGATAAAATTACCCAATTAATCATAAATTTGTTGTTTAGATACCAATTTAGTCATCACCTTTCCCATATTACCAGTTTAGTTTTTAAATCTTTACGTGAAATTCCATTAGAGTCATTATCAATTTTTACCAAAAATAGCTTATGTGACAGTTCAGTTATCACCAGGTATCAAATATGGTGCACTATCACTTTAGTAATTTCTGTAGAAATTCACTTTAGTAATGAAAAGATTTTTCTTTTTTATGGAAAGCATTTCATTTGTTTGATAGTTTAGAGAAGACTATTTCTTTATTACCAGAAAATGAAGTTCCTTTCTCAAATATAAGCTTGTTGTTTTGCAGTATATGAACTTTTTTTTTTGTAGATCAATCAGTTTTCCATTATCCAAGCACCGAAAAGTTGGAGAATACTTGTCCGGAAATAATTTTCTTTCAAAAATAACGGACCTTTAATGAAATAATTCCTAGCTACTAAGTGGATATGACAAGAATTCATTCTTTTTTGAATGTTTTCCTTTTTTATCATAAATTCTGGATTTTTTTATGTGACACTTGGTAGGCGCCATCACATCGATAATTGAAAAATAGCTGCGTCGGCTTTTTCCCTTAATTAAATAGATAGAGTTAACAAAGTTATTTTATTACATCAATTCGATAATTTTTGGAACTTAATTATGTAATTTTATTATTTTAAAATTTGATTGCACTTTCTCGATAAGTTTAAAATTTGTGTTGCTCTTATATCTTAAATAAATCTCCCATATTTCACCTTAACATAGGCCGATCAATAATGAAGAAAAGAAAACGATGGCAAGGATAAGGATATCGCATCAATTGCACCTTGTGGATAAAATTTCTGGATTCTATATTCAGTGAACGAGTATGGCTAGATTGTTTATTAAGTTATATGTCTTGCTTGCCAACGTGAGGCTTTTGTAGTCCCTTTCATATTCGAATGAAATATGCTTTCTGATTTCTCTGTTAAAGCCTGATCCTTGCGCATTCACAAAGTAGGATTGCGTGATCTTGTGTTTCTGTTAGAAGTAGTTTGCGATTAATAAACTTACTTACCTCTTACGGAATGATTTGCGGAATTACCCAGGAAGCACGGTTGAATCACTAGCACGTGGAGAGTCTCCTACTCAACGACGGTCCGAATATAATCACGAGGAAAATATTCTTATTTCACAACGTAAATGCCGATTATTCTCTCAAAGTATGAATGATGGAATGTTTAGTGAGGAGAACGCTTCTCTCTACGTTCTGCAATTTTTTTTCAACCCCATTGAAGACAGAGGGAGTTATCAGAATATAACCATTCTAACCTCTTCAAATGGTGCCTCTCCATTGCACCCCATCATGGGTGTACACACCCTTTCACAGGTGAACCAATATAATACTACATCTCCCACTCGCACATGATGAACTTGATCATCCTTTATCAAGTGTATCAGGCATCCAACATTCACTAATTTTAGAAAACAATTCATACTGGCAAATAAGTCGTGCGACCAGTGAGTACACTTGCATATGGAGCTTAAGCTATGCACCTGTTAAGAATAACATAGCAGCTACGACCCAAAAAAAATCATTATAATAATGTCTCACAGTGCCCCAGACATATTTTGTTACATCAGTCTAAGTATACCTATCCCCTAAAGGCTATACTTGACTATCATTAAAACACAATGTATTCACAGTTATATCCGAGCTCCAACAAGCGATATAACTGGTCGACCGGTAAATACATGTTATAGATGTAAAACAACAATAATCTTCCTTCGCACTCATGTCTCTCTCCATTTCAGAACAACTGCTTTCCTAGACATGTCCCATAAAGCCATATTATTTTCATGACCGCTGAAAACATACTAAGGTAGCAACATTGATATGTCATTTTGAGAACATAGCCAGAAGTAACATAGGACACAAATTGAAGTAATTAATTTATTACTTCAAGGACTCACACGATGAGTAACTAGGGATAAAATTTAGCTCATCTCCCTTATTGGTCAAATAAAGCACATGCAGTATGAATTACATGCTATAGTGGATTTCCCATTCTATGAGATCGTATGTCATAAACATATCCACCATACGGATCTTAGCCTAAACAAAGTCATATGCTTCTCACATACATATGTTTAGCTCGAGTATTCTATAAGCTCGCTTTCTCTAGCGCCCAATTAAACACTCGCATCCGGCTTTCATCAGGCATACATGATTGTGGGATTATCATGTTCGGTCTTGTCATTTATCTTGACCTCATCTTGATCCTAGTCAAGGCAACGTAATATCAAAATACAATTATATTATGTACTACATTTTCTCTTTCAGCACATAAAGTACATATCGTCTCATCTCAACTCGCTTACTATAGCGCTTGAGGCGATTGCTCGTGTGAGTGAGCCAATCAGTGCCTGATGACATACATTTCAATAATATATGTGTGTGTGCTAGTCTCATGTTGATATTGTACTAATCAATAAAATATCAATTCATTGATAGCAATAAACTAGTACAATCCATACATGATATAATGATCCCAAACAATACCACACTTTATATTCTACGTAATCCTAAAGACATCCGATGAGTCAAAAACATGTCTCTAGAAATAGCCTTAGTGAATGGATCAGCAACCATCCTATTTGTAGGAATATACTGTAGGATCACTTCCTTCTGCTCTATTATATATCTGATGAAGTTATTCTTTATGTCAATGTGTTTCGTCCTACCATGATATTTGGGATCTTTCACATAGCCAATGGCCGCTTGACTATCACAATAAATTGTCACCGGTCTTGAAGCGTCAGTGACAACGGCTAAATTTTCCAAGAATCTTCTCAACCATACTGCTTCTTGCACTGTCGCAGAGCATGCAATAAATTCAGCCTCCATCGTGGATAGAGCTTGCACATTTCTGTTTCTTGCTACTCCAAGAAATTGCTCCTTCATTAAGCAAGAATGCATACCCAGATGTCGATTTACGCTTATCTAAGTCTCCTCCCCAATCAGAATCTGAGTAACCTAATAAGCGTAAATTATTCCCTTGAAAACAAAGCCAGTAATCCATGGTGCCTTTCAAGTATCTTAAGATCCTCTTAACTGCTTTCCAGTGTGCTTGGCCAGGATTTGATTGGTATCGACTTACTAATCCCACGGCAAAACATATGTCGGGTCGAGTACACATCACAGCGTACATCAAACTTCCGACGGCACTAGAGTAAGGAACATTTTCCATTTCTTTCTTTTCTTTTGGAGTTTTAGGACACATCTCAGAACTCAAGCTTTCACCTTGCATGACAGGGGTATCAATAGGATTACAATGCTGCATATTGAAACGTTCAAGAATCTTTTTAATATAAGACTCTTGTGATAGAGCAAGGAATTTCCTTGATCGATCTCTTTCAATCTTAACTCCCAATATATAGGCAGCTTCTCCCATGTCCTTCATTTCAAAATTAGAGGACAACCATTCTTTTATGGTGATAATCAAACCCTTATCATTCCCAGCTAATAGAATATCATCTACATAAAGTGATAAAATCACAAATTTATCATCAGACCTTTTGACATACACATAATGATCTTCTTCGATCATCGTAAACCCAAAAGAAGTTATAGCTCGATGAAAACGAAGATACCATTGTCTAGATGATTGTTTAAGGCCATAAATAGATCGATGGAGTTTGCAAACTTTGCACTCCTGACCTTTAACAATGAAACCTATTGGTTGTTTCATGTAAATTTCTTCATCTAGTTCTCCATTGAGAAATGATGTCTTTACATCCATTTGATGTAATTCTAAGTCTAAATTTGCGACAATAGCTAGGATAAGGCGTATAGAGGCAAACCTTACAACTGGTGAAAAAAGTTTCCTCATAGTCTATACCCTCTTGTTGAGTATAGCCCTTTGCTACAAGGCGAGCCTTATACTTTTCAATGGATCCATCCGCCCTACGCTTAATCTTGAAAATACACTTATTTCCAATAGCCTTGCGTTCGGATGGTAAATCCACTAAGTCCCATACGTGATTTGCTTTCATAGACTCCATTTCATCTTCCAAAGCTTTTCTCCATTCTTCCCTATTAAGAGATGAGAGAGCCTCTTCAACAGTCTTAGGCTCTGCATCGTCTTGTGGAGCAATCATAAATGCTTCCCCTTCAATCTCAAATCGACGACGAGGAACACTTACACAATTACTTTTACGTAACTGAATCCCCTGCGGATTCGGCTCATTAGGCGATGCAATACTCCCACTAGGTATTGTATATTGAGGTAAATCTTCATTTTCCTCAATACTATTGAAGGGTGTATTATTAGGATCTTCCATCTCATATAGCTGAAAATCCTTATCAATCTCACCTCTCATAGGAAAATCGTTCTCTAAGAACGTGACATCTCGTGACTCCATTTCAGTCACACTTCTATCAGCTTGTTCACCTATGAACACATAACCTTTAGAGTGTTCTGAGTATCTTATGAATATACACTTCTTCCCTCTTGGACCTAATTTTCCATATTTATGGGAAGAATCATGAACATATGCTGCACACCCCCAAGGTCATAGATTACTTAAATCTGGCTTTCTGCCAGTCCATAATTCATAAGGGGTGGAAGTAACTGATTTAGAGGGCACACGGTTAAGTATATAAACGGCAGTCAATAATGCATCTCCCCAATACGAGATAGGAAGGTTTGCTTGCGCCATCATAGACCTAACCATTTCCAATAGGGTTCTATTCCTTCTTTCAGCAACACCATTTTGTTGCGGTGTACCAAGAATAGTCAAATATCTTATAATACCCTTTTCATCACAAAAAGACTTAAATTGTTCAGATAGATACTCACGTCCGCGATCGGTTCTTAATACTTTTATGGTTTTGTTTAATTGATTCTCAACCAAACTTATAAATCGTTTGAAGCAATCAAATGCTTCCGATTTATGGGAGATCAGAAAAACATAACCAAAACGCGTGAAGTCATCTATAAAAGTGATGAAGTATGAAGCTCCATGCCTCGCCCTCACATTTAATGGACCACAAATATCAGAATGTATAAGTTGTAATGGAAGTTCAGCTCTAGTCCTTTACCAAATGGTTTTCTAGTTGTTTTTCCTGCTAGACAATGTTCGCATAAAGGTAGATCAACCTTAGTGATTGACCCTAAAAGGCCTTCACTAGCTAATCTTTTCATTCTTTCTAGTCCAATATGACCCAGTCTAGCATGCCAAATATTTGCATCAATATTCACATTATTTGAAGATGCAATCAAAGAAAAACAACTATCAACATCGACTTCATACACATCATAGTCAATGTCTAAAATCATAAAACCATCTAGTACATAACCAAAACCATAGTAAGTTGTTCCAAACTTAATGTCAACACAATCACCATGGAAATTTAAAACATAACCTAAACGTAGAAGAACAACCACAGAGACCAAGTTTCGTCGAATATCAGGAGCATAGAGGACATCATGTAGAAGTAGGGCACGACCACCACGTAAGTTTAATTTGCATGTGCCGATACCCTTCACTTCAACTCTAGAGTTATTTCCAACATATATCCATCTACTTCCAGATTGTATTCGGTGATACTCCACAAAAACTCTTCGATCTCTAGCTACGTGCTCTGTGGCTCCTGAGTCTATTGTCCACATAGGATAAGTCTCAATAAGCATTACAGTACTACAAACAAAAGCATTACTTAAAGTAATGGAGTAATTTGGTACCTCTTTTGGCTCAGTGCATTCACGAGCAAAGTGACCAAGTTTGCCGCAATTATAACATTTCATCTTGGTCTTGTCCTTCCTCCCACCGCGCTTCTTGCGCTTGATGGTTTTAGCTCTCTTGGGTGCCCTACCAGCCTCATTCCCTTTGTTGTTGAACTTGTAGTTCCTCTTACGCTTGAAGCCCGAAGCTTTGCGAAAACTAGCTTCAGCAACATAAGCATGTGTAGAAGATTTAGCAGCCTCGAGGCGCTCATCCTCTAACTCTAAATGACGCGCTATATCATCAAAAGATACAATATTTTCATTGTGCGTCATGTTTATTTTCATATGCTCCCAACTATCGGGAAGAGACCTGATAACAGCTTGAACTTGCTGTTCATCAGTTAAGGTATGACCTGCTGTCTTAAGCTCTCGTATCATGTTAGACATTTCTCGAAGATGCTGCCTCATAGTTTGATTTGGGCGCTTTCGATAGGTGTCAAACTTGATAGTAAGCCTCCTCAATTTAGTAGCAGATGTACCACCAAACTTATCTTTCAGGGCAGCCCAAATTTCTTGAGCGGTTTCATAACTTTCAAACTCACACATAAGATCATCTTGCATACAACTCAGCAACGTAATGCGAGCAATGCTATTTTTCTTTTTCCAAACTTGATAAGTTTCTTGATCTCTTCTGTGTTGAGCAGAAGTTCCATGTTCAGGTTCAACCATGGTATGGTTGAGTGTTTCCAAAACCTCTTGCTCTTCAAGGATGTACTGAACCTTTCGATGCCAAATATCAAAATTGTCACCATTCAGTTTCTCACCCTTGTTGAGGTCAGCCACAATGGTCTTAGATGCCGAAGCCATAATCAATGATATTGCTACATTGACATAATAAACGCAGAATTAATACTAGCACATCCATCACATCCACATATATATGTTTTTGCAGCAAAAACAAAGAAAACAAATTAATAATAGCTTAACAAAAGACATAGAAGCAAAAGTTCACTATGTTCCCAATCAACTTCTATGTGGCAATTGTCCAACAATCATTAATTTTGTTCAATTTGAGCAAAAATTTGAGTTTTAGGCGAGAATTCCTTTGAATCCTACCAACCTATAAACTCCCACTAGGTAAAACGATTAAATTTCATCATGTAATGATCACTAATCAAATGTAAAATCACAATTGGATCATTAAACATTAAATTAAATTGATAGAATAATCAACAAATTGCAATCAATATGCAAAAGTAAAAGACTACACAAAACTCTTACTGTCCACCAAAAAAAAAAATTTTAGTCGGTCAAGGTCAACGGTCAACGGTCAAAGTCAACGGTCAACTCAGTAAATGGGTCAACAGTAGCGGGTCAAAAAACAGTCGAACAGCCATTAAGGACAAAAATGGATTTTCACCAAAAAACAAGGGCAGAAACGGAAAAACATGAATAAAGGAGGGCAGAAAAAAACGAAAAACAAAAACAGGGGTAAAAAAAGGAAAATAACCCCTTGGGCGCGTGCTGTGCACTCGCCAAGCTCACTCCGCGCGTGGAATCCACGCACCAGCGTGTGGACTCCACACGCCGGCTCCAAATCGCGCCGATTCCTTTTTTTTTTTTCTTTTTTCGTCGTCGCCGCTCCTTCCACGGCGAAAAATGCCGTCAACCGCCCATCTCTGGCCAAATTAAAAGCATGGGTTTTGTAGGCAACGCCGGTACGATCACATGGATCCCGGAATCAATGAAAAATGGCTAAAAATTAGCCCAAAAATCAAACCAAAACCCCTAAAAGCATGAACCCTAACGATCTGAAATTTCAACCGCACAATTCATCTCCAGCGACCAGCGATATGCCAAATAACCTTAGGGCTTTTCTTACCCATGGTGGTGCAATTGTTCTTGTCCAAAATCAAGCGGTGGTTCGCAGGAATTTGGCCGGAATCGGCGATTTCGTTCTCGGCCTTCTACCGCGTCCATTATTTACAGAAATGCCATTGACTTTAAACTATCATATCTTTTTCTACGTAACTCGGAATTTTACGTATAATATATCGTTGGAAAGCTTGTTTCGAGCACTACAAGATTATGCTAACACAAAGATATGAAACTCATTTCATGATAACGAGAAAATACCAAGAAGTTTCGGGTTTATGGGCTAGGAAACAACCTTGGGGCTCTGATACCAATGTTAGAAGTAGTTTGCGATTAATAAACTTACTTACCTCTTACGGAATGATTTACGGAATTACCCAGGAAGCACGGTTGAATCACTAGCACGTGGAGAGTCTCCTACTCAACGACGGTCCGAATATAATCACGAGGAAAATATTCTTGTTTCACAACGTAAATGCCGATTATTCTCTCAAAGTATGAATGATGGAATGTTTAGTGAGGAGAACGCTTCTCTCTACGTTCTGCAATTTTTTTTCAACCCCCTTGAAGACAGAGGGAGTTATCAGAATATAACCATTCTAACCTCTTCAAATGGTGCCTCTCCATTGCACCCCATCATGGGCGTACACACCCTTTCACAGGTGAACCAATATAATACTACAGTTTCCATTTCATTGGAGTTTGTTTGCATAGGAGACATTGCTTGCACGGCCATATCCTGGGAAAATTGTCCAAAATATCGTAATTCTATTTTATTTATGTCATTTTAATCACAAACTTTTTCATTTTGTCAATTAAGTCGTCTTTCCATTTTGCTAATTGATCCATCTATCTAATTTTGACAAAAAAAATCAATGACATTGACATTGCTTATGTACACAAGGACAAGGGCACTCTGCTCATGTGCGAGGGCAAAACCATGGCAACAGTGAGCGTGTGGATGGAGGTCGAGGCCCACCAGTTCGACCCCGTAGCATCAAAGCTGCAGTGGGAGCTCGTGTACAAGTCGATGTTCGGCATGACCACGGATGCTGCGGTAGTCGAGGAGAACGAGGCCAAGCTCGCCAAGGTCCTCGACATCTACGAGGCCCGGCTGAGCCAGTCCAAGTACTTAGGCTGCGACTGCTTCACCCTGGCTGACCTCCACCGTCTCCCAGCCCTGACCAACCTGAAGGGGACGCCCATGAAGAAGCTGTTCGACGCCCGAACCAAGGTGAGCTCTTGGGTGGCCGACATCATGGCGCGTCCGGCTCTGGCCAAGGTCCTTGCCATGAGGAACCCGCATTGAAGCAAAGGGTCTTAGTTTAAGTTATCTGGTGCTGCGGGGCAATAATAGTAGACCTTTTCTATCCCTTATTGTATGAGTTGGTAATTCTACTTTGTGGGTGATTCTGTCCTTCTTTGATCACTGTTCTATGTGGGAGGTAGCCGAACTTCCTCTCTGAAAGGTCGTCTTCAATCATTAAAGTTGAAGATGATGATTGAGGCCGGTGGTTTGTGATTGTCTATTATGAGCAATGAAAGATTGGACAGATGAAAAGTTATGTTCCATGAGTCACTGGCTAATGTTTCATCGTTTTAGTTTCATTAGAATGTAATAATTGCTGCTAGTGCTGGTGTTATCTCTACTGATAAAACCTCTCTCCTCACATCATCTCCATGGATGGCCTACAGTTTCCTTGACGATCACGAAAGCTTTCGCTTTCGCCCACTTTTATCTGTTAAAGTACCTTATAAGTTTTTTTTTTCTTTTTGAACGGCCAAGTTCCTGTATTGCATTAATTTGTAAAAATCGGAGTTACAAGAATTAGCTAAGTACCGTAGAAGTTCATTGGACGATATTCTTGTATGAAAATACATGTATAAAGAGGAATATGAGCATCATGAATTCTAATATTTTATCGAGAAAATGTAATGAACTTCTAAAAACCTTGAAATAGTCAATGAGATCTTAATATTTATCAAATTTGTGTAACGAACTTTTCTATTAAATATTTTGATTTTACTAAGGGAAAAAAGCTGACCTAACTTTTTAATTATAGGTGACTTGACACCTAAAAAGCGCCACATAAATAAGTAAGAGTTATATTTAAAAAAAATTAAGAAAGGATAGAAGGAAAATGATAAAATTTGAATTTAAAAACTAAAATCCAAAACTGGACTTTGCTACCCTGCTGCCATCGCTTCAAGCTGGCCGCTCGAGCTTTTTTGAGCTCGCCATCATGGCTGTAACAAGCTTCTTCGAGCTCTGAGCCATGGTCGCTCCAGTAAAGTATACATGCGCCCAGTGAATTCTTGATTTCTACCTCATTTTAAGAAGCTAATCTCTATTTTTCTTTGAACAATCATTGTCGCACCTTCTTATTTCCTCCATGCTTCAACTGATTTTTGTTGCATCGGTCACGAGTGTCCTTTCACACAAAGCATCTTCCATTCGGTCGCTACCGCCGGACACTCCTACCGTCGCCGGCCCCTTAATGGCACGCCATTGAACTTTCCACCTCCAGCTATCGCAATTTCCACTACCTCAAATCCAATTTTCAAACTCTAGATCTAATGTCAATTGCCTTGAATTAGTTGGCTGCATCACGTGAAAAAGGAGGCAGGGTGTTTGAGGCGGAGGAGGGCTAATGCCGAGATGCCGGTGGTGGATGGAGCTGAGAGGACTATCCAAGAATGATGTTTGAAGTCATGAAAATTGGCACCTTCTACGACTCTCATTACTAACAGGCTTATGTTAAAATAGTGCAGTGAAAAAGAAAATAAATTAATTTAGGGTGTGTTTATTTCACTATAAGTTTAATTATAAACGAAAATATTTTTTTATGGAAAGCATTTCATTTGTTTGATAGTTTAGAGAAAATGGTTTCCTTAATACCGGAAAATGAAGTTCCTTTCTCAAATATAAGCTTGTTGTTTTGCAGTATATGAACTTTTTTTTTGTAGATCAATCAGTTTTCCATTATCCAAGCACCAGAAAGTTAGAAAATACTTGTCCGGAAATAATTTTCTTTCAAAAATAACGGATCTTTAATGAAATAATTCCTAGCTACTAAGTGGATATGACAAGAATGCATTATTTTTTGAATGTTTTCCATTTTTCATCTTAAATTCTCGATTTTTTTATGTGACACTTGGTAGGCTCCATCACATCGATAATTGTAAAACAGTTGCGTCGGCTTTTTCGCTTACTTAAATAGATAGAGTTAACAAAGTTATTTTGTTACATCAATTCAATTTTGGAACTTAATTATGTTATTATTTTAAAATTTGGTTGCACTTTCTCAATAAGTTTAACATTTTTGTCGCTCTTATGTCTTAAATAAATCTCCCATATTTCACCTTAACATAGGCTGATCAAGAATGAAGAGAAAAAAAAAAAAACGATGGCAAGGATAAGAATATCCCATCAATTGCACCTTGTGGATAAAATTTCTGGATTCTACATTCAGTGAACGAGTATGGCTAGATTGTTTATTAGGTTATAGGTCTTGCTTGCCAACGTGAGGCTTTTGTAGTCCCTTTCATATTCGAATGAAATTTGCTTTCTGATTTCTCTGTTAAAGCCTGATCCTTGCGCATTCACAAAAGTAGGATTGCGCGATCTTGTGTTTCCATTTCATTGGAGTTTGTTTGCATAGGAGACATTGCTTGCACGGCCATATTCTGGGAAAATTGTCCAAAATATTTTTATTTTATTTTATTTATGTCATTTTAATCACAGACCTTTTAATTTTATCAATTAAGTCGTCTTTACAATTTTTTAATTGGGTTCATCTATCTAATTTTGACAGAAAAATCACTGACATTAACATTGTTTATGTACACAAGGATTAGGGCACTCCGCTCATGTGCAAGGGCAAAACCATGGCAACGGTGAGCGTGTGGATGGAGGTCGAGGTCCATCAGTTCGACCCCATAGCGTCGAAGCTGCAGTGGGAGCTCGTGTACAAGCCGATGTTCGGCATGGCCACGGATGCTGCCGTAGTCGAGGAGAACGAGGCCAAGGTCCTCGACATCTACTTAGGCTGCGACTGCTTCACCCTGGCTGACCTCCACCACCTCCCAGCCCTGACCAACCTGATGGGGACACCCGTGAAGAAGCTGTTCGACGCCCGCTCCAAGGTGAATGGGTGGCCGACATCATGGCGCGTCCGGCTCTGGCCAAGGTCCTTGCCATGAGGAACCCGCATTGAAGCAAAGGGTCTTAGTTTAAATTATCCGGTGCTGCGGGGCAATAAAAGTAAACCTTTTCTACCCCTTGTTGCATGAGTTGGTAATTCTACTTTGTGGTTGATTCTGTCCTTCTTTGGTCTCTGTTTAATGTGGGAGGTAGCCGCACTTAGTTGGGATCTTCTCTGAAAGGTCGTCTTCAATCGTTAAAGTTGAAGATGATGATTGAGACCGGTGCTTTGTGATTGTCTATTATGAGCAATAAAAGATCTAACAGAAGAAAAGTTATGTTCCATGAGTCACTGGCTAATGTTTCATCGTTTTATGTTCCATGGATGGCCTACGGTTTCCCTGACCATCACGAAAGCTTTCGCTTTCACCCACATTTATCAGTTAAAGTACCGTAGAAGTTCTCTGGACGATATTCTTGCGTGAAAATACCTTCATAAAGAGGAATATGAGCATCGTGAATTCTAAAATTTATCGAGAAAATGTAATGAACTTTTAAAAATCTTGAAATAGTAGAAGAGATCTTAATTTATCAAATTTGTGTAATGAACTTTTCTATTAAATCTTTTGATTTTACTAACGAAAAAATCTGGCATAATTTTATTATTATAGGTGACCTGACACCTAAAACGCGTCACATAAATAAGTAAGAATTATATTTAAAATGCGCCGCACACTCCTACCGTCGCCGGCCCTGTAATGACACACGGTTGAACTTTCCACCTCCAGCTATGGCGGTTTCCACCACCTCAATCCAATTTTCAAACTCTAGATCTGATGTCGATTGCCTCGAATTAGTTGGCTGCATCATGTGAAAAGGAGGCAGGGTGTTTGAGGCCTGCCGGTGGTGGATGGAGCTGAGCTCTCCAACAATGATGTTTGAAGTCGAGAAAAATGGCACCTTCTACGACTCTTATTACTAACAGGCTTATGTTAAAATAATTCAATGAAAAAGAAAATAAATTAATTTAGGGTGCGTTTATTTCACTATACATTTAATTATAAATGAAAAGGTTTTTTTTATGGAAAGCATTTCGTTTATTTGGTAGTTTAGAGAAAATGATTTCCGTACTCCAGAAAATGAAGTTGCTTTCTCAAATACAATCTTGTTGTCTTGCAATATGTGGAAATTGTTTTTTGTAGATCAGTCGGTTTTCCATTATCTAAACACCGTAAAGTTAGAGAACACTTGAAAATAATTTTATTTCAAAAAAACGGACCTTTAATGAAATAATTCCTAGCTACTAAGTGGATGTGACAAGAATGCATTCTTTCTTGAATGTTTTCTTCTTTTTTTTAATTCTCGAATTTTTAATGTGACACTGGCAGGCACCATGACATCGATAATTATAAAACAACTACGTCGGCTTTTTCCCTTAGTTAAATAGATAGAGTTAGCAAAATTATTTTATTGCATCAATTCGAGAAGTTTTGAAACATAATTGTGTAATTTTATTATTTCAAAATTTGATTGCACTTTCTCTATAAGTTTAAAATTTTTGTCGCACTTATGTCTTATACAAATCTCCCATATGTCACCTCAACATAGGCCAATCAAGAATGAAGGGAAAAAAAAAAGCCATGGCAGGGATAAGAATATCGCATCAATTGCACCTTGTGGATAAATTTTCTGGATTTTACATTCAGTGAACGAGTATGGCTAGATTGTTTGTCGTGTTATAGTGTCTTGCTTGCCAACGTGAGGCTTCTGTAGTCCCTTTCTTATTCGAATGAAATATGCTTTCTGATTTCTATATTAAAGCCCGATCCTTGCGCATTCACAAAGTGCATGGTCTTGTTTCCATTTCATTGGAGTCTGTTTGTATAAGAGAGATTGCTTGCACAGCCATACCCTGAAAAATTGTCCAAAATATCATAAATCTGTCTCACTTATGCCCCTTTAATCCTAAACCTTTCAATTTTGTCAATTAATTAAGTTATCTTTGTGTTTTGCTTATTAGGTCCATCTACCTAATTTCCACCAAAAATCGCCGATATTGACATCACAGTCGACACTGACGTGGATAATTTTATTATTTTTAATTAGATTTTTTCTCCCTTCTTTTCTTTTTTTCTATTATCTTTTTGCCTTTTTCCCTCCGCTAGCCACTACCTAACCATAGGTGAGGACAACCCTCATTAGGGCTAGCAAAGGTGGCCTTCACCTAAGGCCGTTGACCTTTGTTGGCCATTGACAAGGCCCGGTGGTTGGCGAGGGGAAAAAGAAAAGAAGAAGAAGGGATTAAATAAAATATAAAAAGGAATAATATAAAATATAAATTATATTACTAAATTGTCTACGTTAGTGACAATTGTATCAAGTAAGACTGTATATCCACGTCAATGATTTTAAGTCAAAATTGCCTAAATGAACACAATTGATAAAATGTGGAAATATATAAGATTCAATTGGCAATTGAAATATTTATGACTGAATGGATAAAAGCACAACTTTCAAGACAATTTTCCAGACGTGCCCTACATGCCACCTTACCATATTATTTGTAATTGTTGCAATGCTATAGGAACAAGCTTTACATATCAAGACTTCATTCGTTTCACTGAAAATAACTTCCCGGAAAATATTTTATGGATATTCCGTAATTTGTTTCACGGAAAATAAAAGAGCCAAGGAAAATATTTCCATCAATGGAAAAACACCTTCAATCTAGAGTTTTCTTCAACTGACATTGTCCTCAATCCGGAGTTTTCTTTCTTTAGCTATGGCACATCTTGCTTCGCACATTTCAATTGCGACTTTAGAGCTTTGATTTTAGCTTCCACGGAACCGCATAATTCGCGCGATGGTTCGACATTTTTCCTTCCCCGACAGTCCTCCCTGCAAACTATTTAAGGGCATTCCTAGCTAATCGATTGATTTCTGCATCAACCCAACTAAAGAAAAACGGCAACTTCCTCCTAATTTATATTGGGCAGACATTTATTAATCTTCTTCCCTGATTCCCCTTCGGCCTTGCTATATGCATGAGAGATTTCAGGCCAAAATAGAAAACATAGACGTGTCATTGTCAATCGAAGGGATCAATTACATTGTTTGGGATGACTTCGCGCTGATCTGTTCATGGATTTTGATGTCCCGAAGCGGAAATTGGAGATTTCAATGGTATAGTAGGGTAAGAGTACAAATTTGGGATTTTGTGGGTGAATGTACGTTAAGAGGACTGAGTTTGTCCACTTCAAATTGGCCAGCATGCATGCCATGTTGGAGGACAATTGATGACTAGACCACCACATTAGCAATTTTGGTTGAGTTTTTGCTGGAAAACATTAAAATTTCACCGAAAGACCTAGGACTACAATGAAATAATTGAAAGGTTTGTAATGCATTGAAATAGAAATTTTTTCCTAATATTTGTATCCAAAATAGGAGATCTAATTCATGAAACCTAGTCACAATAGGAAATCTGAAACTAGAAAACCCACCCAAACTATGGCAAAATTACCCAATTATTCATAAACCTATTGCCTATATACCAATTTAGTCATCAACTTTCCAATTTTACCAATTTAGTCTTTAAATCTTTGCGCGAAATTCTATTATAGTCATTATCAATTTTCACCCAAAATAGTTTATGAGACAATTCAGTTATCGCCGGGTGTCAAATGTGGCATGCTATCACTTCAATAATTTCCCATAAAAATTCATCAGAAGATTTTGTGCAAAAATTTACGACTAATTAATAATTAAACTTTTTTTTACTAAGTTGGTATCCATACTATAGGTTCGAGATATATTAAACAATTTGTACTTCAAACAACGGAAATCCCTTTAAACTACTAAAATTGGAAAACCCTTTTAGGAAACTTACTAAAAATAGAAAACAATTCAAACTAAAAAAACCTATTAAAATGCAGAAATCTATTAGGATTGAGTTTCTGTTACATTTGAACTCGATAAATACTTTTAGTAGCAGTATAAAATAATATAATCTCATTGAAAGAAATAAAAATCGAATTTCACCTTGAAAAAAGAAAGAACAATTATTAAAACATTTTAAAACACATCCAGCGGTTATAAATAGGGCCCATAACTCACCATCATTGGCCACAATTGTTCTTTGTTTAGTTCTTAAGAGGGAAAAAAGGTAGAACTAATATTTTGGCGGTTTTCCA
The DNA here is from genome assembly GCA_019926035.1 of Melaleuca alternifolia. Taxonomy (NCBI): domain Eukaryota; kingdom Viridiplantae; phylum Streptophyta; class Magnoliopsida; order Myrtales; family Myrtaceae; genus Melaleuca; species Melaleuca alternifolia. Next base: position 1,279,803 of record JAGKPW010002382.1, read on the forward strand.
TTTAAAAGATATGTATGCCTATGATGGAGTGTATTTGTGAGGTACCATTTGAGAGGTAGGATCAATATTTTTTGATAAATCTCATCATCTCTATGTATAAAAAGAGAAGAATATAAACATATACAAATGTCTGTTCTTCTCTCCACCATAATCTATCATCATTACTTTGAGAAAACAGTGGGCAATTACATCATCAAACAATAATATTTTTCTTGTGATTATGTTCGAATAATTGTTGAGTTCAAGATTCCTTTGGTATGTGCTAGTAATTCATGTGATATTCTTAGATAATTTTCTTGTCGTTTATCAAAAGGCAAGCCAATTTTTTGATGAAATTATCCAACACTGATATTAAAGTCAGGTTGGTTGTTTCCTATTCATAAACTTGAATTTTTCGTGATTTTTTTATGTCATGCAATGAGTTTCATGTTTATATATTAGTATATTATTATAGTACTTGAAATAAGCTTTCCAATGGTATACGAAGACAGATAGAATGATTTGAAATTTCATAGCATTTTTGTTAATTACTGATGGCTGGAGGCAAGAGCCGAGAGAGAAATTGTTGATTTCGGCCAAATTCCACTAATCCACAGTCGAGCTTTAGACCACTAGGGTCGCATCACCATGGGTAATGATAGCCTTGCATTTGTTTGGCATTTGGATGATTGCTAAAAGCTAATTGAGCGATGAGAATTGCATGTTAAGGTTTGTGCATCCGACATAATTTTGTTTGATTTGGACATACTGCTTGGCATCATCCATAAATCACATGACTCAATTTCAGTCTAAGGTGGGGCCATCATAAGATACTTAAGGCCTACATGATAGACATCAGTTTCTGTTTCAAAATGAGTTTTTCTATTCCAAAATTCATTATGGGAAAAAAAACTCATTCTGAAATAGAAATCCGTTTAATAGGAAAATTTCTTTTTTTCTATTTCTGGAATAGATTTCTATTCCAAAAATAGGTTTAGCCAAGAAATTAGAAACTGAAAATTTTTATGTTCTAGAATGAAAAATCAAGAAATTATTTCTCTTACTAAATTGCACACCATAGACTATGTAGCACCGACACGGACACGCGACACGACACGACATGACATGCTGACACATCATTTCTCAAAAAGTAGAAAATTTTGACACATTCCGACACGTTATATATTAAATTCATATTTTTATATATAAATACATAAATAAATAAATAACAAAAGAGTCTAGAATTAATCTATACTAAAAACATTAATCCTACATTTGTTAATATTATTCATTATTTTAATTTGACAAATTCAACTATATTTTATTGTAACAATCAATAACATTTGGAGGAAAAGATAAATAATCCACATTATACTATTAAATTTAAAATTTAACAATAAGAAAAAAAATCAACATTCCGTCATCAAATATAACAAAAGTCATTCATCCACAATATCCCAATTTTCCCGAACTAACTCTAGGATTTGAAAAAAAAATCTCAAATCACATTATAAAGAAATCCAGGATGCTGGATTGAAAAAGAAATTAGAATAACACAACTTGCTAACCTAAGATGAGCAAAAAGATGAAATCCTAAAAGCAAAAGGTGAAGCAACATCGGCGAGAGACTCATAGTGAAAGAAGATAATGAGAGGTGCCTTGGGTGCCTTCGACTAAGAAGAATCCAAAAGTATTGAAATTTATTTATTTATTTATTTATTATTATTATTATCACCATATATTTATATTTAAAAACCATAAGTATTGAAAATTTGTAAATATAACCTCATGCGTGGCGGAGTCACGTGTCGAAATTTTCGACTTGAAACAGTTGACCGAGTGTTAGATTTTCCGACACGTGTTGACCGCGTGTCAGAGCGTGTCAGAGAGTGTTGGACACGTGTCGGAGTGTCAGACATGACACGAAGGGTCCTGGAGAGTGACGGTGCTTCTTAAACCATAGACACAATTGATGCAACCTAAAAAGAATTATACACACCATATCAAACACAATTTATAGGAATGAATATTTTGCAAACTTCAAAATAAAAAATCTATTTTAAAATGAAACATAAACATAAACAAAAAATAATAACAATTCGTTATCAAATGGATTTCTATTTCTGGAATAAAAATTATTTATCCTTATCATACGCGTTTTTTTCTAAAAAAATTATTCAGAAACAGAAATAGAAAAATTCGTTTGGTGGTGAATTCAATTTCTAGCCAGAAACTGAATCATGCATGCCTTTAGGTGGCGAAGCGGTCAGCAAAGGCGGGTCTCGAGCAAATCGGAGTAAAGAGAAGAAAGGCACATGGAACCCATGCGCCTATAAGTGCCCCGTCGGCGCATGCCCGTCGTGGTCTCTGGGGAAAGGCGTGTGGGACACATCGCCTGTGCATTTTGTGGGGAAATTGAAGGGTGCATGTGCTACATTTTTCTTTTATACACCGAATTACCGTTTTGTCCCTCTTTCTCGTTGCATTTACAATTTTACCCTTATGTGCGGAATTACAGTTTTTCCCCTTACTGTTTTGCCTCCCGATAAGTAAATTTCCAATTCTACCCTTGGCACATAAATTTTATCATTATGCTCTTGCTTGCAATTTAGTGATTATTTTATCTATGATATTAAATGTCGAATGATCCATATATAATTTCTGTTTAATTAGTGATCATTGCATGATGTTAATTCACCATTTTTTTTCTAGTGGAAGTTCGTAAGTTGATAGAATTTAAAGGAATTCTCATCTAAAACTTAAGCTTTGTGCAAATTGAACAAAATTGATAATAGTAGTACAATCATTATAGGGAAACTGACTGGAAACATAATAAACTTTCATTTCAATGTCTTTTGTCAGTTTATCATTAATTTAGTTTCCAGACTTCAAGAATTAAGAGAGAAAATTCCCACTTATCCAATTTTGCATCATAATGCTTAACACATAAAATTTGTTAATTTTGCAAATTATCAATTCTTCCTTTTGGCTGTAACATGATAAATAGTCACTTTTGACATTAGTCGGCCTGCTCAATTTCGTCCAGCACGTGTTTTCACAACATTTCAATATAATTTTCACCGTTGCAATGTACTCGACAATAGTATTAGACTTAGAAGGAGATAAAGAACCGGCAACCTAACTAGATCAAACGAGAGTGATTGACAAGCACTGAGCTATAATCTTGGGAAAATGATATAAATAGTCCCTAAATTTTGGTCAAATATGTAATATGATCCATAAACTTTTAATTTGACTCAAATGATCCTTAAACTTTAGCTCAATATGCAATCTAGTCCATGAACTTTCAATTTGTTCAATATGATCTCTGAACTTTTGGTAAATGTTCAAACTACTTCTTGGATTATTTAAAAACGTTTAATATAGTCATTGCAATAAATTTAAGTTTAGGGATCACAATAAACATTTTCAAATAGTTTGAATATGAACAAAAAGTTCAGGGGTTACCCTGAACAAGTTGAAAGTTTAGAAACATGCTTGTACATTGAGTTAGAGTTTAGTGATCATTTGTGTCAATTTGAAAGTTCAGAGATTAGATTTCATATTTAGTCAAATTTTAAAAATTATTTATATTATTATCCTTTTTTCCCTTATTTATAAAGCACGAACTCACTATATATAACAATATATCTACAAAGAAACTCTTGGGCTGGGAAATATTTGTGCTTGAAATTACTATTCGTCCTTTCAACTCGATAATTTATGGGCCAATTCTCGTCACTCGATAATATTGGATATAGGGAGAGAGAAGAAAATTGCAAGAAGAAGGAGAAGAAGACAAATAATTTCAATTCCGCTCTTTTATGCCTTACTAAAAATTAGAAGTTTTCCTTATTTTCAACCCACACACTTTCGTTCACCCCGTAACATGATTCATGTTCCCTCGAAGTCCCTTAGTATATTTTCCTTCCGAGTGGTGGCACGACGTCACTTCACCTGTTGGGACATCCAACGGAGAAGAAGGGGACTTTTCCCCTTTTAATAGGGGGAGGGGGGAAGCTTTAAGAGACGGTGGAAGTGAGAGGAAGTCACCTAACACACGTCAAACGATCTTCCGGTGGGGCGTTTCGCACGAGCGACTTGCAGCACGTAAGTGAGATATTTTCTCCTCTCCGTTTTCCGAGTGGCCTTCACACAACAAACGAAGAAGTACGATGACGAATATGAACATGAACATGTCCCCATCGCATGCGTCTCTCTCTCTCTCTCTCTCTCTCTCTCAGCCACGCCAGTCATTTTTCTTAGGACCCACCTCATCTCTATCTTCACTCGTCTCCATCTCCCAACAGTAAAAACCAAAACGAGTTTATTTCATTGAAAGATAAGGAAAGTAGAATTTCCGCATGGAGGAAAGAAGGAGAAGTTAATCGGATCACCAAGCCCTTACAAAAAGAGCCCAAAACCCACCATCAGTCGCCGCGAGCGTTCTGCGTTTCGTTCTTGAGAGAAGAAACAAAAGAGAGGGCAGAGCAGAGCAAAGCAACCATGGTGATGAAAGTTTATGGAAGCGTCTTGTCCACTGCGGCGAAGAGGGCCTTCCATGCCCTCTACGAGAAGGACCTTGAGTTCGAGTTCGTCCCCGTCGACATGGGAGCGGGCGAGCACAAGAAGGACCATTTCCTCGCCCTCAACGTGAGTTCCCACCCCCCCCCCCCCCCCCCTCTTCCCCCCTCTCTCTTCCTTGCCCACCGCCTCGAACAGAATCCCTCGCTAATTTCTGCTGTTGGGGTCTCAACCTGTTCTTTCGAGAGACGCTCTTTCGTTTCACGGATCTAACGTCTCTCGATCTCCCTGTGCAGCCTTTCGGTCAAGTCCCGGCCTTTGAGGACGGAGACCTGAAGCTTTTCGGTAACTCGTCCTATCCCTGATATATCATCGTGTGGCTATGACGGAAGATGAAAGTATTTAGTCCACTGTTAAGTAAACTTGGAGTGTTGAATCGGTCGAACTGAACAACAAACGACAAACGCGAAATTGAAATTTATGTATTGATTATGCTCTTTATGGTGGCAGAGTCAAGGGCAATCACTCGATACATTGCTCAGGCATACGCGGCCAAGGGCACTCCGCTCTTGTGCGAGGGCAAACCCATGGCGACGGTGGACGTGTGGATGGAGGTCGAGGCGCACCATTTCGACCCCGTGGCGTCGAAGCTGCAGTGGGAGCTCGTCGTCAAGCCTCTGCTCGGCATGGCCACGGACGCTGCGGCAGTCAAGGAGAACGAGGCCAAGCTTGCCAAGGTCCTCGACGTCTACGAGGCCCGGCTGGGCCAGTCCAAGTACTTGGGCTGCGACTGCTTCACCCTCGCCGACCTCCACCACATCCCAACCCTGACCAACCTGATGGGGACACCGGTGAAGGAGCTGTTCGAAAACCGTCCCAAGGTGAGCGCATGGGCAGCCGACATCATGGCCCGGCCGGCTTGGGCCAAGGTTCTTGCCATGGGGAACCAGCAGTGAAGCAAACATCTAGTTTGCATGATATGGTGTTGGGGAGCTATAATAACACGAGACCTTTTTATCCCCTCTTCGTGTGTTGTTGATTCTGTCCTCCTTTAATAAATGTTTTATGTGGGATTTTCTTCTTCAATCACGAATTAATCAAATAAACTTATTTGATATAAATTTAAAAAGTTCAGAAATTAATGATAGAAAAGTTAATAACTGAATTGATATCAATGTAATTGATTGAATATTTCTTTTTTTGTACTTCTACCCTAGAGTTTCATAACCACTTTCCCTACTAATCACAAGATCTTTACCCACTTTAATTTGTTAAAGGACCATAGAAGGTCACTGGAGATTACTCATGTATGGGTATGGCTTCATACAAATTTTTCATATTTCCCCTCAACCTAAGAGTTAAGAGAGAAAAGTCAAAATTCAATCAAAAGCACAACATCCAATTTTGCATCGTGGTGTCTAACACCTACAACTGAAACAGTACAGTTTTGAAAGTAATTAACTCTTCCTTTCTCGCCTTTGATACGAACATGGTCATTTTGAAGCTGTTGGTCAGCTCATTTTGGTCCAGCATGTGTGTGCATTTGGTGTGAAGTTCGATTTCCGTTTCCACCGGCAATATGAGTGACACTTTACCTGAGTCAAAACTCATATAATATATACACCTATGCATTTTCCAGTATTAATCATATTCATATCTTCTCATCTCATCTTTGCGAAGTGAGTCCAATGGCCACTGCCTCTAAATTGCACGTGAAGTATAGTAAAATGAAATCGATCGATTATGCGGAAAAGGCTAAAGGCATCTGAAGTGATGCTTTTAAAGATGCGCATGAATTTGGTTGTAATCATGTTGATGCCCATTACATCATGAAAAAAGGGGGCAATTATTAAAACTGCTTGTGTACGAACTCTCTCTAAAAAAAAAGAAAAAAAAATTCCGTTGCTTTGGCGGATCACATTAATAGTTTAAATATTCAGATCCAATCACAGATTGACACGTTATATATTAGCGTGAAATGAAACATATAAAGAAAATATTTCCTTAGTCTATTTCACCCCCTCCTTCGTTCACAAAATACCCAGATCTCTTCCTCCTCCTTCATCCTCAAATGTCCACGCATTCGTCGACACCAGTGAAGTCAGCGACGTTGCATACAGGTCGGCGTGTAGAGAGCCAACCTCTACAATTGACGAAGAAGATGGTTTGCAGCTGCGAGAGGCGGAAAGACCCTTGGGCATTGCTCCGTACTCACATTATTGGTCATGGGTGTCACAAACTCCTGGGACGATGCATCACTTAAGAGATTAGCTAATAGATTATTGGAATTAAACCTAACACGGACTTTCTCAAATTCATACCAATTTACAATTTAGAATTTAAGTTCTCAACATATAAATGATTTTTAATTAGAAGTTGTCACTAATCTAATTATGATGGGTCGATTAAAGATCATATTTTACCTCTACGAACCAGAAAATTTGAGATGGGGGATTTGGTTATGCTAAATTAAAATACCTTTTCGTGATCATTTATCTAATGAAAATGCTTTCGTAGGTAATTGGGATCAAGTTTAGTACTAATAACCGAACTAGTGTGGTGATCATATACATGTGTACAAATATTTAGTTAACACTCAATAAAAAAGCGTTAGTAATAGAAAAGCATGGACTTACCACGATAGAAACGTGAACATCTGTAATATTAATGGAAAAATCAACCAACAATCTTAATATGATTTCTACTAACAAGCATTAGCAAATAATGATCTTTTTAAGTTTCCATTTATGAAATAAAATGCGATGTATGCATGAACTATTTAGTTATGCTAAATGAATTATGTTAAGGATAACATGCATAATGTTTCAACTAAGTTAACATGAGAATCATTTATTTAGATGATCTTATTCAACACATGCAACATGGGCAAGCACACAATTACTAAATGTCATGCAATTTCTAATGGGCAATCTATATAACATGAGATTTTAATTGATTAAATATAACTTGCAATTCCTAAATGACATGCAAATTTATCAGAACTATCATTCAAAAGATATTACGTGACATAATCAACGATTAAATGAACCTAGCATGGAAATCTAAATAGCGGACCAAGCTTAATTGACGTTATTCTAGCAAATTCAATTATTACACCTAAAATGCAATCTATATGACATGCAAGTATAATTAAGTTGAATGTTAAACTGCTCGACACATCTTTTCTAATTAATTGACATGCAATGTGACACGTGCAATTATGACATGCAAATATGAATGTTTAATCTTTAATGCAATTTACATTAATGCATAATAAACTAGACAAACCTAAATATTTATTTCTAATGCTATGCATCCAATGACATGGTCACATAATTATGTGATTAGATTAAGTGACATGTGCATGATATACTTTTTGATATTTTTCATAGTTAATAAATGGCATATTCTAAACATGTATTGTAAATTTGAAATGCAATCTAATCTATTTGAATAATTTATCTTTTGTTTATTATTTATGAAAAATCGGAATGATTCAAAATCCAATTTTAAGCATGCAACCTAAATGGATAAGGAAACAAATTTAATCCAAAAATGGAAATTTTCATGGTTTTTATTTGAAAATTGGAAATAAAATCTATCTTAATTTGAAACTCTAGATGAATTAAGAATCTAATTTATCTTGTCCTAAGATGCTATCTAACATGTGATCTATTATAGCTAATGACCTATCTTTAATGGAATTTTTTTTGAGGATTTTGTATTTTAGTAAGTTAATCAAGCAAGAGATATCAATCAATATTAGCAAATCAACAAGCATTATCTGCATAAAAATAATTTTTATATCAAACATTATCTGCAAATGTCAAAATTTCGAATTTGAATGATGGAAAATTAACAGCTTGTCCCATAGAGTGATGAGAGCTGCGTAAAATTTTATGTGCCCCTATATATCAGATCTTGAGATTGAGATTGGTCTGACGATTCGAGACACATTGCCAAATTAGAAAAAATTTCTAATTTAAAAGACTACATCAAGAAACTTTGCGGATATATATATATATATATATATATATATATATATATATATTGCAATTCTTTATAAATTTAAACTCAAGAACTCCATCTATTAAAATAGGCAATAAATCAAATCATTTTCCTAATTAAATCAAGATAAGATTTTTACCTGATTCTTGTGACAACCGATGATGGACTCGTGCAAAATGGGCGGCTGGCCGAGAGGCTGATAGCGAGTTAACGAGCGAAGTGGCGGTGAGGACATCTAGCCGGTCAAGGGACTACTTGGGGCGGCGACAGCGTAAAAGGCCAATGAAGCTCGTTTGCGACAATGTGGACCATTGAACAGCACGGCTCAGTAGTGGACATTTAGGGGCAACGATGGCCGGTGACGTTCGAGCTTGAAGGGAGCAGTGAACATCGAGCAGTAGCGGCAATAGTCGGTGGCGCGTGGAGGTCAATGGCAGCGGGCAGACGCAACGCGTGCGGCGGCGGGGCTCGGTGAAGGCAGCAACGACGTCGAGTGGCATTGGAAGTGGAAGACGACAATAGCGGGGCTGTGGGACTCACGACCACAAGTCTGGCCATGAGTGCAGCTAGCACGGGTGGTCGTAGGCGGAGGTTTGACCGTCGAATGGGGTGGCCATTGATTGGGGCGGAGCTTCGGTCTCCAAAGCTTTTTCTCTCTCTCACGATCGGAAATCTTGAGACATAATTACGTATATATGAGTCGATCTTTTGTAATTAAGGAACTCAAGTTTTTTGTATTTGCATAATTGTCCTTAGATTTTAGAAATTCTTTCAATTAAGTCGTTGGAGGGTCAAATTGCACAAATTGGAAGCTGAATTTTGACTAGACCCTCTCTTAGAGTGGATTTGCTGAAATTTCCCTGCTTGTGGGCTTAGAATTCGCAAACCTCGACCTATATCTAGGGTTTATTCTAATTAATTTCAAGGCATGACTAATTAACGGGACGAATTTACTTCAATTAAGGCTCAAATCATCTCAAATTAGAGGCTGAAAAATTCAATTCACTTCTCCTAGGTGCTAGCTGAAAATCCTTGGGTGCGGGCTAGGTACGTGCAATTGATTTAATTCATGCGGTAGTTGGTTTGATGCTGGATGCTATGATCAAATACTTAAGATTATATGTTATGCAATATTTAAAAATATTTTTGCTTAGGAACTAAATACTTACTTCCTGATTTTTTATACAATGTTAATCTAAATGAATTGTCAAAATTTAGGTGTCAACAATGCGCCAATGGTATCACTAGATAAGAGTTGCTTTGTGTGTGTGTTGCTCTGTAATCACATTGACACATCTAGACAATTAGTGGATAAGCCAACCACACAAGCAACGCCGACGCTCGTCTAGGGTAATCGTCGCGGTCATTTAGCCAAATCTATAATAGTGTCCAAATCTAGATTTTGAAACTTGGGCACTCCCGACCAAGGCTCTATTGTCCATGTCATCTAGTTTAGGTAGGATAGACAGATGTTGTGCAATGGCTAAAGCTTTGCTAGCTTCTTGTAGACTCAACTCTCTTCTTTTTTGGCTTTGAGTTGTTTTTCTTTAGGTGGGATGGTAGAGTTTTCCTTTGCCACTAGTAGCAACGAAGTCCATGGTAATTAACAAGGGAGGGATGAAAGGAAGATCTCCACTCATTTCATTCATTCAATGCCTATTATGAGACGCGAGCCACAACAAACGAAAGGCGAAAGCTTGCTTGCACTAGCCATATTTTAGTAGACTAGGCTTGGTAAGCGTAAGCTATTGTTGTAGGCTTGACAAGGGTAGGCTCACAGCTTCGCTTGACAGTAGAGCCTTGACTTGAGATTTTATTAGTCAAGCGCTAGCACCCGACAACCTATGGGCCTTGGAGGGATAGGGGAAGGGAAGAAAAGAAAGATGGTCAATCCATTTAGGAACACGGCTCATTCATTCATTTGCTCATGAACTTGCAATTTACCCAAATACGACCAAGGGGGAGCTAAGGATACGGTCCATAATAGGTTCAGCCCTTGAAAATGAAGTTGGAACGACTCCATGAGGGAAGCTATCTACAAAGTTTTTCCCCTTGCTTTACGGAGATTCTTTTATTATAAAATTATTATATGACTAGATTTACTCGAAATGCTAGCTAAGCTAAGAAGTAATATTAGTTCCCTTAAATCAAATCAAGCTTTTTTTTTATTAATTTAGGGCGGCGCCCTCCTTCTTAGTATTCATATATAAATATATATTCGCACGTCACATCAAACTATGAATGAACCACTATGAATCCACCCAACATTTACTCCCTCTTTCTCGCAAATGTGTTTGTCTCGGATTGACCTCTATTTGAGGTCATGCCCATGTCAATCACGGTCACCAGCCTCATATTCAAGGTCAACGACAAACATGGACAATGCTGCTTGCCCCAGTTGTAATCGTGAGCTTCTTTTTCCCAACGAGTGATCTTCTCAAAATTAATTTGACATGTCTAGTAAAATTATATAATAGTTAAGAAAACGATGGCTTATTAAAAATATTCTCCTAATCCGGTTCACAAATCTTTAAAAGGTTCAATCAAGGCAGTCAGCCTGCAATAGACTTATGGTGCAATGACAATACTGTCGAACCCAATTCCCAAACAATATCCATTTTAAAAACTTTGTTTTCCGCCATGTGATTACAAAAAGAAAAAGAAGAAAAACTTTGATTTGTCATGGTGGTTGACTATACAAAAATAAAAGAACTATTAAACTGAGAAGGAGACGATGAGCATTCATCTAACTAGATCAAACAGGTATGGTAGAGCCTGTCTCTGAGGTATAACTAAATTCGATTCAGATCATTTGCCTTTTCTAAGATAGCAAGCACGAAAGCCAGTACACGGAATGATAGATCTAGGAAGAAACTCTTGGGCTAGGAAATCTTTATAGCTTGAATTACCATTTTATACTTTCATCTAGAGTAACTTTTATATAATGTTATAAGAAGAAATGGGTCAACTATAATCAATTTGAGTCACTTTCTTTATATAATCGCAATCAATGGCTATAATGGTGGGGTCAAATGAAAACTATCCTTTCTTGAGTTTAGTCAAAAGTTCTTTCCGTGAACTTAATTAGTACTGACGAAGAGAATCGTGTAATTTTCATCACATCATCTTTCTTATGCCACTTGTGATCAGTGTATTGTAGATCGAGTTCAATTTCTAGCCCTCTCCTTACGTTTGGAGTCCTCGATGAAGTGGGTGTTGAAGAAAACTTCAAGAGAAAATTGTGGAAAAAAGTAAATGTGAATTTTCACTATTTCCCATTATTTTCTCTCATCTTTGAAACATATAAAAAAGACATAAATAGTAGTTCTTAGACTTTGATTCAATATGTAACGTGAGTCTTTAAATTTAAATTAATGAAATGAAAATATTAAAAAAATTAAAAAATTAAAAATTATATTACATATCCATTTAAAATTTAAAAATCTCATCGAACAAGTCAAAAGTTAATGAATCAGTGCATTTATGTCATTCTTCCCGATATAAATCGTATCTCCTCATGTCATTCAAAAGAGAGGATTACTTAATTGCTCTGCACGGAGTCTTCCTTCCTAATGTGCTGCCTAGTGCGGGGTGACGTGTGCACATAGGTGTCGTTTCCTACCACGACAATGACTTTATTATCCAAACATCGGTAAGACAACCATTAAAGTCGTACAAGAACATGGAAATGACTCGGAATCATCGCATGCCTCTCTCTCTCTCTCTATCTCTCTTTCTCAGCTCAGTAGTGCATACTGCAGACGGTCTTGGCCTTTTATTACGGGAGCCATCAATGAAGAGCTCATCAATGGAAGGTCAAGATCATCTACAGTAATATTGTACTACTATAGACGATCTGTTTCACTTTTCTTTGACCGAACTCCAAAAAAGGGTCCGAGTCATAATTGTGCCCCGCTCGCAAAAAGTGCATCAATAACTCGACCTTCCTTTATCTCATAAGAAACTATGAACTTTTATTTAAGTTTCAAATTTGAGCTCCTAAACTTTAAATCATCGACCGTCTAATTTGACTATTTTATGACAATAAATTTACACGACTTCATTCTTCTCTTATCTACAACTTGAAGAATAGCGGTAAAGTAATTCATCGTCTGATACACTTCATCAACAAGTGTACGAAAAATTTAGATAAAAGTAGATGATGGCTAGAATCGTCCATCAACCTAAATTTGATATTATCTTTTGTTTCTAAATCAGCCCTTTTTCTTTATTTCCCTCTCTGTCTCTCTCTGGACCTTTACTCAACCCATCTCATACTAAAGTAAACATCACCGATTGACGAGATTGTTCCAGAATAAAGATCGCTAAGCCCCTTATAAAATGGAGCCCAAAACCCTCCATCGTTCGCCACAACCGTCCTGCGTTTAGTTCTTGAGGGGCAAACAGAAAGCAGAGCAAGCAATCATGGTGATGAAGGTCCATGGATCCGTCTCCTCCACCGCGACGATGCGGGTCCTCGCTACCCTGTACGAGAAGTGCCTCGAGTTCGAGTTCGTCCCCGTGGACATGCGAGCCGGCGAGCACAAGAAGGAGCACTTCCTCGCCCTCAACGTAAGTCTCCGCCCCTGCGCACCCCCTGTTCGACCGTATTCCTAACTGATTTCCGGCCTTGGGGTCTCGACGTGTTCTTTCGAGGAATTTCCCTTGTCTCTCGGATCTGACGTTCTTCAATCTCACTGTGCAGCCTTTCGGTCAAGTCCCGGCCTTTGAGGACGGAGATTTGAAGCTATTCGGTAAGTCTTTCCTTTTAAAGATTGATAATCCTGCGTGACCATGGTGAAAGATGAAAGTACTTATTGAAGGTGCTGTTTCGATCGCTGATAGATTGAGTGACCATGATGAAAGATCGAGTATTTATTTCAACTTCGAGTGTTCGATTAGTTATCTGAACGAGGAGTAACCATGCGATATATATTCGTATTTTGATTATGCTCTTTGTGTTGGCAGAATCGAGGGCAATTACTCAATACATTGCTCATGTATACGCGGACAAGGGCACTCCCCTCGTTTGTGAGGGCAAAACCATGGCGACGGTTGGCGTGTGGATGGAGGTCGAGGGCCACCAGTTTGACCCCTTGGCGTCGAAGCTGCAGTGGGAGCTCGTGTATAAGCCGATCTTTGGCATGGCCACGGACGCTGCTGTAGTTGAGGAGAACAAGCCTAAGCTCGCTAAGGTCCTTGACATCTATGAGGCCCGGCTGAGCCAGTCCAAATACTTGGGCTGCGACTGCTTCACCCTCGCTGACCTCCACCACCTCCCGACCCTGACCAACCTGATGGGGACGCCAATAAAGAAGCTGTTTGATGCCCGCCCCAAGGTGAGAGCGTGGGCGGCCGACATCATGGCCCGGCCTGCTTGGGCCAAGGTTCTTGCCATGAGGAACCAGCAGTGAAGCAAATGTTCTAGTTGAAGTTATCTGGTGTGCCCTTTAATTATGTGAGTTTGTAATAATACTTTGTTGTTGATCCTGTCCGTGTTTGATCAGTGTTTTATCTGGGAGTTGGATGAACTTATCTAGGGTTTGCTCTAAAGGGTCGTCCTCGGTCGTCAATGTTGAGTTGATGATGAGGCTCGTACTTTGTGATGATCTATAACGAGCAATAAAGATTCGGCAGACCAGAGTTATGTTCCATGAGTCATTGGCTGATATCTCGTCTTTTTAGTTTGGGCAGAGCAAATAATTGTCGCAAGTGCTGCTATTATTTCTGGCGATGAAGCCCTGTCCTTACATCTTCTCCATGAAATGGCCTATAGTTGCGTAACTACTTTCCCTTCCAATCACAAAGGTTTACTTGTTTTCATTTGTTGAAGTATCATAGAAGAAGTTCACTGGGGAACATGCGTGCATAAGTATAGCTTTATACTAGTTTTTCATATTTCTCCTCAACATTCTTTCAGAATTGCAGTTTTTAGAGTTCAGCAGCTAAGAGAAAAAGGTCAAAATTCAAACAGAAGTACTCCATTACCCACTTATCCAATTAATCGTTAATGTGCCGGTTGTATGATGGGAATCGAGTCCGTAGGGGTAAAGATATTTAATCCTACACACAACTTCAAATGACGAATGACCCGTGGTGTAACTTAGAGAGCCATTTTCAGTTCATTCAATGTGTCAAGTTCACATCATCGTTCTTGAAAGTCTTACTCACCATGCTAATGAAAGGGAGTGGTGAAGATGCAGTGGATTAAATTTGTTTGACCATCTATTGGGGGATTACAAGCGGTATTTTATATAAGTTTGGTACCAAGCATCCTCCATGAGTCTGCCAAAAGTAACTCAAGAATTGGAGTCGTAATTTGATACAAAGGTCTAGGCAAATGATATCTTTGCAATATGGTTCAATATTGAGGGAAGCATCATCCTTTTTGTGGCACCGAATACAATAAGCCATTTAAGAAAATGGAACATACGCGACTATTTATATTATTTATCTCTGGTGTTCTTGTAAGAGCCACAATAATATTCACCCACATCCACTGATGAAATTGTCTTTAAAATTTGATTCAATGTGCAGGAGCTTCTGAATTTGAATTAATGGAATAACAATGTTGGAGAAATTTCGTATAGTTCAAAGACTAAGTTGAATAAGTTTTTTTTTTTATGATCAAGAAATTCACCATGGGTCCTCCATGTTCGGACGGCACTAAAGGACTAGACTTTTATATCTCGGGGAAGACTAGAATAGAACTCCAGCATTATGGCCTTTACTTAAAAATATTAATAATTGTGGGTTTTAACCTCTACGAATGAGGGAGAAACTCACAATCAATACAGTTATAAAAAAAATAAAATCGAACAAGCATTAAAAATTCATAAATTATATTAAATAAATTAAAATTTTAAAAATTATATCTTTAAATGCCTTATCAAATAAATTAAAAGTTGATAAATCATATTTGTGTCGCTCTCCCGACGTAAATCGTGTTTGTTCATGTCTTTCGAAAGAAGAGGATCACTTTGCTGCCCTTCGCGGAGTCTTCCTTCCGAATGTGCTGCCTAGGGCTGGGTGATGTGTGCACATTGGTGTCATTTCCTACCCCCATTCACTTCAATGTCCAAACATCGTTCAACGACCATAAAAGTCGTACAAGAAGATGGAAAATGACTACGGAGTCGTCGCATGCCCAGGAGGAACTTTCCTTCGGCCTTACTCCAGAAAAGGGACCGAGTCATAGTCCTTGTCCCAATTTTTTTTTTTTTATAATCGAGGTATCCGGATCAATTTGCGCGCACTTCGACTATTTTTCGAAAGAAACTAACACAACAACCTATCATCATAACTCCCCGCACCTCGACTTTTTTATATCTCGCAATAATGTATTTATCTCTTAAGCCACTAATTATTTTGATCTCGTTAAAAATTATTAATTTCCATTTAAATATCAAATTTGAGACTTCTTAACTTTAAATCTATCGATTGCCCAATTTGACTGTTTTGCCCCGACAATAAATTTACATGATCTATCGATTGGATTTGAAGTGCTTCATTCTTCTCTACCTACAACTTCTTGGAGAATAGCAGTAAAGTTGTTTACCGTCTCCTACACTTCATCAGTAAGTCAAAAAGATTTTCCAAATTAAAGCTCCCTGACTTCATCGTTTTGTTGTAGTCTGAAACTGTGAATCATTTGCCTATTGAGAGATGCCATGGACGATTTTTAGCAGCCGAATTTGAAATAAGAATGAAAGTTGATGATTTCATATGGGGCTAGAGTTGTCCTTTTCTTTTTTAATTAGCCCTTTTTCTCTATCACCCATTTTCTCTTGACCTTTACTCACCCCATCTCATGCTAAAGTAAACATCACAAATTGATGAGATCATATGCCAGAACGAAGATCGCTAAGCCCTTATAAATGGAGCCCAAAACCCTCCATCGTTCGCCACAACCGTTCTGCGTTTAGTTCTTGAGGGGCAAACAGAAAGCAGAGCAAGCAATCATGGCGATGAAGGTCCATGGATTTGTCCCCTCCACCGCGACGAGGCGGGTCTTCGCTACCCTGTACGAGAAGGACCTCGAGTTCGAGCTCGTCCCCGTCGACATGCGAACCGGCGACCACAAGAAGGAGCATTTCCTCGCCCTCAACGTAAGTCTGCGCCCCTGCGCACCACCGCTCGACCGTATTCCTTACTGATTTCTGGCTTTGGGGGTCTCAACGTGTTCTTTCAAGGAACCCTCCTTTGTCTCTCGGATCTGACGTTCCTCGATCTCTCTGTGCAGCCTTTCGGTCAAGTCCCGGCCTTTGAGGACGGTGATTTGCAGCTATTCGGTAAGTCGTTCCTTTTAATGATGGATTATCCTGCGTGACCATGGTGACAGATGAAAATATTTATTGAAGGTGCTGATTCAATCGCTGATAGATTGAGTGACCATGATGAAAGATCAAGTATTTATATCAACTTCGAGTGTTCAATTAGTCAACTGAACGAGGAACAACTATGCGAAATATGTTCTTATTTTGATTATGCTCTTTGTGTTGGCAGAATCAAGGGCAATTACTCAATACATTGCTCATGTATACGCGGACAAGGGCACTCCCCTCGTTTGTGAGGGCAAACCCATGGCGACGGTTGGCGTGTGGATGGAGGTCGAGGCCCACCAGTTTGACCCCTTGGTGTCGAAGCTGCTGTGGGAGCTTGTGTTTAAACCGATGTCTGGCAAGGCCATGGACGCTGCTGTAGTCGAGGAGAACGAGCAAAAGTTCGCTAAGGTCCTCGACATCTATGAGGCCCGGCTGAGCCAGTCCAAGTACTTGGGCTGCGACTGCTTCACCCTCGCTGACCTCCACCACCTCCCGACCCTGACCTACCTGATGGAAACGCCAATTAAGAAGCTGTTCGATGCCCGCCCCAAGGTGAGCGCGTGGGCGGCCGACATCATGGCCCGGCCTGCTTGGGCCAAGGTTCTTGCCCTGAAAAACTAGCAGTGAAGCAAAGGTTCTAGTTTAAATTATCTGGTGTTGGGGGGACAATAACATTAGACTTATGTGAGTTTGTAATGGTATTTTGTTGTTGATCCTGTCCCTCTTTGATCAATGTTTGATGTGGGAGTTGGATGAACTTATCTGGGGTTTGCTCTTAAGGGTCGTTGTCAGTCGTCAATGTCGGAGTTGATAAAGAGGCTGGTGTTTTGTGATTGTCTATTATAAGCAATAAAGATTCGGCAGATCAGAGTTATGTTTTAGTTTCGGCAGATTAAATAATTGTCACAAGTGCTGCTACTGTTTCTGCCGATGAAGCCCTGTCCTTACATCTTCTCCATAAATTGGCCTACGGTTTCATAACCATTTTCCCTTCTAATCACAAAAGTTAACCCATTTTCATTTGTTGAAGCATCATTGAAGTTCACTGGGCAACATGCGCATTAGTGTAGCTTTACACAAGTTTTTTATTTCCTCCTCAACATTCTTTCACAATTGCAGCTTTTAGAGTTCAAGAGCTAAGAGAAAAAGGTCAAAATTCAAACAGAAGCACTCCATTACCCACTTATCCAATTAATCGTTAACTTGCAAATTGTATGATGGGAATCAAGTCCGTAAGGGTAAGATAATTAATCCTATTGACAACTTCAAATGACGAATGACCCGTGCGGTGTAACTTAGAGAGCCATTTTGAGTTCGTTCACATCATAGTTCTTGAAAGTCTTACTCACCATGCTAATGAAAGGGAGTGGTGAGGTTGCACTCGGTTAACTTCGTTTGACCATTTATTTGGCTGCGTTTGGTCGATCGGATAAAAATCAAAATATGATATGTTTTATCCTATCTCGTGTTTGGTAGTTGTCTATGATAGGATAAGGTTGGATATGATTTATTTTATCCGAAACATAAAACCCTACGTTTTTTTTTCTTTCTCCGTCATTTACCCATAGATGACTCCCGCTGCCTCTATTAGGTCTGGGTCCAAGAGTCAGACCAAGTTTCCTTGACCCAGTCCAAAGTCCATATTTTTGAATTAAAAAATACTAAAAAATCGGAAAATAAAAATTATAAAAAAATTCAAAATTTCATTTTAAAAAAATAAAAATAAAAATGAAAAGATTCCAAAAAAATAAAAATAAAAAATAGAATGTCTAGGAGGTTGACCACAATTTATTTCATATAGTATTAATTCTATAAGTCTTGAACAAATTTTATTTTTATAGGGAACCGGACCAGACCGAACTGGGCGGTCCAGTCCGGTTCCCGAATGGGTAATTATCAATTACCGTGGACCATCCTAATTTCTTTTGATTTGGAAGTGCTGACCCAGCCACGAGATTCGGCTTCGACTCCCTCATGTCGCGCAGGAAAAGGCCCACTAGCGGAGGCTTGAGACTCAAACTCCTTGGCCCAAGCAAACCCAATCAAATTCGAACCAAGCGTGGGCTGAGCGAAGATGTTGGAGGCCCAAGATCGGATGTCCAAGGCCTCGTAGCATTTTGGCTCGACCGAGGCAAAGATTCTGCCTCAAGGCTCTTGCCACCCCTTGCTAGGTGAACAATTGGTGGTCGGAGTCGGGATGGACGACGGCACGAGTCCCTCGCAGGCCCGTGTTCCATCGAGACTCCTCAGTCCACACCAGAGATGTTCATGGTGACCCAAAGAAAGACAATCGAACCACACAAGATCTCATTTGGGCATTTCAACAAGCGATGAGTGTGCAAAGGTATAAAAAGTAGGTTTCGGGGCAAAACGAGGCTAATAGCTACGTGGGAGGCACAATGAGCAAGCAGAGAGAAGACACGACATGCTACAAATAGAATGAGAGCTTGAAGCTCACTTAAATGACAGCTAGCCAAAATCGGTCCGTGGGACCAAAAAAAAAATCGAGCATAATGAGAGTGGTCAAGGAGCAATGTTCCCCTCTTCGATTCCAGGGGTCGGCAGCTATCGAACACGCTCAAGAAGCTTGAGCCAAGTCTCTATTTGCCAACATGACACACCCTAATCAAGGTCCTCAGGACAAGTCAGAACAAACGTGAGTAAGGCTTTCCAAGAACGAAAAGGACCAGATGAGCCAGGACCAGGCACAAGACGCGATAGACGATGATCGCGGACGGGCGGGTCTTCGAGAATCACAGTGAACGAACACCCTATCCCCTTTTTCCTTCTCTCCTTCTTCTTCGGTTTTATTTTGGGTGCCCCCCTCTGCTTCTTGTTGTTGTCCTTTTTCTTTTTCTCTTGTCCCTTCTGTCTACTCCTATGCTCTTCTGACTTTTTTGCGTGTGCAGGTTGTCTTTCCCGAGTTGATCGCGCGAGAAGCTGAGAGCATAAAGGCTTAGGTTTTCTGGAGGGAGAAAAAGAAAAAGGTTCATATTTTATTTAAAAAAAATAGTATCGCTTTGGTCCAGGTGGTCCGAGTGGGCGGTTCCACCCTTAGAACCGGGAACCGGATCGTTACGTTTTAAAACCGCCCGAAACCAATCGGTCCGGAAGGTTCTCGGGTGGGCGATTTAAACTGGTCACCCCTATTGCATATTGAATTAATATTCAAGGATTGCACTGAACAAATTAAAATTTTAGTTATTACATTATATATTGGGCCAAAATTTATACTATTAATATCACTATCCCATTTTGAAACGTAATTCATGTTTCCTTAAGCCCTTCAATAAGTTTTCCTTCATAACAAAGGTCCGTATCAAAATGAGCTGCTCAACGCTGTGAGACGTGTACCTGTTGTGTCCTTCCCTTCCCACTGACTTGTGCGGACATCGGTGTAAGGAGTACGAGCTGAATATAAAAATGACTCATACGGAGTGGAAAAACAGTGAAGTTAATTAGAACGGTAATCGCGCTTATATAAAAAGAGCAAAGCCCACCATCATTCGCCACCATTGCTCTGTGTTTAGTTCTTGAGAGGGGAAAAAAAAGTACAGTAAGCTATCATGGTGATGAAGGTCCACGGAAGCGTCTTGTCCCCCGCTGTGATGCGGGTCTTCGCAGCCCTCTACGAGAAGGACCTCGAGTTCGAGTTCGTCCCCATAGACATGGGAGCCGGTGAGCACAAGAAGGAGCATTTCCTCGCCCTCAACGTAAGTTTCCGTCTCTGTCAGAAATCTGCTCGACAGCATTTCTCACTGATTTCTAATCTTGGGGTCTCCACGTATTCTTTCAAGAAACCCTCCTTCGTCTCAGATCTGACGTCTCTCGATCTGTCTGTGCAGCCTTTTGGTCAAGTTCCGGCCTTCGAGGACGGAGATTTGAAGCTATTCGGTAAGTCCTATTACTGATAGGTTGTTTTGTGTGACCGTCATGACAGAATTTAGTCATAGGTGCTGATTCGTTGCTGGTGGATTGTGTGCCTGCCGAGAGATCAAGTGTTTAGTCAAAATTTGAGTGTTCAATCAGTCGACTGAGCAAAAAAACGTCTACGCGAAATATAATATATGTCTTGATTATTCTCTTTGCGGTGGCAGAATCAAGGGCAATTACTCAATACATAGCTCATGTATACACGGACAAGGGTACACCGCTTGTCTGCGAGGGCAAACCCATGGCGACAGTGTGCGTGTGGATGGAGGTCGAGGCCCACCAGTTTGACACCGTGGCATCGAAGCTGCAGTGGGAGCTCGTGTATAAGTCGATGTTCGGCAAGGCCATGGATGCTGCAGTAGTCGAGGAGAACGAGGCCAAGCTCGCCAAGGTCCTCGACGTGTACGAGGCCCGGCTAAGCCACTCCAAGTACTTGGGGTGCGACTGCTTCACCCTCGCCGACCTCCACCACCTCCCGGCCCTGAGCAACCTAATGGGAACACCATCGAAGAAGCTGTTCGATGCCCGCCCCAAGGTGAGCGCCTGGGTGGCCAACATCATGGCCCGGCCTGCTTGGGCCAAGGTTCTTGCCATGAGGAACCAGCAGTGAAGCAAAGGGTCGAGTCAAAAGTATCTAGTGCTGGGGGCAAGAACACGAGACCTTTTCTACCCCTCTTTTATGTGAGTTTGTGCTTGTACTCTGTTATTGATTCTGTCCTTTGCTCGCTGTTTTACGTGGTGGTTAGATGAACACGTTGGCGTTTTCTCTAAAGGGCCCTCTTCAATATTCAAAGTTGGAGGTGATAAGGTTGGTCTTTTGTCGTTGAGTATTATGAGCAATAAAGATTGGACTAATAAAAGGTTAATAATTTTTGCACGTGGTAACATCGTCTCTACTGGTGAAGCCCTGACCTTTCATCATCTCCATGGGACGGCCTACTGTTCCATAACCACTTCCTCACCAATCACAAAAGCTTTACCTGCCGCTTTCATTCTGTTAAAGCACCGTAGAAGCTAACCAATAGCATAACTTCACATAAAATTGACGTGGCAGTCTAATCAACGTTGACCGTCTGAATTGACATTCACTATATCAGCGATTTTTTACGAAAATTAATCAGAATGATTATATAGGAATTTCATACAAAAATTTAAGAAAATAAGTTTAGAAGCGAATTGACATATGTACGAATATTAGCAATTTTCTATCATATGCCTTGAAGATGCAAGATATACAAACACGACAGAGGAAGAAACAAAGACTCCCAACTTGCACGAGTGAAAACTACAAAAGACAATATCCACAATAAGAAGACACAACATGCCAGGTCAAGAGAAACAGGAGAGAATCAAAGTGAAAACCTAATCAACGACCCCCAACCAGAAATTGGTTCTATATCTGAAAAACTGACAAAGGCTAAGCGCAAAGCTCAAACCAATATTCAAATAAAAACGTCTTTTCTGGCTATAGCTTAGAAAATTCTGTCTAACAAGAAGCTACTTCATATGCTACGAACAAATTCAGAATAGAGAAAGTCAAATCAATTGAGACCACATTCATTAATGACCACCGCTTCATGCTTCATACCAACACAAAGACGTTTGACAATTGTCATTGTCATTTTATTGTCATATTGATTCATTCATTTATTTTGCCATAGCTAACTTCCATAAGTGAGGTTTTCATTATTCTACTTGTGGCTATCCAACTGGTCGGTCGCGAACGTATGTGGTGGGTGACTGGTGGGTGTGGGGGGTGCTGGGACGTGGGTGTCGGTCGTCGGCCAAAGCTGAATAGAAGAGGGCTGAACGGGAGCTGTGCATCGCATGGTTCAGTGACATCAATGTATCATGGACAACTAGCTATTAAGGGAACGGAATAGGATTCTGTCTCATCTATGGAGTGGGAATAGTAAGTAGCTGGTGTGTAAAAGAAAGTTGTAATCGGGTGGTGATCGTGGCCTCGAAAAGTCTTCGGAAAGTCTAGGTCCGCTTCGCTCGTGATCCTCGAGAGAGAACAGGATGAGGAGGGTATTAGGGAGAGTGTGAAGTTTTGTGAGACCGCTGCCAACTGTCCTAAAAACTTAAGCCTTTAGGTGAAGACGTGGATTTATATTTAAGTACTTTCACACTCCCTCTCACGCTTAGTCCGGTCTTTTTGCCAGTACTGAGCGTGGTAATATTTTTTGGGGAGGTAGAATATGGGCCTGGAAAGATTTGAACTCAAAACTTCATGCTCTAATACCATGTGAAGTTTTTGTAGGATCACTGTCAACTGTAGCTTTTAGCCTTTAGGTGAAGGCGTGAATTTATATTTAAGTACTTTCATATAGGGGTGAGCATGAAGGACCGCCCAACCCGGGAACCGCCCGAACCGGATCGGACCGGTCGGGTTGGTCCGGTTCTTCAGACTGATGTTCCGGTCCATGGTTCCAAAAAATGGAATTGGTTCCCGGGTGGTCTGGTTCCCGGTTCTTGGGTGGAACCGGACCGGACTAGTAGAACCGGCCCATCCCATTCACAGTTTTACTTTAGATATTAGTATTCTTCGTAATTTCTCTTTTCTTTTCTGCCTACTGCACTTTTCTGCCTTTCACTCTCCAAGTCCAACGAGCAGAGCACTATTGCACTTTTCTGCCTTTCACTCTCCATCTCCAACGAGCAGAACAGCCGGCGACTCTCTCCTCTATCTCTTTCCTCCAAACCAGCGAACTCCTTCGTCTGACTCCAGATTAGCGATTCCTCCTCTCCAATTTCTCCGCGAGTTCGTCAGCTTCGCGAATCGCCGAACCAATTTGCAGATCCCGGTGAGAACCCTAATTTGTTCTCTGCTAGTATTTCCAATTTCGATTCTAGGGCTCGCTCGCCAGTTTTGCATTTGGCTTTTTGTGTGTTTTGTTGGTTGATTGCCATGATTTTGTTGCCTTTGAATGGGGTTTCGAACTTTCGGTCCGTGACGAAGAGATGGCACCAACGCTCGACTACCCACCTCCCACCTTCCACTCTTTATCTCATAGAGATGGCACCAACGCGGAATGGCTAGGAGCCTTCAGAGGTCCATTCTCAAAGAAGATGAGAAGGTTGTAGAGACTTCAGACAAAGATCGAAAGCCAAAGACACCTCTCAAGTGTTCGCTGTTTCATTCCCCTTCTTCCCCGTACCCTCCATCCGTGTCATCTCTGTTTCTTCCGCATGTTTCTTTTTTTAAGTTCATCCTTGTGCGCGTTTTACGACTGGTTGATTTCTTATCCTCCTTTTTATGATGGTTGTTGTCAATACCCTAGCTCATCTGAGACTAGAAATATAGACCTTAGAAGTCTTGGATTTGCTATTTTTATACGCATCTGAGATCTACTCATTGCTGATTTGGGGTTTGAAATTGAATTGAATCCTTTGGCTTGACAACAAGTTCAAGAGCAGATTAGCACCCGATGTTCTCCAACCTTCCTCCCGAAGAAAGAGAGGAGTAAAATGATCCCTGGGATGTTTTACTATGTTATTCATGCATGGCAATACTATGCCATGATTGTTTTGTTGAATGCCGAGGGACCTCTCCTCTCCTTTTCTCTGAAACCTCTGGGTTTCTCCAACACTTTGTCGTGTCCTGGCTTGTTTTAGTTTTCAGTATCAGTTCCATTCATCCACTCCCAGTCCTTAAAATGACATGTTATTAACTTCGGGGATGTAATCAACATTATCAGACCAGCGATACTAGGCTTGTTTTTTTAACTCTTGTTATGCACGCATATTGATCTATAACACCACCAGCAAACAGCATGAGGTACTTCTCTCCCGGTCCCATTGGACTGCCCAAGAACCGAACCGGACCGGGTGGTCCGGTCCGGTTCCAAAATCGGCCGGTCCGGTTCCCGGTTCCGGGGGGGAACCAGACTGCCCTGGGAACCGATCACCCCTACTTTCATAAAGAGAGCCCTTTAAATAGGGACTCCGACGCTCAACTCAGTGCCGCATCAGAGAAGAAGAAAGAACTGGAAAGTGAGCGCGAGTGACTCCATGTGTTTATGATTTATCAGGGCCTCTATTTATAGCCAAGAGTAGGAGCAATCCTTGAAACTTAAATCTTTGCTTACCTTATTTTTATTGTCAGTCTTTATCCAATTTAAATTAAAATTTGCAGATATTAGATCTTTTGTATGCACCACACAATTGCCAGATAAGAGATAGATGCGGTTTGGTTTTAGTAGATGAATAGAGACATGAATTTGAGTTACGTGCCATATGAAAATAGAAGATTTAGCAAAGATGTCGGATTTTGGCGAAAATAACATGTAGTTTTTTTAATTCTTTTAATATTGAATATAAGGATGTTCCGATCATTTGAAGAGCGGACAAGTTTGAGAGTTGGCTTTACATATAGTATTGAAATATAGGTAATGAATACATAGTATTATGAAGAAACGTGAGGTATTGGTGTTTGGATGATGCGGTGTTCTTAGCATTGCTTCTTCTTTTTTCAAATTGGAACACAAAATAACAACATCATTTAGGTGAGGAAGTAATTACTTAGCAATTTCTGCCACATAACTTATAGGTACAAGATATAAGATTGTGACAGAGAGGAAGAAGCAAGGACTTGAATATTCACAAGCAAAAAGTACAAGAAGTAAAACCCACGATGTGAAGAGACAGCATTAATCCTGGAACCTTGACAAAAGCTAAGCTCAAAGCTCAAGAGGTTTGGATAATGGTATTAGTGGGCATCGACAGTTGGGTCGTGCACGCACGTGGGAAGTGAGTGGCGGGCGCGGGTGTGTTGGGATGTGGGCCTTGGTCTTTGGGTCGAGCTGAATGGAAGATTATTGGACTGGAGGCGTACATTAGATCCGGATCACCTGTGACCTGATCGAGAAGATCTCGGAAGTCGTCCAATCTAAAATCGGATGGCCCCCATTAATAAGGGAGATGAGGGTTTGTTTTTTTTAAATCACAGCCGTCCAATCTGAATCGGACCGCTGCGAAAGGAATTAGGTCATCTGTCCTTGGGACAAGTGATCCATTTTCGATGCGCATCACCTAATTCAGAAAACACCAAGTGAAGTATGGATAATAGGGGCGGCCATGATAATCATTCTTTTTTTGCACTCAATTATTTTTCTATTTCAAAAAAAAATTAAAATAGCAATTATTTTGGAAAAAATAATTTCGTTTTTTATTTATGGAATAAATTTTTACTTTGAAAATACGTTTAGCACAAAAATGAGATATTTTACTTCTCCATTTCTGAAATAAAAGAAATAATTATCTCTTGTTTTCACTTTTATATTTACACTTTCTTTGACTCTCCTCTAATTCACCGGCCACCAACCAATGCCAGTCGTTGACCCCCGTTGGCCACCGTCCCTTGCTGTTAGCCACCGCACGCTACCAGTCATTGCTTGCCACCACCATCGACTGTTGGTCACTAACCACTGCTCGCCGCTGCCCCTCACCATCTGCCATCGACCATCGCTCGCCGACTGACTGCCACTGCCACTGCCACTGCCACCTGCCAAAGATTTTTCACTTTCATCTAATGCCCGACTGTTCCATTTATAACGATACTGGCTTTTGTGTTTTGCTGGCCAGTGAAAATGAACTGGCTCTGCTTACCCAATAGACAATCAGACGCGGAGTGATTAAATCAAAGTCGTGTTGTACTTTCTATTAATATCCAAACCCCGTCTGCTATATCCTACCAGGTTTCCATTCGCTTCATTATGATGAGACGATGCCATATAGACTCAAGAATAAATACAACCTGTTCAGTTAATGTTGGACATATGATGCTCAGCATGCCCAATGAAAGCGGAGCCAAAACGAAAACAAATTGCTGGACAGATGATTCTACAATGTCACAATTACAGTAAGACAAACCCTGGCAATCATCAACTTGTCTGAACCTCAAGCTTTCCCAAAATCAGGAACCATCAGGAAAAAAATCGGAACCAGATTCAGTGACCTAATAAAAAAAAGACAAACCCCTCCCCTCCTCCCCCTAATGGGGCCGTCCGATTTGATCGGACGGCTCCCACATGCATGTCACCTGACCTGAAGTCCAAAAAATCAGCTTCACTATCGAGATAAGGGCTTCCGTTCATCTTTAGTTCTGATGTCGGTGGGTGTTTATAATGAACGGCCGAGCAATGAGTTGAGTTCATGAAATGTAAAAAGCACTGCATTATGGAATGCAAACCATTGCTTCTGTTTGGCTGCTTGCCTCATGAAGTCCAGCTCTATAGGATCTGCACCGTTGAATGGCCTATCAAATTCATCTTGGGCAAATCATGGAGAGGGCTCTCACCGGTTATTCATAGTAAATACACTGAGCCTTTTTCCCCTATGCAGTTATCCAATAGAGACTGTTGATGAAGAGGGGAAAAAATAATCACTTGGGTAAGAAAATGGAATAAGACTTTGAAACGTAAATATAATATCTTTAAGGAATTATTTATCCACAATGTTATTAATGGTTACTGATAAAAACCCTTCAGGATACAACAAAGTCGCCATCGAGACTATCATGTAGTAATTTGGGTATTTTTGTAAGAAATATCAAAAGGGAAACAATTAAAAATATATAGAAGTAATTTTTTTAGAAAGGAAAATAGAGAAGCGAAAAGTATCAAAACTAAAACGTTGAACATCAAGATATAACAGATTTTGTACGGATACAACCTTTCTCTAAAAATTTTCATTTTGAACAGATATTGTTTCAATTATATGTTCGGAAAAAGTAATAATTATGGCCATTTAACAAATTTGATTTTTTTTTCCAAATTTTACAATTTCTGAAAAGATACGACTCTTCAAAGGTTGCGAGTCTCCTAATAACAATTTGCCAAAAAAAACAATTACCACCATAATTGAATAATAATAATAATAATAATAATAATAATAATAATAATAATAATAATAATAATAATAATAGGGGACAATTGCCAAATAAGTCCTAAACCTTTTGCTACTTTGCCAATTCAGTCCTAAACCTTTTTTTTTTATGCCAAATAAGTCTTAAACCTTTTGCAACTTTGCCAGTTAAGTCCTTCCGGTGAATTTTGGCCAGAAAATACCTACGTGGCGATGACGTGGTGTGCCAGACCTCGCCGGTAACGACGTGGCGATGACGGAACCCAAATTTTTTTTCCTTTTATTTCCTTGTTATTCTAAAAAAAATACTTGGTCGGCGAGGTCCGACGGCTGGCGGAGCTCGCCGGCCACTCCAAAGGGCGGCCTCGCTCTCGCCGCCTTCGCTCGTCGCCGGCGAGGGCCGGCCTGGGCGGGGCAAGCTCCCGCCCAGATCTGCAAAGGGTAAGCTCGAGCTGGCTCAAACTGCAGATCTACAGCTCGCCCTGACTGTAGATCTGCAAACTGCAGGGACGAGCTCGAGCTCGCCCCACTCAGGCCGGCCCTCGCCCCCAACCGGCGAGGGCGGGGTTGCCCTTTGGAGTGGCCGGCGAGCTCTGCCAGCCGCCGGAGCTCGCCGGCCAAGTATTTTTTTTAGAATAACAAGGAAAAAAAAGAAAAAAATTTGGGTTCAGTTATCGCCATGTCGTCACCGGCGAAATTCGGCACGCCACGTCATCGCCACGTAAGCATTTTTGGGCCAAAATTCGCCGAAAGGACTTAACTGGCAAAGTTGCAAAATGTTTAGGACTTATTTGGCATAAAAAAAGGTTTAAGACTGAATTGGCAAAGTAGCAAAAGGTTTAGGACTTATTTGGCAATTGTCCCTAGTAATAGTAATAGTAATAGTAATAGTTGATTGGAGCTAATTCCAATCCACGAGTGTGCAAAGTGCTAAGCATGCCAAATTTGCACATCTACACCAGAGTATTGTAGGATCTAGCCCACGTAGCCCATGTTTTCAATTGTAATGTTAGGAGATTTCCACACTCGGACATTAGTTTACACACTCTCATCTTTTCTATAGATTACAAAGCACACCTTGTTGTTCTATAAACAAACTATCAACAACCCATCACTTTGTTTGTAAAACAAAATTATAAAAACAAAATGTAAAAAATATACATCTAAAATTTTCATAAGATTAATATACATACAGGTGAAGGTCTTTTTCGATTTAAAAATGCAAGTATCTCAAAATTCTATAAAAGTTATATAGCTTTAAACTTGCTACTTTAAAAATAGAATCAAATATACTATATATATATATATATATATATATATATTAACCTCTTGTTTTAACGAGAAGTTCTATAATTCACTTAGCACTATTATGGCCTTGTGCTTATTCTTATTTCGCAAGACATGTAGAAAGTAACATTAACTTTTGTAAGAAGTAGCACAATTTATGATCTCATATAGGTGAAGTATGCTTATGTTACTAATAAACATATTGCTAACTTATATTATACTTCATTAAAAATATGATTCAGTATACAACAATCATAACAACCGATACTAACTTCTTGTGTCCAAGCTAATGTCTGTTAGAGCTAGCAATATCACATATAGTGGTGGATAGGTGATTAAAAAAAATATTAACAATCAAAGCAAAAGTAAGTAGCCAAGATAAGAAACTTCAAATACAAGTGAAATAAGAATCTGAATAAGGTGATGACCACCAATGTGCAATTGTCTACTACGAACGATATGTAAGAGTACGATGATGTAGAGAATTGTACATAAAATTTATAGTGATTCAGCTTAAATCAAATCTATGCCCACTCTTTCATAATGGTAACCTACTGGCAAGATTTCTTTAGTCAATCAATAAAAGGTTACATATAATTTTAGCTCAAAAGGACAAGGATGAAGTTCCATGTTATCAGAAAGATTTAGAAATGAGTCTGAATAAAGTCACGATTACTAAAAGCTACTCTTTAAGGAGTAATACATGGATCACAAAGACTCCAAGGCATTTATCAAACTTTAAAGATATACATGGATAGTTTTGTCAACATCTTATTAGAAAGTTTTCTTAATAGTATCAATGTCAAACAATCACTTTTAGTAACTTGTTATTATCCATTAAACCTTATGACTAGTAATATTCTAGTATTTAAATGTGTCGCCATTAATGGTGATTTTAGTCAAAATGTTTTATCCCCACCTCTTTTGAGATCATCTTTACTACATCTCTTGGTAAAGTCGTTGTAAAGAGACTAGCTAGATTTTTACTTGACTTCACATAGACAATTGTCATGATACAATCCTAAATTAATAATCTCACATACTAATATCTTAAATTGATGTGTCTAGACTTGCAATGATAAGTGCTATTATGAGCTCTTGCCAAATTTGAGCGATTATCACAACAAAAGAATATGAGGCATACGACTCAATCATAATTTGATGTGCAACAACAAATTTCTGATTGATTCAGTTTCTTTCTCGATTGCTACTAAAGCAATTAATTTAGATTTCATCGTTGAGTGAGTTAGTTATGTTTGTTTCTTGCTTGCCCAATATACAATAAATCTACCCTATGTGAAAATCCATGTAGAACTAGATTTTTATTTTTCATACTTGTGATCCAATTAACATCGATGTGTCATTCTAATATAGTCAAATAATCATTATAAAATCATTCCAAATTTTTAATTATCTTAAGATAACAAAAATTCCGATAATAGTATTCCAATGTTGCATACTTTGACTATAGCATATTTACTCATCTTACACATGAAAAAGCAATATCAAGTCTAGTTTAACTCGTTGCATACATTAAAGCTCCAATAGCACTAACATATTCAAGTTGTGCTAGTGCTCCACAGTTACTATAATTTAATCTAATAGTGAACCAAATGAAGTACTAACTTCTTTGAAACTATGATTTTAAATTTATTCAACATTTTAAAGGATGATACTTACTATGTTGTTTAACTTTAACGTCCAAGATAATATTTACTCCACCTGAATCTTTCATTTTAAACATGAAAGTTAGATTTTCTCATTTTTTTTATGATTCCAAGCATATTAGTTTCAAAAATAAGAATATCATCAACATATAAGCAAACAAAAACGCCATAAGTCCTTAGTGGATTTAGAATAAGTACACTTCTTGGCACAATTATGCTTAAAATAATTAGACAATATCACCAAATCAAATTTTTCGTGGTACTCCTTTGGCGCTTGCTTAAGCCCATAAAATAGTTTAAACATTTCACATATTTTCCTTTCATTTTCTGGAAGAATAAAAATCTGTGACTGTTACATGCAAAGTTCCTCATTGAAAACCATTTAAGAAAGTAGTCATAATATAGATTTGATGAATGCAAAGTATCAATGGATACTAATGCAAAAACTTCTTTTTGAAAGCACATTCGCAATCAATAGGTTTAGATCCTTTGGCTAAATATGCTAATACCCAAGTATTATCGGACATAGTTCAGTCCATTTCATCATTTATTACTTTTTTTTTTAAAAAAAGTATCTCTAAGCATCACTGATATGGTTAGAATTATCTTTTCGATTTAATACTAATGGATACATATTTACCATGTTATTATTCGAGTCTCATTCAACAAGGAAAACATGGTTAATAAAATGTGGACCTAAATCTCTCAATTTTCTTGTTCAAGTGTCTATCCTAGTTCAGTTATATATGTAGAGTCATTTGTTTCTTTCTCAGAAAAATCTACTCGTACTTCTATAATTTTGAATTTATATTGAAGTTGAACATTATTTTTTAATAATTACAAGATCTGTAAAAATTTTATTCTCAAATAATTCAACCATTTCTTTATTCTACAATGACACTAGACTTTAAATCAAGAATTCTGTAAACTTTATTATTTTTAGCATGCCCATGAAAGAGATTCTTAATAGTTATGCCAAATTTTGTTCTCTTAGGGCTTGTACTCTGTAATATGTCAAATATCTCCACACTCTAAGATATGATAGGTTTGGTGTTTTACATTTCACAATTCATGAGGGCAGATATTATTTCTCTTGTGGTAAACTATTATGAATGTAACATGCAGCTGTCGTGACCCAAATTTTCGGACTACAATTAAGGAGAATTATAGAGTTAGCGGTATTGCCTAAAAGGTGGGCCACATGGCCTACTAATCAAGCGCGGGATTTATTGAGCACATAGCTCGCGTGATGTGAGATTTTTTTTTTAAATTTTTTGAAACCTCAAATTTCTATGAGTCGCCATTAACCATTATGAGGTTGCTAGAGACCAAAAAATGTCAAGAGTGTTGTTCGTTTTCTATGCAACCAAAGACTCTAGTTCAAGATTTAATTATTTTTACTTCTATTAGCGTCCTTTCGATACCACTAACTTAGGAGGTTGTTATCTAAGAGGTCACACAATCTCAATTACCAGTTATGATCCTAAGGTATCAAAGCCACTAGGTGATCATGTAGATATTCTTGAGGGGTTCATTATGATCCTAAACTGGACCTAAATATTTTAGAGAATAAATTAACAAACAATTTTACTGAATGTGGAGCAGTAATGGAAAAACCAACCATAAAAAGCATTTACGCAAAGATATGAGCTAGGGGTGATCGGTTCTCGGGCGGTTCCCGATTCCCTTAGGAACTAGAAACCGGACCAAACCGGATTGGTAGGTCCGGTCCGGCTCCCGGGTGGGTAATTCTAACTCTCCACCCAATTCGACCCCAGCTCGCAGCGACATCGTTTGGAGATCCTTAACTTCATAAACAATCATAATCAACCACAAAGCTCAAACCCCACATCAAGAACTCTTTGCATTCATCCAAGAAAGCAATTATCTATAATGTATAAATCTTCCCTCCCTACATAAATTTTTTAAAATTTTATTCGGTCCGGGTGGGCGGTTCCACCCCGGAACCGGGAACCGGACTAGAAATTCCCGGTTCCACATAAATGAAATAGGGAACCAGCCCATTACCCTTTAGAACCGCTCGGAACCGACCGCCTCGGAATCTGGAACCGGGCTGGAAATTCCCGGTTCCATTTATGTGGAACCAGGAACCGGCCCATTACCCTTTAGAACCGCCCGGAATCGACCGGTCTGGGCGGTTCCCGGGTGGGCGGTATTCAATGCTCACCCCTAGGAATTAGAGCTCGACACTAAGTTGGGCAATGAATAGAGAACGCTTTGTTGTTTAGCCTGGGACATTAAACCCCCCCCCCCCCCCCCCACCCCACCCCCTATAAGCTTGAGA
This sequence comes from Melaleuca alternifolia, assembly GCA_019926035.1. Lineage (NCBI taxonomy): Eukaryota > Viridiplantae > Streptophyta > Magnoliopsida > Myrtales > Myrtaceae > Melaleuca > Melaleuca alternifolia. Next base: position 1,312,697 of record JAGKPW010002382.1, read on the forward strand.
GTAGAGACTTATACTATCTAGGGTGAATCTAAGTCTAATCATATTATGATGGTAAAGCTAATCTGAGCTGTTCCCACCATTTATATAAAAGGTGATGCTAATTCTAAATTGGTTTTATTAAAAAGAATCTAAGCTAGCTTGCTTGTTAATATCTAAATTCATTAACTAAACTTTCTCAACGTATTTCCATCTTCCCATTTCGGTGTACAAATCAGAAAGCAAGACATAGTAAACGCCATTTTCCGGCCCCAATTCAAGTAGATCCTTTGTCGCAAGTTCGCTCAAGTTTAGCTTTCCATGAGCTGTAGAGACTGCTAAAATTGTTAAATATATGGTTTTTTGGCTCAAAAGCCATTCGCCTGATCAACTCAAAAGCATCTTCTTGACACCCTCCGCGCACCGGGAGGTCAATCACACATTCATAATGCTCGATGCCTGCAGAAATTCCAAACTTTCCATTAATCAGCGCACTGAAAATTTCTCTACCCTTATCTATAAATCCTGTTTGACCCCAAGCACCACTGCAACTAAATTGGACCGAGCTTGTCCAAAGCCAAATTAGACCAAGCTAACATAGAGACTTGAAGCACTAATTTGGCAAGTTTTAGAATTTGACTGCACTTTTTAAAGGGAGAATTGTCATTTAAGTCCTAAACCTTTTGCTACTTTGCCGATTCAGTCCTAAACCTTTTTTTTATGCCAAATGAGCAACTTTGCCGATTAAGTCCTTCCGACGAACTTTAGCCGGAAAATACTTACATGGCGCAACCGGCCGCCGCCGGCGACGACGTGGCGACAACGTGGCAATATTTATTTATTTTTTTTCTCTTCGTTTTTTCTTTTTTTCTCTTATTTTTTTTAGAAAAATCCTTGGCCGGCGAGCTCCGGCCACTCCAAAGGGCCGCCAAGGCGAGGCGGCCCTCGCCCAGGGCTGGGGGAGCCCCGGCCGGTGAGGGCCGCCTCGCCCTCCCCAGCCCAGATCTGGGTGCTGCAGATCTAGGCTGCGAGGGAGCACTCCCTCGCTGCAGATCTGCACTGCAACGAGGGAGCAGCGAGGAGTCTCCCTCGCCGCAGTGCAGTCTGCAACGAGGAGTCCCTCGCTGCACTGCGACGAGGGCTCCCTCGCTGCACAGATCTGCAGCACCCAGATCTGGGCTGGGGAGGGCGAGGAGGCCCTCGCCGGCCGCCAGAGCTCGCCGGCCAAGGGTTTTTCTCAGAAAAAACAAGAGAAAAATAAAAATAAATAAATATTACCACGCCGTCGCCACATCATCGCCGGCAACGGCCGGTTGCGCCACGTTGTCTCCATGTAAGCATTTTCCTGCCAAAGTTTGCCGGAAGGAATCGGCAAAGTTGCAAAAGGTTTAGGACTCATTTGGCATAAAAAAAAAGTTTAGGACTGAATCGGTAAAGTAGCGAAATGTTTAGGACTTAAATGACAATTCTCCCCTTTTTAAAAGTTTCAAGACTATATTGCACTTTTGTAATAAGTTTAAAGGATTCAGTGAACTTATTTCTATAAAGTATACACCATCAATTGATTAGATTATCCCAGAACATGGTCGCTAAGCCCTTATAAAAGGAGCACAAAACCCACCATCGTTTGCCATGCATTCAGTTCTTGAGAGAAACAAAAAAGAAAGTAGAGCAAAGCGATCATGGTGATGAAAGTTTATGGAACCGTCTTGTCCACCGCGACGATGCGGGTCCTCGCTGCCCTTTACGAGAAGGACCTCGAGTTCGAGTTCGTTCCCATTGACCTGCGAGCCGGTGAGCACAAGAAGGAGCATTTCCTTGCCTTCAACGTAAGTCTCCATCCCTGCCCACCATCTGTGCGACAGTGTCCCTAACTATTTTCCGGTGGGGGGGGGTCTCAACGTGTTCTTTCAAGAAAAATATCCTCCTGTCTCTCGGATCTAACGTTTCTCGATCTCTATTTGCAGCCTTTCGGTCAAATCCCGGCCTTCGAGGATGCAGATCTGAAGCTATTCGGTGAGTCATTATATGAATAATAGATTATCTTGGGTGACCGTGATGAAAGATGAAAGTGTTTAGTCGAAAGTGCTCATTCGATTGCTGAAACACTGTGACCATGATGAAAGATCTAGTCTTTAGTTCATCTTGAGTCCAACCAGTCAATGAGAAGCAACCATGCGAAATATGTACGTAGCTTGATTATGCTCTTTTTGGTGGCAGAATCAAGGGCGATTACTCAGTATATCGCTCATGTACATGCGGACAAGGGCACTCCGCTCGTCTGCGAGGGCAACCCCATGGCGACGGTGGCCGTGTGGATGGAGGTCGAGGCCCATCAGTTTGAACCCTTGGCGGTGAAGCTGCGGCGGGAGCTCGTGTACAATCCGAGGTACGGCATGGCCACAGACGCTGCTGTAGTCGAGGAGAACGTGGCCAAGCTCGCCAAGGTCCTCGACGTCTACGAGGCCCGGCTGGGCGAGTCCAAGTACTTGGGCTGCGACTGCTTCACCCTGGCCGACCTCCACCACCTCCCGGCCCTGACCAACCTGATGGGGACACCAGTGCAGAAGCTGATCGACGCCCGGCCCAAGCTGAGCGCATGGGTGGCCAACATGTCAGCTCGGCCGGCTTGGGCCAAGGTTCTTGCGATGAGGATCGGGAAATGAAGCAAAAGGTCTGGTTCAAATTATATGGTGTTGGGGGGCAATAACACGAGACCTTCTTTACCTCTTTTCTGTCACTTCGTGCTTGTTCTTTGTTGTTGTTTCGGTCCTTCCTTGATCAATGTCTTGTGGGATTTTCTCTGAAGCGTCGTCTTCAATCATCAAAGTTGGAGATGATGAGGTTGGTCTTTTGTCATTGTCTATTATGAGCAATAAAGGGTGGACAGATGATAGTGTAATAATTTTTGCACGTGTTAGTATTTTTGGTACTGATGAAGCCCTGTCCTTTTATCGTCTCCATGGGACGGCCGACTGTTTCATAACCACCTCCCCAGCAATCACAAAAGCTTTACCCGCTTTCATTTTGTTAAAGTACCGCAGAAGTTAACTGAACAATGTTCTATACAGATATATCTGACTGTCTTATAAAGTATGCATCAGTAATTTTCTACGAAAATTAATCGAAATGTCTATATTAAAATTTCATAGAAAAATTTAAGACCGAATTAAATTAAAAAGTTTAGGACTGTATTAATACTCACATATTAAATTTAGGACTGATCGGACAAGTTCTCACGGTAAGTTAAGTCTAATGGCCACTTCCTCCCTCTTTCTAATGTTACCATTTGCCGCTTTCTGATGGCGGTTCTTATGTTCGTAATTTCTATCACATACCTTGCAGATGCAAGATATAAGAACATGACAGAAAGGGAGAACAAAGACTCCAATTTTCACGAGTAAAAATTACAATAAACCAAATCCAAACGTTATACATAAGTTATGCCACTCTAGTAATTAAGAAAATGTTGTGTCACTCAAGTGAACGTCATATAAAATTATGATACTTATGGTGTCATTTTCTTGAAAATTCAATATACAAGAAGCTACTTCATATGTTGCGACAAAATTCAGGATCGAAATGGCCAAATCAATTGAGATCACGATGACAAAGGACGATCGTTTCACATTGCGTACCTACTCAAAGATGTTTGACAATCATCTTTGTCATTTTATTATTTTATTTATTTGTTGATTTATTTTGGCATAGCTAATCTCGATAGGTGAGGACTTTATTATTTTACATGTACGTATCCAACTGGAGGATCGAGTCGGTATGTGGTGGGTGAGTGGTAAGTGTGGAGGATGTTACATTAAATTAAGTCTCAAGTTTCAGTCCCTAAACAGAACCCTACGCAATGTGAATTTTAGAAAAGACCGAGAGTCGGATCCTTGTGGACGTCTAATTGTGCACTTCGAAAATCAAAATTTCCTGTTCGGTGTAACTGGGAGATGGGAAATATTTAGAGTGTTTGAGTAACTCGAATGCAGTTATAATCTCAACTATATCATTTAACTTATAATTGAGTTTACAATCTCATTTATATCTTTTAATATAAATCACTCAATCAAATCACGCAAATTTGATACCGACTTGTACTGTTCGATCTCTTGCTTCTGCAGTACGTTGGGACGTCGGTGCTGGCAGTCGGTCAGCCTGAATCAGAGATTGTTGGATAGGAGCCGTGCATCACGTGGTTCAGCAACATCAGATATAATATGGACTATTGGCGATTAAAAAGGGGGTGGGAATATGATTCTATCTCATCTATGGAGTGAGTGTAGGAAATGGTTGGTGGTGTAAAAGAAAATTGTGATCGAGCGGTGATATCCGCCTTGAGAAGTCTCTTTGGAAGGTCTAGGTCCTCTTCTCTTTGCTTGTGACCTCCAAGAGGAAAATGGGGGAGGAAGGGTCTAGGGGAAGACCCCAAAATAGGCACTCCCACGCACAAGTTAGTGTGAATGTGAGCGCCAGTGACTCCACATGTTTATGCTTTTTATCCGGGCTTCTATGTGTAGCCTTGAAATTCAATCTTTGCGTAACTTATTTTGTTGTTAGTCTTTTCTTTTTCCACATAAATTTGTTATTTGAAGATATTAGATCTTGCACTTGCACTAGATATATGCTAGATAAAGGATGGAAGATTGTTGTTTTAAGTGGATGAATGGAGACATGAATTTGAGTCATGTGCTATATGAAAGTAGGAGATTTAGCAAAGATGTCGAATTTCGATGAAAATAACATCTAATTTTGTCTTTATTCTTTTGGTATTGAAAAGAAGGGCATGTTAGTTATTTGAAGAGTTGATATCAAATTCGAAAGCTGGCTTTACACACGGTATTGAATACGGTTATTGCAAGAAAATAACAAATGCAAAGTATTTCGAAGATATGCGAGGTATTGGTGTTTGGACAATGTGGTCTTCTAAGCATTGTGGGTGTTTCGTTTATTTTCTTTCCTTTTGAAAAGCTGGAACGTAGAGTAACAAATATCATAATTCAAGTGGGGAAGGAATTGGTAGCAGTTTCCACCACATGACTTATAGATGCAAGCTATAAGATGGTGACAGAGAGGAAAGAGAAAAGACGAATTTTTACAAGCAAAGACATAAAATCCATAATATGAAGAGACCAAACATATATGCCATATCAAGAAAACAGGAGAGATACAATCAATGGACCCTGACCAAAAGTAAAACCCATATTTCGAAAATTGACATAAGCAAAGCCCAAAGCTCAAATCAATGCTCTTTGCCACAGCCAACTTCGACAAAATGAGGTTTCTATCGTCGTATTTTTTGGCTATCCAAACGTTGGGTCGTGCACGGATGTGGAGGATGAGTGGCGGGTGCAGTGGGGTTGGGGCGTGGGTGTTGCCGGTCTTCAGTCGAGCTGAATAGAAGACTGTTGGACTGAAGATGTGCATCGCATGATCCAGCAACATCAATATGATAGGGACACTAGGCGAGTAAGAAAGAGAAAAGAATCAGGGTGTGCCTCATCTATGTGTGCTGATCAGGTGGTATATGTTGCGATTGGAGACACAGTAGAAGCAGATCGAAACTTTGCAATCAAATCGGAAACTATGTAAATTGACAGAGAAACAAAACGGAAAGTACGAATATTGAAACCTACATTAACGAGGAGAGCCAGCAAATAATTCATTATAAAATCGAAAAATTATAGAGCTATGATCACCCACATTCAAATGTTTAAACAACTAAACTCAATGGACAGGACTGCATGCCCAGATCTCTCCGGGCTCTCACCTCGCTTTGTCTCTTGAGCTCTAAGCTTCACTTATGAAGAGCTCACGAGGAGCTCTCTATTATTACACCAGAAGAGCCCCTTTTAATTAACGTTGTGACTGCGCATGGGAGCTTCACCTGTTTCTTACTTCTGTCGGCTACAACCGAAGAAAATAACTCGGGAAAGAAACAGAAGGAGTTAATGAAAGAAGACAAAGGAAACCCACAATGGAGTCATCAATTTGCATTGGGGAGACAACAAGCAAGCTCACATAAGCAGATCGCCTGCTGTGCGTACGGCGCACAGCAGGGTGTTGTTTGCTTCCTCCCATCGGACGGCTGGGAAAATTTAAGAAAAAAAAAGCAATTTTTTTTTAATTTTGTTTCTTACTTTTTCTGTAAAATCTCAGCCATCCGATCTGCACAGCAGGAGATTCGGATCCTCTCCCCTTATCTCCTCTGACCAAATCTTAATTTAGGGCTGGGAGGAAAGGAGAGATAGGCCGCAAGAGGCCAAGAAACATGTTTCTCCATGTTTTACGTGGAGTTGCCTTTCAAAAAGAAATAATTAGGAATAAAAACAGCACAACTTCGATAACTTTCATTTGGCATCCACTTAATTATTGATAATTTTTTTTTGCTCACTTAGTTACTATAAATTTTAAAATAAAATATATCACCTAAGGGCCATCGGAGATTTGTTTCATCAGAAAATCTTATGTGAACACTAGTCATTCTATGTTGCACTCGTTAACCTTAGCTTAGATAATTTTTATAAATTTGTAAATTTTATTTTTTGAATTTATTTGTTTATTGATTCTTTTTCTTTTTTCCTTTTTTTTCCCTAGCCTGCAAGGCTCACTGGCAACCCTACCAACTGTAAAGGCCTTGCTCATGGCCAATGGAACCATAAAGGCGCCTGAAAAGGTCATCGCGGCCTCGTTAGATGCAGAAGACAGCATGAAGGCCCTTGTCGGATCTGGGCTAAGGCCTCGCCAACTACTGGTAAGAAGGGCACCCTCACCTACAGCTGACAAGGACGCAACTGCCTTGGGAAAGGCCTTCGTGGCCAAGGAGGGTCTGAAGCGATCCTTGCCAATAGAGGGAAAAAAAGGAAAAGATAAATAAAAATATAATAAAATCCACATCAGATGAAAAACTAAGTAAGAAATCCATGTCAAATAATTTGTTGGAAATGGCACTCAAACGATTGATTTTACTCCAATGTGGCACTTCAGTGAGCGAAAAAATTTATTGCATTCAATTAAGCACCTTACAAAAGTTGTGGCACTCATGTTATTCTTATCCCAACATTTGGGATTTCCATTCTTGTAAAAAGGGTAAAAAAATTATTATCAACTTGGACAAATTCGTCATGCTTTTTCAAAATTGTTCAAATCGATTTACATATACCATAATTGGCTCAAATTAAAGACGTAATTCAATAGTATAGATATCCTTAGTATGAAAAAGATGAAATGAGGTTCTAATTTTGCCGAAATATTCAAACAATCTTCCTCATACCAAGCCCTAAAGAACAATTGAACAACAAGGTTTGCTTGGCAACTGTAAGGGGTAAATGATTCCAAGTTTCTTACAGGTTCCCCCTACGACGTAGAACTTACTTGTCGGAATAGGTTCTTCATTTTTTGAAATCTAGAACTCAACTCATATGCCTTGGAACTTGGAATTTACTTTGCCACAAGTTCTAAGGTTAGTTCTGAGGTTAACAAGTTCCATCTATAATATTCACTACGAGTATAATGAATCATCACCTCTAATAATTATAATTTGCCGTTACAATCCATTGATCACAATTTATATTTAGATATACAAAGAATTTGAATTATTAATAAAGTAAAATTTTTAAACTTACCCATGGGTAACTTAGCTGGTTAGGGAAAACTTGAACTTCATTGTGGTCTTAAGTTCGATTCATCAGGGAAGTGCATGTGATTTAAGTGGAGGACCATAACGGTGGGTTGTTATGCTAATCTCCCAAGGAATAGTCACGATGCACGCAAGCTGGCCCGAACACCTTGGTTACCAAAAAAAAACTAATCATGGATATTGTCAAAAATAGAAACTCGGACTAGTGGTTTCAAATTATCAATCATTATCAGACACTATGGAATACCGTACGATCACACAAAAACACAGGCTAAGAAAAATATAAGGATTTGTTTTAGGTTTTAGGTTTCAAATTTTAAGTTTAAGAACCTAGAATCTACATATCAGTATAAGTTTCTTATTTTTGGGCGGGATGAGACCTAGAAGGGATTGTTGCCGTAGGGGTGTGCATGGTCCGGGTTGGGCCTGTCCCGTGCTCAACCCGATGACCAACCGGCACAATGTCAATCCTCAATTTTTGGGACCGTGGACCGACCTGACCCTATTGGTCCGGTCCTAGGGTCAACCCGGGACTGCAAAAATTTCCGTACAATATATTCTATGAAACAATCCATGTCCGATAAAGACATGGTGAATGTGTATTTCATAAACAAAGAAGCCCCGACAAAATCAATAGAGATGGAACACAAGAAAACATGATCATTCAAATAGGGACATACATTTCTTACGGTATTTCATACAGTAGTAGTATAACTATTGTGTCTTACGGTATTTCATAATAAGTTCAAAAAAATTATGAAACAACCAAATATTCTTCTACATGTCGATCTAGATACTTCTGAAATTTTCATGTGTTTCCTATGGAATAACATATCATAGTTCGTGGTTATGGAAACCATATACAAGTATGTCGATATAGATCCGTGGTGCATATGCATATCTCCCCTAGTAGTCCTCTAAAAGGCGTGCCTAAAGATGCTAAAGAAAGATGACAATAAGAAAAACAAATTGCCATAGGAGTAAAAGATACTAGGATGAATACCATGGCAAGAAAAGAAAGAATACTAAGTTATTTATAACTGTCTAGCATACATGCTTCTTTTCTTCTTTTCTAATTGCGTTTAGATATATTATAAGTGGGTGTGTGTTGTCTGGCAAACAAAGAAGAGATACCCAAGTCAATAATTCCTTCACATCCGAGAATAGAAAGTTAATAAGCAAGAAGCAAAAACATGTGAATTGTTATAGTGAAACAGGGGAATGTGTGGGTTGGGCTGGAAGTTGTTGGCCCATAGATTCTTTTCTTGATTTGGGTTGAAGCTTATAAAAATCAACTTGTAAAAAAATTAACAAAATTTGTTATTTTTATGTAATATATTGTCGGGTTGGTCTGGGTTGGACCAACCCGACACCTTAGGACCGAGGACCAACCCGTACAGTACCGGGTTGGAGATTTTAGGACCGAGGACCGACCCGTTCGTCTTAAAACCCGACTAGGACCGGTCGGGTTGGGCCGGTCTTGGGCTGGTTCAGGGTCGACCCTGGACCATTGCACACCCTTAATTGTTGGTCCAACTTGACTAGACAAGGTCTGATTTTTCCAGGCTTGGTATGAGAAATGGCCTTCCCAAAAATATGCAATTCGGTCCAAGGCAAAATTGGGTTAAAGCCCGAATCGTTTTTCAGTTTTTTTTCCATGAATATCACCCATTATCTAATACGCAATCATCAACTTCAAGTTAAGATTGCATGAAAGTTTAAGTTTGATTCAGAAAAAACAAAATCCTCACCCCCTAGCTTTGATTGAGCATAACTTTTGACCCATAAGTGCATTCCTAAAATCTCATTTAGAGCCCATCCCCGGAGGCATTTGAGGTCATTTGCGGCCTAAAAGATCCAATTATCTTTTTATATGTTTCAAGCCATCTTTTTCAATCACGCGTCTTTTTTTTCCTTTTCTTACAGTTCTTTCCAATAGTAAGTTCAATTGAAAAATCTCATATTTAATTTATTACAATTATTTATAAAGTAATGCGGGGCCTGGGAAATAATGGTAACATAAGACATGTCAAAAGTCCATTCGAGCATAAGAGTTTGGAGACAGTTCGGGCCAGACGGGTCCAGTCTAAACCTTGGGTTTTTTTTTTTTTGGGGGGGGGTGTATAATTTGCAGCCTATTGTTGAGATGCAAAGTAGAAATCGTGAGGTGATCATTAGGAGAGAGCTCTAGGTAGAGGCCAAAATATCTGCGGATAAGATTGGATGAGACATATGCTGAAGATGGTCAAAGTTAATCCCATTTACCATTTGGTGCACCTACTTTGGACAAAGAACTCTGTAAAAGAAAATCAAACATATTACTAAAAAAAGAGCAATGATAATTAAAAAAAAATTAGTGGAGATGGAAAACTGGGTCAAAATACATATTTTAACTCATGTTGAATAATGTGGGTTATAAATGATTTGGTTTAAAGGCTTAAACGAGTCACATAATGACCTCATATGTTATAAATGGGTTTTAACTAGGTCAAAATGGGGTGCTAATTAGCTTTTAAATTTCCTAAACAAGTTATCTTTAGGTTATGAAAATTTGAAAATTCTGATATTCATTATTTTTATTTTTATTTTTAAAAGACCAAATTATAATTAATTTTGTTTTCCTTTTTTCTTTTCTTCTTTTTCCTTCACTCTCTGCCGATCACTAGTCATGGCTACAACTGGCACCGGCCAAGAGGTGAGAAGGCATCCGTCAAGCCCGAGCCTTGCTGCGAGGCCTCGACCTTGATCTCACAGACCTTGACAAGCTTGAGCTCGCCGTGCTTGTTGGTTTACTTCTATCACTATGGCATTACACAGGAAAGCAACCGATGTGTGCGGTTGCCATTCAAGACTGTCGTTACCGCTCTCTTACCAAAAAGAATGTTGGACAATTTCCATGAGCTCTTTCCTTTCTTTTTTCTTCCCTATTTTTAAACAATTACATGCAGATAATGCCCACGTCCTATATGGAATTTTTTTCATCCAAATTATATTTGGACCTATTCGGTTTTACATTGACTCAAACATCAAATAGAATAACTTCAGTCTCATCTTTAATTATATCGATCCACCAACCGCAACCTAAGCCTAATATCATTTCTAAAGAAATTCCAATTTCACTCATAAGCTTGCATCCAATCACATGCATCTTAACTGATCTTCCCTCACAATGAGCTCGCCCAGTTAGGACAATCCGATCCCCTAACATCAAAGGGAAATAAACATTGGCACCACAGGATCGTGAACCCAGGGACGTGAAAAAAATTATCAAAAAGTCATAAATTTATTGCACTTGGATCAATTAAATTCTAAACAATTTAATTTGGCTAATTTAATCCTAAACATTTTCGCATTTTATCAATGTAATTTATTCAGCCAATTTTGATAGAAAATTACTAACATAGACACTAATTTTCTTATGTAGTGTCATCAGCGCTAATATTGATAATTTTTTGTAATTTCTAAATTTTTAATACTTTATCTTTTTTTTCTTTATTTCAACTGGCGAGAGCTTGACGACCCTTAGCTAGTCCTCACTAGACATCACTTGAGACTAGCAGTAGCGAAAAGGAAAGAAAAAAAAGGAAAAATTAAGAAAAAAAAGAATTGTATGTCAATTCACGCCATATAGTATAGCCAAAATTAACTAAACCACTATCTAATCGTTTTCAAATCAAAATTAATCAAAAGAACTGTATTGATAAATCATCTAAAGATTTAGAATTGAATTGGTACAATTAAAAGTTTTAGAACTAATTTTGCATAATTAGAAGGTTTAAAGCTGAAGTAGCATAAATGTAATAGATTTATTACTTTTTTGATAAAATTTTTATAAAGACACGCACCTCAGCATTTACTTTCATCATTAGATCTCTCCCACTAAATCAAAACTTCGAGTTAGTTAGAATATATTTTAAAAAATTGAGGAATATTTTCATTTTTTTTTTGTGATCGTGCATACATTTAGTGGATTCTCCATATACCAAATTATAACGTACTTAATATGGTTACTTAGATTGTCATCTAATTTCATTTTTTAATTTTTTACTTTTTATTTACTTTTTCTTTCAATATGTTTGTTTATTTCAGTCGACATGGGCTCAATGACCCTCTTCTAGTCCTCAATGGCTATTGCTTAAGACTGGCTACCGGCAAAGGTGAAAGTAAATAAAATACACAAAGGATAAAATTTATAAAAAATTGAAAAAATTATCCATGTTAGCAGCAAACAGTGTTGATTAGAGAAATATGTTATTGTTTTCGAATCTGAATTGACTAAAATGACTATATTAATAAATCATCAAAAGGTTTATGATTGTATTGCCATAATTGAAATATTTAGTATTTAATTGATACAAACGCCATAGATTTAGAACTTCTTTGGTAATTGTTTGATAGGACTCGTACCTTAGCATTCATCTTCGCCTTCATGATCTTTTCCACTAGACTAAACCTTATAGATATTTAGGATATATGCTAGAGATATAGAGGATATTTGTCATATTTCTTGTGATTGTGCATGTATTTGGGAAATTCTTCATATCTCATCTTGTATTGTACTTAATTTGGTTATTTAGATTGTCGTTTAATAAAGACTATCGAAAACACAAATTTCATATTTCTCTATTGCATATATTATTTTTATTTACGTCAATATTGGCCCATGATTAAAGCTCTATTCGTTTCACGGAAAATATAGCATTTCTGAGGAAATTATTTTCCTGGAAAATGATAATATTTTTCGGTGTTTGTTTGTCAAAGATGCTGGCTCGCTGGCCTTGAGCGAGGTCGAGGCACATTGTTAGAAGCTGCGAGGTTTAAAGGTAAACGAAGAATACGGCTAATGTTTTCCCCTTTAAAAAAAGCAAAACATTTTCCCCCCTTTTGAAGGTGTTTTTTCCATTAGTGGAAAATATTTTCCTTGACTATTTTATTTTCCGTGCAACAAATGTCGGAAATTCAAAAACTATTTTTCTGGAAGTTATTTTCTGTGAAACGAACGGAGCCTAAATACGAGATTGTTTTCTCGAGATATTTATCAAACACTAGACATATTGAAAGGCCATCAAGAAGTGAACACGGACTGGGTCTTTGAAAGAACTTGTCGGCCTACCTCGATAGTTCGAACCTATTTTTCTAGCTTCATTTGCAGGCTTAGGCTCAACGAAAAGAATAGAATTTGGCTCAGAATGTACCTTATAGACCGGCCAGATTGAGATTAGCCAAGTTTTTCTCGCAATTTTCCTTTCGTTTTAGGAGTTCTTCTTTCAAAATTATATTCCATAATCTAAACGTGCAATATCGAGACTTATCACATGACCCATGTGACTATACTTAAAATCTTACATTTTATTTCGAATTTTTCCAACCTCAAAACCCATACTATTTCGACATCTCAGAGACCATTTTGATTGTACTTACTTGCTAACTCCAATGCTTCAACTAATCTAGGGATTATTCATAACTTTTGTATGGTTTTCATGGACTGTGTACATTCTAAACTTTCACACAACTAAAAAGTAACATTTTAAAATTTGTTGACACGGTTCGAGAGCACTACCTGAGCAAGTGCAATACCTCGTCACGTCCTTGGAAAACCACCAAAGTTGAGTCGATTGACATACCTAATTATTAACAACAGCACACGTTTACCTTAACACCAATCATCTGACTTATGTGTTCCTTGGCCGGTGAAATGTACTGGCTCTGATTATTTGATGGACAATAAGACACGGAGTGATTAAATCAAAGTCTTGTTGTACTTTCGGTTTCTATCCTACAGGTTTCGATTCGCTTCATCATGACTTGACGATGCCGTGTCTTCTTGCTGGTACCAGCATACAATGTGCTCCATAGTCGAGAAAAAATACAAGCTGTTCAGTTAATGTTGGACATATGATATACTCAGCAATCCCAATAAAAACGGAGCCAAAACGAAAACAAAATGCTGGATAGGCGATTGTACAATGTTACAATTACGGTGAGACAAACCCTGGCAATCATCCACTTATCTGAACTTCAAGCTTTTCCAAAATCAGGAATCATCGGGAAAAAATCAGCTTCAGTAATGGAATCACTGCTTCCGTTCATCACGTAGTCCTGACGTCAGTGGGCATTTAGTGAAGGGCTACGCAATGAGTTGAGTTCATGACATGTCATAAGCCCTGCATTATACGATGCAAACCATTGCTTTTGTTTTGGCCACTTTCCTCAAGAAGTCCAGCTCTATGGGATCTCCATTGTTGAACAGCCCATCAACTTCATATCAGGCGGATCGTGAAAAGGGTCTCGCCAGTTACCCAGAGTAAATAGGAGCCTGGAAAATCATCTTGACTGGTGTGCCCTACACAGTTATCCGACAGAGACTATGGAAAAGATCATGTCATCCTCACCTTCACTGACACTGAACTGTGGGATTCAGGAAAATCGTCCTGAAGCCGCGGTTGTAGAAATCTTCGACGCAATTCCTTTTGAAGGCCCCTCTCTTCCGTCAAACCCCTCACTTCCTCAACGTCACTCCACCTTCCCATTTCAGTGTACGAATCAGAAAGCACTGACAGAATAAGTGCCATTTTCCGGCTCCAATTCGGTGAGCTTCCTTGCTGCAAGTTCACTCAAGTTTGACTTTCCATTAGCTGTTGAGCCTCCTAAAATTGCTCTACACATGGTTTTGGTTGGCTCAAAAGGCATTTGCCTGATTAATTCAAAAGCTTCTTCTTGACACCCTGCACGCACTAGCAGGTCAATCACACATTCATAATGCCTGATGCCTGCAGAAATTCCAAACTCTCCATTTATCAGCGCACTGAAAATTTCTCTACCCTTATCTATCAATCCTGATCGACTACAAGCAGAAAGCACTGCAACCAAAGTTTCTTCGTCCACCTTAACCCCTTCTTGTTGCATTTTACTAAACCAACTCAGTGCCTCATCACCATTTTTCGTGAGAGCTAGTCCTTTAATCACCATATTCCAAGTCAAAACACTCTTATCCTTTACGCTATGGAAAGCTTTCAATCCCTCATCAACCCTCCCACATCTCATGTACATATTGACCAAAGCAGTCCCCAAAGTCACATCCAATTCCCAACGTCGTCTCCTCACCCAATCATGCACCCACATGCCCATTCCGACCTCACGATCACTTGAACACGCGGCCAACACATTCACCATCGTGACCCGATTTGGGTCTAAATCGGACAACAACATCTGCTCGAACGCCATCAAGACATCACCGAACCTCCTAACCTTTCGGTACCCAGTGATGAGAACGGTCCACGACACGACGTCTCTGTGGGACATTTCGTCGAACATCCGGCGGCAAAGCGCCATGTCACCATCTGCGGACGCGTAAAGATTGAGCAGCGAATTCCGGACGAAGATATCCTCAAGATGACCAACTTTGACGACATGGGCATGCACGCAAAGGCCATATCTGAACTCCCCAGTGTCGGCCAGGGACTTGAGGAGGAAAGGGAAGGTGAAGTTATTGGGATGGATGGAGTTCCCGCGCATGCGGGTATACACCGAGAAAGGAACATGAGGGGTGCGGGCGAGAGCGAAGGCTCTGATGAGAGCGTTGCAGATGAAGACATGGGGTCTCGGGAGGTGGGCGAAGAAGGGCAGGGTCAGGTGGGAGAGGCCGAGCGAATGGCAGACGTCGATGAAGCGCGATGCGAGGGTGGTGTTCGAGCCGAGGCCAAGGACGAGGAGTCGGGCTTGGATTTGGCGGACGTGGCTCGGGCCAGCGCAGCGGGTGGTCAGGACATGGAGGATGTGGCTGATCGTGGGCTGAGGATGGGGGAATGGGGTCATGAACCCGGCGACGTTGGCGATTCATTCGAGTGAATCTTGCGGCGAAAAGGCAGCGTCGACTGTCATTCAAGATTCTGAAACGCCTCTTAGCGGGAAAAAGGAAGGAAAAGGAAGAGATTTGATTGGCGCTGCCGAGAAATCGCCCGCCACGAAAATTGCTCAGCAAAAGACGAAGCTTCGAAACGTGGGAAAACAAGTTTAAGGTAAGACAGAACAAAACAAAACGAAAATGCGCATCCGGGGAATCGAACCCCGGTCAGTACCGTGGGAGGGTACTATGATACCACTACACTAGATGCGCCATTTGGCAATACAGGGGCCCTTGCATAACCTATTTCTAATCCACGCAAGCCCGAAATCCATTAATACATTTTGTGGAACCTTAAACTCTAGAGAGATTATCAGACATTAATTTGATGAACCATTAGAAAAGACACATGGAAGGCATGGCTAGATCTTAAAGCCCTTCAGCTACAATCTTTTTGATGACCTGACGAAAATCAGATCAAGTAATTTTATTTGAATCGAGATGATTCGTGCATCGTATAGAAATCGAGGTCTTATCCTTAATTCGATCATCGCAATGCAAACATGAACATCGAAGAAAACCAGCGTGTCGCTTCTCGATTTGTTCGATTTCAATTCAAGGGCAATCATTTCCAAGTGGTTACGTGGGCTTTTTTCTGAGTTCTTGAAAAAGCGCGAACCTTTTCTCCTTAGGGTAATGAGAAAGCGGACGTGGTTATACGTCCACGTGAACAGAGTTCATGATTCGGATGAAAGGAAACCTTTTTATTAATTTATTTGTTCGAAAAGGATTGATGAGGACTCCTTTTGGCCAGACTAAAGAACACAAACGACTCTAAATTTCGAGCCACGTTATATTAACCATCAATGCTATTTTTTATTTCCCATTTTGGAAGTTGCACGAAAAGCCAAGATTAAAGTATGGAGATACATGCACGGAAACTTATACCAAAAGTCTCGATTTTCCCACACAAAAACTTATAACAAGAAAAACGGAAAGAGTTTCTCTTTTTATTTCTGTGTACTATGTTCTTTATTTTCTTTCTTTGGCTCGGTTATACCGCTTAATCAAGTCATTTCTTTTATGATATTGAAAAGCCAAATCTTATTTGATCGAATAAGTACATTGTGTCATAATCGAAAAGTTCTATGGCTTGAATCTTTAGTATTCTCTTATTCAATCTAGGGTCACTCATTATTACCAAAAAATTCAAAAAAATACGTCAGGAATTGAAGAAAATAGGAAAGCGAGGAAGAAACGGATGTATGAAATAATAACAACTTTAGAAATGAAAGGGATTAAACAAGAATATTAGGGATCCACGGAAGAATATCCTTCTCATTTCAGCGAGAGAGAGCAATTCATACTCAACACTCGATTGTTAATATATTTTTTTTTATAAGATTACGCCAATCAATGGACATCTCTCAGTCGATTAGTAGCGTACTCAGTAGATAAGCTCATCGGGTTCTAGAGATCGAAAATGAAATCTAACTAATCTCATCCACCTGTACCATACTGCATCACTCTCTTACGTCACAATCACAAACGATGTACCTCATTGGCTCAGTCAGTACGTTTGGCAGCGAGATGGAAAACCGCTCCTTGACTTATATCAACTTGGTAGAGTTACTGATCTTCCTTGTTCCCCCACTGTCATTATCTCGCGTCGCTTGTACTAATCTTCGATATCTAACTTACTAGCTGCATAGTGTCCGTAACGTGGCACGATGACGTGCCTCGAAATTTCGGGTTTTTCTAAGGTTTCGAGACCGCCTTGCTATGGAAGGAGGACCGATCTGTCTGCCTGAGCAGAAACACCAGCGAATCGCTCTTCGCTAAGGCTTTTAAAGAATGGAGGAAGCAAGAAAATTGCCCGCTTATGTCTGGAAAACCCTAACATCTCCACAAGGAAGAAAAAGCATCCTTGGATAAGTATTTTCTACTCCTTCACAAGTTAAACACTCCTTTAAGACAGTGTGTTTTCGTGCATCGGTTCGCTAGTCAACATTAATCCCGGCGGAGACGTGCGACCCACCACCTACGTGCGTCCATAAAACCTGACTTTCGTCCTCGTCCCATGCACCTCCCCGCGTATCATCTCCTTCATTCGATACCAAGAAACCAATCCAACCTTTAGACAGGATACCATGAGAGCCTTGTGCTTCTTCCTCGTCGTCTTTCTTCTTCCTTTCTTCCTAAAACTCGGCTCTGCCACCAGTAGCCCCGCGTACTGCGGGCCGATCCCCGCTACTGATGCGGAGCTTATACACGTTGCTATGAACTTGGAGTTCTTGGAGGCCGAGTTCTTCCTCTTCGGTGCACTCGGCCGAGGGCTTGACAGCGTCGCGCCTTACCTGGCTCTGGGCGGTCCGCCCCCAATCGGCGGCAAGAGGGCCAATCTCGACCCTCTCGTCCAGCATATCATCGAGGAGTTCGGTTATGAGGAAGTCGGCCATCTCAGGTCATTAGTCACTTAAAATTAGGATGCGAATGCATGAATTCAGTTTGGTATATTGGTTAAGTAGCCAATGAAAGAGTGAAGCTACTGATTGTGATCTTTTCCTCGGGTGTTTCAGGGCAATATCTAACACAGTTGGTGGAATTCAAAGGCCGCTAATAGACATAAGTGCTCAGAACTTTGCAACGATAGTGGATAAAGCTCTTGGGCACAGACTGTGGCCTCCGTTTGACCCATACCTGGACACGGTCAACTATCTCTTGGCTGCATATCTCATCCCTTATGTGGGATTAACTGGTTATGTTGGTGCCAACCCCTACCTTTCCAAGTTCGCCACTAAAGCCGTAAGAGCATAATTCCCCTCAATTTGACCTCAACGTGATCTTAATCTTAACTTCTTCTAGTTTTGTTCCTAAAAAATTCAGAACTCGGCCCTGTTTGATTCGATATTTTGAATTTTTTTTCTAAAAAGTAGCTTATATGTGATGCTTTTGGTTATTTATAATATTGTGTTGACACGTCATATGTTAGATCTTAGCATAACTCGTTATTCTTGTTTCGATATTGATATATGAAATCAACCCCTTCAAGAGACGCTGTGTGAGTTGCTTTGTGGTTGCAGCTCGTGGCCGGGCTCTTGGGTGTGGAATCCGGTCAAGACGCAGTGATCCGGACTATCCTCTACGAGCGGGCCCTGGAGAAGGTCGTGCCTTACGACATCACGGTGGCGGAGTTCACCAACTTGTTTTCCATACTGAGGAACAAGCTCGGCATGTGCGGGCTCAAGGACGAGGGCATCATCGTACCCCTAGCGCTCGGGGCCGAGCAGAGAACCGAGACCAACGTGCTGTCTTCGAACAAGACGTCCCTGTCGTACCCGAGGACACCGCAGGAGCTCCTGAGGGTCCTGTACGGGACCGGGGACGAGCATGTCCCCGGCGGGTTCTTCCCGCACGGCGGGAACGGAGAGATCGCCAGGAGTTTCCTGGAGAAGAAGCCTTAGGGAACATCCAATGCATGAGTACGGCTGTGGAGGGGATTCAATTAGTTAAATAATCAGGATTTGTCTGCCAATAAATAGCTTATAAGACAAAAACACAAATTGATGAGCCTTTCACATTCATGTGAATATAGACAAGGATGTCAAAACGTGCACACGTTCCATATGATTCAGTTCAATACAGATATCATGGAATTTTGTATTGAATAGAGTTACCGAAACCCCTAAATAAAATTCAGCCTCAGGTATTTTCGAAAGGGAAGTCCTGTGGTCTACTGTATCATTGTCCACCTTCAATGCCAAGAGAAGGATCTTGAGAGATAAATATTCTTTCTGCGAGAGACATTAAAGACGATAAGTGCAGTTTTGAGTGTATGAAATCTTAAAATAGTTGTCTTAGAGAAAAAAATGCAATATTGCAAGAGTTATGACTAGTCGGACACGCGTAATAATGTCACGAAGGGATGATGATTATATTTTATCATTCAAATTATAAGAAGGGTGATAATGTCGAAGCCACTTAATCAATGTGATCATGTTCTTATCGTAATTTAGTTTTCATCAGATGTATGTGTAATTTTCTTTGAATTCGAAGAGATTTATCATTTCAATCATATTTCACTCAATAAAATCCGTGGGGTTCATATTTTAAATTAACTTTCTACTTCAAAAAAAGCGATTTATAAATTCTAGCATTTGGATTCAGTGGGATATATATTTCTATCTTTGTATTTTTTACGGAATCGTAACTTCTATACTCAATTGATAAACGAAGCAAAACTAGGTATCTTTTGTGGCCACTGGAGTCGAGCAACTAGAGAAAATAAGACGTAAATAAAATAAAAAAATTAATTTACCATTTCTTACTTTACTATTAAGATAATGTTACAAATTATTCTCGAAATTTGGCTCAATATTTAATATAATCCTTAAACTTTTCATTGAGTCGATATGATCTATAATATTTCCTTCGATTCGCAATGGGTTCTCTGAACTTTGTCTTAATATACAATGTAATTATTAAAAATTTAAATTATTTAATGTGGTTCTTAAATTTTTTTGTGCATAATCAATTTAGTCCATGAGCTATGTGAAAATACTTAATATTTTCATTCGATAATTTCAGGTTTTAAAATAACATTAATATTTTTATATAATTCATGGATAACATTAACATGTATTAATATTGAATAATTCAAAAATTCAAAAATTATATTAATATATCGTAATAAAATTCAGAAATCATATTATATAAATTAAAAAAAAATTACTTACCTCATGGGCCGCTTCAGCGTGAAAAATGATTTGTTTTATCGTCCATCAACTTTATCGGATAAAGGCTTTTTGCGTGCACTCCAAATTTCGTTTTATTCATTGATTTGGACAAGAAACTTTCCGTGGCTCTTCCATGGCTGTGGCTGCTCTGCCACTCAACCACCACCTCCTCTGCTCCTCGACCTCTTCGAACCCAAGGACTCGAACGCAGTCATGGCGCTCCCGGGGCCGGGAGTGCGTTCTCCAGTCGACGAGACGGGCCCGTTTCTCCGTAATCAGTTGCTCTTCTTCCACTTCGCAGGCTCAAGAGGAAGAAGCTCCAGCGACGGCCGAGTCCTGCGTCAACACCGGTCTCCAGCTCTTCTCTAGAGGGCGGGTATGAATTGCTCCATTCCGTGGCTATCGAGATGCCCTTTTGCGAGGGATCCGTGGTCCATCGAGTTTGTAGCTCGTGCTGGTCTGTTGCTGAATAGCAATGCAAAGTGCAAGAGTTGTTATTGGTTTAATGTTAGGTAGTTTTGGGTTTCGCAATTGGTCTTTCTGGGTGCTGATTATGCAAGATGAGAAGGGTGCCAATAGTGATGGGGCAAAAGGGTCGTAATCGTGATGCTATGGATTGAGTTCCTCAGTTGATTGAATTTGGAGTTTCAGGTCGTGACGTACTGATGTTCGCCAGGGTTTAGTGCTCCAGAATTGCCCAGGATATATTGGATTAGGGAAGATTAGTTAAGGAAAAAAGAAGAAGAGAGAAACGGCACATTGAATGACGGTAATCGATGTGATTAATGGGCTTCCATAGTCTAGTCAAATTTGAAAAGCAATACGGTCCGCTAAAGTGTATTGGTTGGATGAACTCTTAACTGTCCTTGGTCGTGCTTCATAGAGGATAATGTCTCATTTTGTGCTTTGATTAGTTGGTCATATATGTTCAATATCCTAGCATGCATGCTTGGCAGGTTAAGGAGGCACTGTCCCAGTTTGATACAGCACTTACTTTAAATCCAAATCCTATTGAGGCCCAAGCTGCCCTCTACAACAAGGCATGCTGCCATGCCTACAGGTAGGAGGCAAGAGCTCAAGCTATGTTTTCTGCCCTAAATTGCAATTGTTTTGGTATTCATTAAATTGTACAGCATTTATCATCTAGAAGACTAGCATAGTTTCCATCTAAAAGATATGGTAACCATTGTGAATAAAAAATTCAGGAGAGATCTGCTAAGACAATTTGCTGGCCCTCAAAATTTCTCACTAGTCTTTGATAGCATTGTTTCCATTTAAAAGTATTGGTAACTGTTGTTAGTGTAAATTCAGGAGAGATCTGCTGAGACAATTTGCTGGCCCTTAAAGTTCCTTACTAGTCTTTGATGTCATCTAATTCAAAATTTGTAAGAGCTTCCAATTAGATGGTGATTCATGTCACAGCAAAAGCTTTTAACATTTACACATTTCCTGATCAACTATAAGGTCTCTTTTCTTATGTTGGTTATAGTTTTGGATGACTTTCTGAAACTTGAAACTTTTTACTCTCACTTCTTCATTTCTTTTGCAGTGGGTTTGTGCCATAACTGTCTATTTTCTGTCACGTAATTTTATTGGCTGAGATAGGATGTCCAAACAACTGATGAACTTTGGGATGGCACAATTAAGAGGCTGCTGCTGTTTAACTTTATTTCCATTTGTTTGATGATTGATCCACCTCTGCTAGGTCTTTATATCATTTAGAATGGAAGCTTATTGCGCATGGCCATTATTAGAATGCTTGTCCTCTTTACTTGTCTTTACCCATTGAAAAGATGCTTTTACCAATTCTGCGTTTTTCTTGCCTGGCTTTATATTGGCTATATGATCAACTGTTGCTAAGTTTTTGTCTTCACATATTTTGTTTGTGGAAGATCGGAGGGAAAGAAAGCTGCTGATTGCTTACGTACAGCTTTAAAGGAGTATAACCTCAAATTTGGTACAATTTTGAATGATCCTGACTTGGCATCATTCAGAGCCTTGCCTGAATTCAAGGAACTGCAGGAAGAGGTCTCTTCCTAATTTGAATTTAACACTCGTTCTCAGATGGTTGAAGGTTGTGATCACAATTGCTCAACTCTTTTCGTTAGATTTACAGGCTAGACTGGGTGGAGAAGATATAGGCTACAGTTTTCGCCGAGATCTGAAACTTATCAGTGAAGTTCAAGCACCTTTTCGTGGGGTTAGAAGATTCTTTTACGTGGCATTCTCTGCAGCTGCTGGCATTTCCTTGTTCTTTACCATACCCAGGCTCATTCGTGCAATCAAAGGTGGAGATGGTGCTCCTGATCTCTGGGACACTGCAGGAAATGCTGCAATTAATATTGGAGGTAACCATCTGGCCTTCTGAATGATACAGAATTCTGCTGAAGACTACTAGCCTTTTTATGTGTTAGTATGATGTTTATGCCTCACTATGAATACTGGGGCATGCTAGATTAAGATGGAAAGCTTTAAGTGACTAAATTTTTGGACCAGCAATCTGCAGGCATCATTGTTCTTGTGGCATTGTTTTACTGGGACAATAAAAAGGAGGAAGAGCAGCTTGCACAAATATCCCGAAACGAGACATTATCGAGATTGCCACTGCGCCTGTCCACTAATCGAGTGGTTGAACTCGTACAGCTTCGGGATACAGTTAGGCCTGTTAGTATCACTGTTCCCTCTTCCTTTAATTATCCATCTCTGCCTCTGTTTATCTTGACCCGGAGTCAGACTTAGGTTTCATAAACATTTTCTCAATTCAGAGCTTTTTCCACAGTTCTTAAGATAAGATTCCATGCATTTTTGTCATTTTTCCATGGGGTGGTCACAGCATCTTTCTCCCAGAGAATATTTGTTTATCTCATGATTTATTGACACAACTTGCGCTGCTCATTAATTTTTCATGGAGCTAATGGAGAAGGAAAATTTCATTCTTTTTTACTTTCTTTAGGAACTATTATTGTCAGTTGACATCAGCATCAACGATAAAATATTGAAAGGTTTTTAAAAGGGTATTGCGGAATTTGAATTTAAAAAAGCCTTAGAAATAGATATTGATTTTTGTGATATAGTATCCAAGTACAACTGAAGGTCAAGTGTGTTCTTACTTGTTTTATTGCATGTATGAGATGCAAATAATAAATTTCAAGTTAAGATCCAGATTCCAGAGTCCAATGAAGAAATACATATTCATCTCCACTGCTAATTGGCTGGTTTGTCTAGTTTTTAGTTTCATGAGACACATTCTTGTAGGTTATTTTGGCTGGGAAGAAGGAGACCATTGCACTAGCCATGCAGAAAGCAGAGAGATTTCGTACTGAGCTCCTTAGACGAGGTGTTCTATTAGTTCCTGTAATCTGGGGCGAAGGTAAGGCTGCACCATTGGAGAAAAAAGGGTTTGGTGCTTCTCCCAAAGCAGCTGCTGCTCTTCCATCTATTGGGGTAAGTTGTTGAGACGAAAGGCATATACTAATTGAGTTATTCCATCATTTTAGGTGATGATTTACTAAATGTGTCACACCATTCTAATAATATCCACGATGACGATTGGTCAAGTCGAAGTGAGCTCTATATTTCCTATGATCTTGGTTAAGTGCATTTTTCCACTCAGTTGCACTGCCATTTATAAATCCACATTTGTGACTGATAGCATGGAAACATCTTCATTGAGGGAAAGAAGTGTCAGAGTTTCCATATGCTTTTGTGTTTGACTTTAATGAACTTGGTGAAAATGATGGCAGGAAGATTTTGAGAAGCGGGCTCAATCTGTAATTGCACAATCAAAATTAAAAGCAGAAATCCGCTTCAAGGCTGAAGTCATATCACCTGCTGAATGGGAAAGGTGTGTTCATGCACTCGCTTCCTTTTTTAAGTGTAATTAAAGGGGTGCAACAAATCAAAGAAAAAAGCTCTTGTTCAAAGCTTTTGGTGGCAATTTCTCTGTGCTTACCAGAAATTGGTACTTTAAGGCTAATGAGTTTGTGCTGGCCCCCACCACCCTCAGGGTGTGGGTTTTAGCCAGCCCCAGATCAGAGTTGCATGTGTGTGTGTATTAGTATTCATTAAAGGATGTGTGAGGTTCAAGGAGTGCCCCACTGGGTGCTTTTACTCATTCTTTCTCCTCCTTTTTATCCAATGAAAAAGGCTAATGAGCTTTTTGATTGAACATTCTTAGGTGGATAAAGGATCAGCAGAAATCTGAAGGAGTTACTCCCGGTGAGGATGTGTATATAATATTACGTCTAGATGGTCGTGTACGAAGATCAGGCAAGGTAATTATGACTAGTCCATCGTGTGTTAATTATGTTTAGTTCTTTGGTTTCTTCCCAATCAATCTTGACAAGGATGTATTGGCAGATATTTTTCAGCCGAATAATGATAAATCTCTTATAGATATTTAGTACTTCGAAGAGAACTTAGATTTGGCATGTGGAAACTACCTTTAGATTTACCTCAAGAGTAGATGGAAATGCAAAATTTGTTTAGATTCCCTTTTTGTTGTCTCTGAGAGTCTCGCGTGTTTTCACAGGGTATGCCAGACTGGCAGCAGATTGTGAAGGAACTGCCTCCGATGGATGCATTGTTAAGCAAGCTAGAGAGGTAGATGGCAGCTGCGTCTCTTAAATGTAAATGCATAGTGGAGATTATTTAAGATGAGCTATCGCCATGTTTGCTTGCTTTCTTACTGTGAGCTCAATAGCTTCACCGAGCCCAAATCCAGTGCCAAGCACAGAATCATAGGATACTTATTGGAGAAGGTTAATGTTGGACGTCAGTCGAGCTCACTGCACTTCCCAAAACAGCTCTAACATGACTTACGTGATTTAGTTCTATGAAACTTTCCAGGGAAATGAAATGAAGAATATCCCATCTGGTCTGCCTGAGCCTCGTCTTCCTAGCAATGTAAATGGGCCTTTAGGTTTTGATGTTGATTTCGACATTCTCTCTGCTCTTTCATTCCAGTGGTTGTATGGTTCTTTAATTCATCTTCTTACCAACCTAAGCTGCAATTTCTGCCCCCTTCAATGACTTCCTCAAGGAAACTGACAAATTGTGCTCTAGGTAGACTTAGCAGTCCATTAAACTAGCCTTTGACCTTCTTTTTTTTTTTAGCCAGATTTTGCTGTTTGGAGTTAGTCTGGAGATTAGTGAATTTATCCCTCTCGCTGATGAGGTTGACCTCATCAACGCGAGACCTAGAATCACATTGGAAGGAGTGAGTTCTTTTTCAGGAATACAGGGTTATTTCTTCATTTATGTCGGCCTGGACGTGCAGATTCAGATTACCATACTTGTAACCTCGATTCGAGTACATTCCAAATGGTGGGTAAGGTTGGATTTCAAGGGGAGATGAAGAAAAACCACCACATTGTCCTTGGCCAAATCCCCGTCTTTCCTCCTCCCTATTGACATGGCGGTCGTCACTCTTCTTATGATGATGCTCGTCGTCTTGAGCACCTTTGAAGCGGGCGGCCATCACGGACCGACCCGGGTACCCACTTTTGAAGGCTCAACGCTTCTCGCAACAACCATATTAGGTATGATGTGCTGAAACCTGGTAAGACAGCATGCATGATAAGGGTTGCGCGTTACTCCAATCGCCGCACCGCTGCGAATCCTTACAGTCCTCCGGCTGTGCTACTTACGCTCAACGCCATTGCTGTGATTTACGTTATCCCTCGAATTCTTACTATTGTTAAGCGAGGGTTTGGACACGATCTCTCACCACATGAAGAGGAAGCTCGATGCTGCGGGTGGATTTTTATTTTGCAATCAGAGTATCATGCGGCGGTAGTCTATGACAATCGTTGCACATTCCATTATTCTCTTGCATCTCGTCCTGGAATTTTGGGAAAATGTCCGATTTTTTTTTTTGGTCGAAAATTTCCTGCTTAGATTCACATCTTGAAAGTGCTACAAGATAAATCATAAGTCTCGGCACATAAAATTTCTGATAATAAAGGAGGGAGGTATAACACTCAGTTGCTAGGAAGTTCTTTCATCCTCTAGGCCTTAGCAGCCCAATCAGTGATTCGATTGTCGGCTCTCAAATAGTGGACGATCTACAGGCGAGGAAGTTGGCGTAGTTGGGCTTGGGCCTCTTTGATAAGAGCCTGCGATTTCCATCTAACTCGATCTTCACCTGTGGCTATCTCCTTCGACAAATCAAGATTATATGTTTCAATGTAGATCACTTCTTCATCTCTTCCCCGAAAGTACATTAGGGTTTGCAGGATCGCTTTTGCTTCTGCTTGTAAAAGTTGGCGTAGTTGGGCTTGGGCCTCTTTGATAAGAGCCTGCGATTTCCATCTAACTCGATCTTCACCTGTGGCTATCTCCTTCGACAAATCAAGATTATATGTTTCAATGTAGATCACTTCTTCATCTCTTCCCCGAAAGTACATTAGGGTTTGCAGGATCGCTTTTGCTTCTGCTTGTAAGGCCGATGAGACACACAACGTTCGAGCGAAGCCCTCGCAGAGCATACCTTGGCTATTTCGGACAACACACGCCATCGCTTCCTCTCTAGTCTCTAGATTAAAGGATCCATTGACGTTTGCTTTCAACGCGCCAGGAGGAGAAGGCACCCACAGATCAGGTAATCCCTTCTGTTTGTTCGAGTTTTTCTCACCCAGTACTACCCACCTTTGATGATTCTTCGTTTCTGCTTTGGCCACCATGACAATCTGTTTGGGGTTTATTTGCTGGCGTTGGAAGACGAAATCGTTCCTAGCTTTCTAGATTCGCCATAGAATCATCGACAAAAACTCAAAGGAGATGGAGGTAAGTTGAAGATTTACTAACCATTCTTCCAGTCGTGTGATTGTATACTCGTTTATGACTATGTTGATGCATGTGTCTTGCCAAATCTGTCGAGTCCAAGAGCATAAAAGTAATAGATGTTCGATTGTTTCTGGAGCTCTTTGACATACTGGGCATGTATAATCTGTTATAATTTTCCTTCGACACAAGTTTTCTTTTGTGGCTAATGCATTTCAACAGATCTGCCAAAGAAAAAATTTGATCTTTAGTGGAGAGTTTGAGTTCTAGATCCACAACCATAGTTCTCTTGGAGGTACGTATGATGTGGAGGCTGAATGTAGCATATTCCTGTCTTGTTGAGCCCTTAGCACATTATATGCGCTTTTCACAGTAAACTGCCCATTTGATGTATGTTCTCATGTCAATGAATCTTCAGTATTTGAAGGGCTTAGTGGAATAGTAAGGATATGATGTTCTATTTTTTCATCAAAGTATTCTGTAGTAAAGGCTGATTCCACCTTGGTTCCTCCTCTACCATTAATTCTAATACCCATGTAGGTTTGTGTCTGTTTGCAGGATCTCCGATCAAACCTAGGGTAGCCATTTATCCGACCTGATTTGGATTTTTTGTCCATTGCCGACCACCCAACGAGATGATTCACGAATAACATCACGGCCTCTCAATAAGCTTTTCCAGCCCCATGATTGTCTTGCTTTGTTTTCTGCATGCATTAGGTCAGTGTTGGGAAAATACAGAGCCTTGAACAATTTACCCCAAAGACATTCAGGATTTTGAAAGAGTCTCCATGCTTGCTTTGCTAGCATTGCTTTGTTAAAACTAATTAGGTCACGGAAACCTAATCCTCCTATGTCTTTTCTTTATTTGAGGATCTCCCATTTTCTCCAATGTATGCCTTTATGAGTACCATTTGTCTTCCACCTGAAATCTGCTACTTTCTTTTCATTGAGAGAGGAATTTGGAAAATAGACATAGCGTATTGAGATAATGCTTGCACTATTGTCTTCAATGGAATTTCCTTACTTTCGACAACAAGTTTGCCTTCCATCCTTCTAGTTTATTGTTGACTTTTTTAGTGATCCAAGAGAACATTCGCTTCTTGGATGCTCCCCAGTCAGAAAATATGCCCAAGTAATTGCCCATTTTTCACACTTCGGCAACTCTCATCTCATGAGTCATATTGCGTTTGAGATCCTCAGGACAGTTTTTACTAAACAGCATGCCTGATTTATTTAGATTTATCATTTGGCCTGATGCAAAGCAATACTGATTCAGGACAGCAGCAATGTTTTGACATTCCACCAGCTTCCCATCCATAAATAGAATAAGGTCATCAGCAAACATTAGGTGAGATAATGTGAGGCATCTGGGGTTGAGCTGTATGCCTTTGATATTTCCAATTTTCACTTCTTTCTTCAATAAAACTGACAATATGTTTGATAAAATGACGAACAGATAAAGAGAAATTGGGTTACCCTGTCTGATTCCGCGTGTTGGACTAAAAGGAGGTAAAATTTTATCATTCATTTTAACACTGTATGAAACAGAGGATAGACACTTCATAATTCAAGCAACCCACCAAGTATAAAATCCCATTTTCAGCATGCATGCCTCTAGGAAGTCCCATTCAACCCGATCATAGGCTTTTTTCATGTCTATTTTAAGCAGTGCCTGAAATTTGCTTCTTCTATTCCGTATTCTTAGTTGATGAAGAACCTCTTGAATGATGAAAACATTGTCTTGAATTTGTCTCCCTCCAATGAAAGCACTATGCTCCTCAGCTATAATTTCTGGTAGCCACATTTTCAACATGTTTGCCATAATCTTGGATATGATCTTGTAGGTAAAGTTGCATAAACCGATGGGCCAGAACTGATCTATCTTCTCTGGGTTTGGCACTTTGGGAATTAAAGTAATGTGAGTATAATTCAGCTCAGGTTATAGGTAACATGTGTTAAAAAAATTCCTAACTTCAGAAAAAACTTCTTGTTGTATTTCATTCCAATGATGCTGGAAGAACTTCCCAATTAGGCCTTCAAGTCCAGGGGCCTTTAAAGAGCCGAGTTGAAAAATGGCTTGTTTAACTTCATCGATTGTAGCTTCTTCAGTTAGAGCTGTGTTAATTTCCTTAGTAACTGAATAAGGAATTTAATAAATAACAGGGGAGAAATCCCTTGCACCTATTGTTGTGTAAAACCCTTCAAAGAATTGATTTGTCATCTGTTGTAGTTGGACTGGATTCCTGCACCACTCATCATTTTCATTCTTCAGCATTAAAATTCTATTCTTTGCCTTCTTTGTAGTATTGTTGCATGGACGAATATAGTGTTCCTGTCACCCCATTTAATCCATTAGACTCGAGATCTCATTCCCCAATACATTTCCTCCCTACGCCATATTTTCTCCACTTCTTTTTTCAGTTCAGCTATTCTGTTTTGTTCTGCAACTTCATCCTGAGAGGTGGTAAGTACTTGTATCTCCATCTTCAACTTGGTAATCTGCCTCTCACCATTTGAAAATTTTCCTTTACTCCAAGTTAATAGATTCTCCACTACTTTCTTCAGTCTTGCAGAGAGGTCCACTGGCTGATCCTAGAAAGATTTCCACGAGCTGGTTGTAGCCTGTGCATACTCTTCATCCTCTAGCCAGTAAGTTTCAAAATTGAATGGTTTTTTCCTTCTTCTGGTTGTAGGGAGAAAATCCACTAATAATGGGCTATGATCAGAGTCTATAGCTGGTAAAGCATACACTATTGCTTCGGGGAAGGATACTCTCCACTGTAAGGTACACAACAGTCTATCCAGTCTCTCCTTAATTAATTCTGCTCCTTCATGATTGTTGGCCCACGTATAGGCACAACCTTTACTTTCCACATCCATGAAAGCACATGCATTAAGAAAATCATGGAAAGCTTATGTTCTGCAACTCTCAACTCCTCGTTTCCCAACCTTTTTCCAGTGAAATAACACTTCATTAAAGTCGCCTAGACAAATCCAAGGGTCTTGGATTGAAAGGCCAATTTGCTTTATACACTCTCACAGCCTTAGTCTATCGTGAAAGTCATTAGGAGCATGGACAAAGGTAACTCGAATCTTTTGTCTATTTTCTTCCAACAAACAAGTAATATCAACTGCATTAACAGAGCAAAATTCAACCTGAATGTTCACCGTTTCATTCCATAATAGGGCTATACCCCCTACAAGACCATTTGGGTTAACTGTATAGCATTCTGGAAACTTCATTCTTTTTTGTATTTTCCTCACAAACTCTTCTTTATTTTTAGTTTCCATTAGACATACTATGCTAGGTTTTTCTTGAGCAACTAGTGCTCGAAGGGCCTAGATTGTCAAGGGTGAGCCTAAAACTTGATAATTCCAACATATGATCTTCATTTATGGACTTATGGCTTATTAGGGCAAGTCACTAAAACCCGTTTATATATCCCTCTTCCGTATGTATCTGAGTATCTAGTAGCTGTGTCTCATCCAGCTCTCCCTTGTTAAGCATCTACATCTCATACGATGCATACCGCTTTCTCCTCTTACTTACCGCAGTTTTAGGACTTTTACCCCTTTTTGCAGCTTCCAGGGTAGGTACATTAAGAAAGCCATCTGTCCCTTCTGCTCCTGAATCATCAGGTGCTCCTAAATTCGAGTCCAACCACATTCCTTCTGATTTTTCTCCTGTGGTATTTTGAATGATCACAAATTTGCCTTTCTTTTCAATATTGTCCTTCCTTAAGTCCTCATATACTACCAACTGCCTCAGTCCTCCAGGTGTTTCAGGTATTTCCTCATCTTTAAGAAGTTCTGCAATTTTTGTCCCATAAAAGAGGTTCCAGTAAGGGTTGTTTTCATTAGCTTTCGCTTTTAACCATGACCCATAATCTAGATTCCCCATGTTTTCAAAAAATTCATCACTGCATCGTTTTTCTTTGCAATACTGGGCATAGTGCCCAATTCTCCCGCACAGTAATAGGGAAGTCGTTCATACCTAAAGTCCAGCCATAAGTTTTTCTTTTTATTATTGAAGATTGAGCCTTATAACAGGGGATCTGAGATATATGTCTCCACTTTCGCCTTGGCTACTTTATAAGCTGTGTAGCCTTTGGACTCAATTCTAATTTTTTAGACTACCAATTTCTTTTGCAACTCTAGAAAGAACAATTTCTATTACCCATTCTGTTGGTAGCCCACAAATTTGTACCCATAATTCACATACGGTGAAGTTATAGCACGCTGGGGGAGTATTTGGCTCCCATTCTTTCAATAACAGTAGATGATTCGCAAAGGACCATGGTCCTTGTTCTAATATTTTACTTTTATCCGCTTCATTCCAGAATTTAAACTCAAACATACCAGGGCCAATTAATGAAATCTCAACATTCTCTAGTTTCCAAGCTTTTCGCATTGTAGTTTGAAAAGCCTGGATGTTTACCTTCGGATTTTGATATAGTTGTTGATCAAAGATAACTAATACTCTTTGATTTTTTTTTCCACAAAAATCGCATCATCCTGGGCAACAATCTGCCTTTGGGACCATAAACCCCCCCAATTTCCTGCAAAGTGCTGCCAGCCGAATTGCCGCTTCCTCGGACTCCTCCATAGGTCGCTGGGCATAGTCAGAGGAAAAAAGCCAGTCAATCAGCTATTGCGATGTGTAGTAACTCTCGATTTGGATTTGTAAGTGGCTATTTCATATTTCCAGAACGAGGTTGTGTATAGGAGAAGAAGGGAAGATAGGGTATAGGGTTTTAGGAGAAAGCTGTGTAGTAGTGTGATTGTAAATGGTTTCGTGGATGAAGCATTATGTGGATGAGAAGGTTATGTGGATGAGAGGGGTGTTAGGGTATATGTTTTGGGAGGAAACCAAAACGATGGTAGATCTAGGGTTAGGGTTTGGATATTTGGGAGCTGCCATTTTGGCAGAGAGAGCTCTCATTCGAGAGAGAATGGAAAATGTCCGATTTGGTCGACAAAAGAGGACATAAATTAGAAATCATAGTCATCTTGCAATTTTCATAAGCAAGGCGTTCCCAAATCTCGAGCTACAATTCCTGATTAGTTTCCCTTCTCCGCCCTTAGTGTCGTTTCACGGTTATCTACAATGACTTCATGATCCAATGACCGCCAGCATTCAAGTGCATAATCCTGCTTAGCGGAAGAAAGAAAGATGAACTCTCTTAATCACCAAAAGTCATGAATTTAATCAACCTAATTGGAATCCTTCTTCCGTCTTTATCTTTTTGTTTTTTGTTTTTTACTTTACCCTCCCGATCTTAGATTTGGGAGCTTTTCTCTCCCGATTTAGTTTTAGATATGAGAGTAAATAAGTATTCCACCTCTCTTTTCAATGGCAGTCGACTTTTGCACTTGCTAAAATGCTCACTGTCATAGTGTTAGATATGAGATTATCAACATGTCATTGTTGTCTCTGTACAGTGATGGCGTTGAGGATCCCGTATCTCGGCCCAAATTTTTTCGATGTATACTCATCATTAATTGTGATGTATGATTCGATACTGGGCTCCCGATCCCTTTGCTTGGATGCAGTCATGAAATTGTTCTTAGAGGACGATCAACTGCTCATTTTTACCGATCATTTTTTTGGTTTGTTTTGCAGCTCTATGGGATTGTTCCTGTTGTAATGATTTCTGAAATTTTGTGCGAATCTTTTAACCTAGCATTTTGATGATTAGCGCCGTGAAAAAAAAAAAATTGGGATCATCTCGTTTTTCGAGGGCCAATCATCAACTCAAGAGATCATAACAATGACACGTCATCATTTTATCTTGGGCATAGCGCGGTTGGTGATGTGGATTTTCAAGAAAGATTCATGAGAAATCCGGATCCTCTGTCGGCAAAGGATTCGCCCTCGATATAGGAGAGGCCGTCCAATGTTAATCAAAACAAAACAAAAAAAAAGTCTTTTTCTAGCGTTCTGAATCAGACGGCTAGGGTGTGACGATCCGTTTTCATTTGTGAGAGCAATCTTTTAAAATCCAAGTGGTGTTGAACCAATTCACTTAAATTAAATAATGGGATGGACAGTGATACTCTCATAGTACTTTAATTTAAGAGAACAGGCTCGGCTGCTTCAACGACCCAACTCCCATATTACATTTCAATAAGCATGATTATTATATCCAAAAAAATTATTCAAGTAATCATAAATTTTATTTGTACGAATATTGATTTATCATAACACTTTTTTCAATTTTATTAATTTAATCCTATTTTTTGTGTGAAATTTTGATATTTTTTTCCGATCAATTCTCACTGAAAATTCCTGATGCGGCAATGTGTCATGTGTGATGTCCTATAATGATCAGACTACCATGTTAAAGGTTTTGGGTGATAACATACTGAAAAAGCTACATTAAAATTTCAAGCAGATGTTGCGGTACGCAACTTCGAGGTAGTCATGTGAACAATCAAAATCAATCATTTTCGATTTAATTTTTGGCTTTGTTGTGTTTATCATATTTTGGGTAGGTAAAGAAGAATTAATATATTAATCATGGAGTTAAAACTTTCTTTACCGCAATCTACAACCTTTGAAAATTGTAAAAAAAAAAAAAAAGATATGAGATTGGGGTTAAGATCCATCGAATGAAGCAAGCACTTGCGTCAGTAAAGATAGTCATAAAAGAAAGTATTTTCTTCTTTCCCAGCTACGAGATTGCCTTTCCAACATCAATATTACTCGAAATCGAAACCAACCGTGTGATTGATTTTAACGTCGAAGTCTACAGGACGGCTTGTCCATTGGCGTTTTCCACCACCTCTAGACTCTAGCCTAGCGTTATTCTTATGTGCCAATTGGAGCTACCAGCCTCTATTGAGGCGAAAACCGTTTCTATGCGCGGGGCATATCACGCCGACATGATATCACGAAGAATCAAAAGAGAGTAGTCCGAGCACGAAATTGGCGTCGTGTATGCACAAAGCGAATGATCGAGCCGTACGCTCTCTAGTCACTAAGCCAATTTGACGAAGCACGACGAGAACGAAAATACTCTATTAGACGCGTGATGTCACGCTAACATGTCGTGGTGGAAGAGTTTCGGCTAATGGGAGCCAAAGCTTGAAGGCCTGGCCGGTCTCTGCTCGAGAGGTCCGTCGGATGTTGATCTTCCATATGGCCTTTTTCCATTTCCCAGCAGATTCTGAACGTTTCGGACAAATGCAAAGCGATACTAGCGATCGATCGGCTCAGATTACAGCAACTTTCCGAACTTTCCACCATGGATCAACGCAGGCACAAATAGAAACATTTGGTGAGCGCTTAAGGGAAGGCAGGCAACCAAGAGCTGCGTGCATTTGTAGGCCATCGTTCATTCGGAAATGGGGCGTCCGTCTTCTTCCTTATGTTCTAATACGCCATCAAGCGTGGCGGTCTGCCCATCTCGGACGCGCCCGGCGCACACGGGCCGTGCTCGCGAGAGTGGCCCCTGGAAGAAATGCGCGGGGATACACGACGACCCGAGCCAAGTCCTCGGACGAGGAGGACGGTCGCGCTTACCTACTCCTCCAGTTAATGGACCTTGAATCTTCTTGATCACATCAGAGGACCGATATCCTTTGCAGTTGGAATGTCTATTCCTTGAAAAATTTGACGCAGCCGATGAACGAAGTCTTCTGAAGTTCATCTCCCCTCATCATTTACTGCTTAGAAGATTCTCTCCAGGATGGAGCACCCACATCGTTTTCGCCAGGAGGCAGCCATTGAAGCGCCCTTTGAACATTGGGAACGCTTCAGGACAAACGCCAAATTTTATGACGTCGTTCTTCCTTATTCGTATTCTGCTTTTTTCATAAAAACCCACCTCGCGTATAAACAGTAATCTTTGAACATATACAGTAAACTCGAGACGGTGCTTTTTTTTTTTACTCAGAGAAAAATTCTTATGTAAATGAAGTGCTCGAAATTCTTTGAGCACGCAAAATCCCTTACTAAGTTTGATAATCTTTCGTTCTTAACACATCTAGCAATTATTGGGCACCCAGGGGTATGCACTCCTGAAAATAATATGTGAATGTGGTAATTCAATTTTGAATCTTAACATAGGAGCACAACACCTTGAGACTAAGATCTCTTGAGTTAATTTGAATGGTTAATAGAATTTATTCCGTTTCAACCTACTCTTTTTTTTGAACTTATTGCTCTCTAATTTTCTGAGTAATAACTAATGACTTTCTTATGAGTTCAATGAATAGTCCTTTTACATAATCTAGGGTTACTATCATAATGACCCGACTACCTGAATGGGAATTAGACTAGCACAACAACTCATTGCCATGATCCTCATTAAAATCCAAAATTCTCTCCGAGCAAAAATTAAACACATAGACATTGGCTCTCGAGCAAAAATTATGAAAACGACCTTGGCGTTAGATAAATGCTTAAATGGGTAATATTTTTTTATGGATTTTGTATAAATTCAATTATTATTATTTTTTGTTATTGAGCCGGGTTTTGATAAATTTCATATAGATCATCCAAATTATTTCACCAACGCTCACTATATTAATGAGAAGCCCCTCCAAAGCAAACATTCATCCCGCTTCGTTTGCACCTTTCCTCTTACAAAGAAAGGCAGCGCGATGTACCTTAACAACAGAAGGCTCTGAAACATCAGCACTTGAGAAATGGCCGACACCTCCACTCCAATCCTCTCCTTCTACCTATCGATCGCAATCGTCCTTGTCTCCTCGATCGTGGCCTATGCTGGAGGGGACTACGAGCTGAGCTGGGTGGCAGCGGCCCCAACAAGGGCCCTGGCTTGCCGGGGCCCAATGGCCAAGTGCCTGGCCGAGGACGAGTTCAGGATGGATTCGGAGATCAACAGGCGGATCCTGGCGACCGCGTTGCCGCACATCAGCTACAACGCGCTGAAGCCAGACACCGTGCCGTGCTCCCTGAGGGGAGCGTCCTACTACAACTGCAAGCCTGGCGCCGAGGCAAACCCCTACAACCGTCCCTGCAGCGTTATTACTAGGTGTCGTAGCTGATAATTGTGAAAGTGACTGTGTATGTACCTATGCATTTCTTGCTGTTCCCTCGTGCTTGTGGTATGGAGATGTTCATGACTAAGATGACATAGTACAATCATGTAAAGAAGCTAAAGCTCTCATTTCCTCCTCCTCCTCCTCCTCCCTCTTCTTGTCTCTGCTTTCTGCCTCTGCATACGAATTCTTTCTAGTTATGTTCAATCGAGTTTTATTATGGTAAAGGGAAGCAATAGTATCTCAAAAGTTATTAGAAACAGCAATCATCTTAACTACGAAAGTATCTCAGAGGACATGCATTTGGTTGGAAGTTCCAGGTGATCGTTTATATTGCATCCGGCATGCATTTGGTTGGAAGTTCCAGGTGATCGTTTATATTGCATCCGGCAGATGAAAAGAGTCATCTACATATTCATATTCTCAACTTTTGCCAAACAAAACTGCGTTTGGAGTTTGTCTTGTTGGAGAATTTCCTTCTTAAGTTTTAAAGCTGACAAAACACTTCTTAGTCCAGCGTTGAAGATAGACGATGTATCTTCTAACTGCTCGATAGACAACATATCGTCTCTTTCGGTAGACGATGTATCGTCTGGAGAACGATAGACATTGGATCGTCTATCCCAATAGACGGTTGTTCTTCTGCTTTCAACACTTAGCCTCTGGACCATATCAAATGAAGATTGCCACATCTCGAGGATCATTATCTTTGGCAAGGAAGACAAACGGTCAAATTCAATATAGAAACAAACATTATTTTGGAAAGTCTCGATCAGTCGCAAAACTACACATTGATAGATGGTTCTTACTTGGAAGGAAATGAGACTGATTGTATGGGCAATCAGGCTCGGCACCCTCTCTTCCTGTTTCAAAATCATTTAGAGATTTCCTGATATAAATCTCTCCAACGGCTTGATTGAGAGAGTTTTTGGCAAGTGTCAACGGTCGACAAAGTCAGAGAAGCTTATTTAAAGGATTTCTTCTATTGATGAAAGATGCAGAGAAGCACGAGAAAAATTCCCAGTTCAAGATCATCATTACACTACAGTTCACTTTGATATTCAAGAGAGAGATATTTAGTTTGAAAAGCTGTTCATCGCATTGTACTCATTCTTGAATCACTTAGTGAATTCCAGCCTATTGGCTGTTAGATCGAGAGTGGACGTAGGCTTAACTAAAGCCGAACCACTATAACCGAGTTTCCCATTCTCTTACTCTTTGCACTCTGTTATTTTATATTACATAGTTTTTAATTCCGCATTAATTTTTGAACAACACCTATTCAACCCCTTCTAGGTGTTGCACTAGCGCTTTCAATTGGTATCAGAGCCTCGTAGCTTGTTTATTGAAGTGTATTTACTTCTGAGCTAAAAGATCTATGGCTAGTGCAGTTGCTCCCCTGCTGATGGAAGGACAGAGTCACACCAGGCCTTCCTACTTCGATGGAAAGGATTACAACATATGGAAAAACAAGATGAAAGCCTTTCTTCGATCAAAGGACCCTCTAGAATGGGATGTGGTTAATAGAGGGATCACCCCCAAGAATGAAGATGACTCTGAAATTAGAGAAATGTCTCAAACAGAATTATCAAAGAGACAAGCCCTTGATGCAAAGGCCATTTACTCTCTTTATTGTGCTTTATCACCTATTGAATATAATCGCATTTCTTCTTGTGATACAGCCAAGGAAGTTTGGGACAGACTGAACATCACCTATGAA
Source organism: Melaleuca alternifolia (assembly GCA_019926035.1). Lineage (NCBI taxonomy): Eukaryota > Viridiplantae > Streptophyta > Magnoliopsida > Myrtales > Myrtaceae > Melaleuca > Melaleuca alternifolia. The sequence goes on from JAGKPW010002382.1 coordinate 1,350,403, forward strand.
GGGACTGATCGTGTCAAAGAGACAAGAATCAACATACTGCTTGGACAGTATGAAGCTTTTAAGATGAAAACTGGAGAATCCATTCCTGACATGTTCAGCCGCTTTACAGAACTAGTCAATGGCTTAGCATATCAAGGACAACCAATTTCTGAGCCTATGAAGATTAACAAACTACTGCGTGCCTTACCCAAAGAATGGACTACATCAAAACATCCATAAGAGAAACTCAAAGAATTCAACCTCTTTCTGTGGATGAACTCGTCGGCACACTACAATCCTATGAGGCTGAAAGGACCGATGAAAGTGAGGACACAAAAGGTAAGAAATCAATCGCTCTAAAGACTAACGCTGATTATGATGATGCAGGGTCAGACGACTACTTAGATGATGAAGAAATGGCCCTTTTCATCAAGAGATTTAAAAAGCTAAACAAAAAGGGGAGGAAGTTCAAAAGTTCGAGCTCTAAAAAGAAAAATGATGACAATGAATCTTCTGACGAACTTGTTTGCTTCAACTGTCACAAGAAGGGACACATTAAGCCAAACTGTCCTCAATTAAAAAAAGGGAAGAAGCGAGAAGTACAAGAAAGCTTTAAAAGCAGAAGCTTGGAGTGATACTGAATGTGAAGACAGTGAAGAGGAAACTCAACTGTGTTTTATGGCAAATTCTTATTCAAATTCTGAGTCAAGCCAAGATTCAGACTCTGATTCAGAACAAAATACTCAAGTCTCGAACAATAATAAATGGTATTTAGACAGTGGCTGTTCGAGACACATGACTGGAGATCCACTTTGCTTCAATAACATTGTCAGCATAGACGGTGGAAAAGTTTCCTTTGGAGGTGATGGAAAAGGAAAAATCATAGGCCTTGGGACTGTTGTTATTGGAAATCTGATTATCAACAATGTTTCCTTGGTGAAAGGACTCAAATATAATCTGTTGAGTATTAGTCAACTTTGTGATACGGGTTACAGAATTCAGTTTTAAGAAGATAGATGTTCTGGAACAAGCAAAGACAACTTACAGTCTTTCATTGGGATACAACATGGTAACATCTATCTTTTAAATATGAACACTTCAGAGTGTCTCTTTTCTACTCAGGAAGAAGTCAATCTTTGGCATAGAAGGTTGGGACACACAAACTTCAAACAACTTGCCAAAATTTCCTCCAAGAAACTTGTTCGTGGACTTCCAAAAGTATATTTCAAGAGAACAGATCCTTGTACACCTTGTATCTTGGGTAAACAAGTAAGAAGCTCATTTCAAACTATCGACTCTGTCTCCACTGATCGTACTTTACAACTTTTACATATGGATTTATTTGGTCCAACAAGGACTCAAAGTTTGGGAGGTAAATCTTACTGCCTAGTAATTGTGGATGACTACTCTCGATTTACATGGGTTCATTTCCTTTCAAACAATTCAGATACATTTCATTATTTTTATAAGTTTGCTAAACTTGTTCAAAATGAGAAAGGATATTTTATATCCAAGATACATTCGGATCATGGAAAGGAATTTGAAAACAAGGATTTCTCAGAATTCTGTGACCAGTTTGGCATTCAACATATATTCTCCTCTCCCTATACTCCACAGCCAAAATGGAATAGTGGAAAGGAAGAATAGGTCTCTTCAAGAAATGGCAAGAACAATGCTAATAGAAGGTAATATCTCTCCTTGCTTCTGGGCTGAAGCTGTTTCAACTGCTAGTTACATTATCAACAGAGTTATTCTAAGGAAAATACTTCAAAAGACACCGTATGAACTTTACAAAGGAAAGAAACCAATAGTTTCTTACTTTCATGTGTTCGGTTGCAAGTGCTTTATCCTCAAAAATAAGTCTGATAATGTTGAAAAATTTGAGGAAAGATCAGATGAAGGAATTTTTCTTGGATACTCGACGTCAAGCAAGGCCTATAGAATCTTCAACAAGAAATCTCAGAGAGTCGAAGAATCAATCAATGTCAAATTTGATGAAAGTGTGAAAGTTTCATCTATCCCGACTCAGAATGTTGGAACAGTTACACATTCTACCACTACAGAAGATACACAGTCTATCACTCCAAAAGATATTCCGTCTATCGACTCAGACCTTCTACATTCTACAGCATCAGAAGCTGTTCCGTCTACTCAACTTGATCAACCAGATCTTTCTAATGAAAGTAGCCCTCGAGTTCAAAGAAATTGGAAACACAAGTCAAGCCATCCAACCAATTTAATCATTGGAGACCTTGAAGAGGAAATTGAACCCAAGAAGGTAGACGAAGCACTGACAGACAATAGCTGGATAGAAGCTATGCAAGATGAACTTCGGCAGTTTGCTATCAATGATGTCTGGGATCTAGTTCCTAAACAAAAAGGAAAGACCATAATTGGCACTAAGTGGGTGTTTAGAAACAAGATGAATGAAGAAGGGGAGGTGATCAGGAACAAAGCTCGACTAGTAGCCAAAGGCTACACACAAGAGCAAGGAATAGACTATGATGAAACCTATGCACCCGTTGCTAGGTTAGAAGCCATACGTTTATTACTTGCTTTTGCATGCGCTAACAATTTCAGGTTATTCCAAATGGACGTCAAGAGTGCCTTCTTGAATGGATTTATCCAAGAAGAAGTGTATGTCGAACAACCTCCTGGCTTTGAAGATCCAAAATATCCTAATCACGTATACAAGCTTAAGAAAGCCTTATATGGTCTAAAGCAAGCTCCTCGAGCGTGGTATGAACGATTAAGTACCTTTCTTCAACAGCATGATTTTGACAAAGGTAAGGTTGATACTACACTGTTTATCAAAAAGGAAGGTAACGAATTCTTATTAGTTCAAATCTACGTAGATGATATTATTTTTGGATCATCTAATGAGACACTTTGCAAGAATTTTTCTAGTACTATGCAGAATGAATTCGAAATGAGCATGATGGGTGAACTCACCTTCTTCCTTGGCCTTCAAGTAAAGCAACTAAATGAAGGAATGTTCGTTCATCAAGAGAAGTATGCCCGAGACATTGTCAAGAAGTTTGGTCTGGACAATTGCAAAAAGACGGACACTCCCATGGCAACTACTACTAAATTGGAAATTGACGAAGGAGGAAAAGCAGTTGATCAGAAGCTTTATCGTAGCATGATTGGTTCTCTCCTTTATCTCACAGCATCTCGTCCTGATATCTTATATAGTGTGTGCATGTGTGCCAGGTTCCAATCTAGCCCTAAAGAATCACACTTATCAGCAGTTAAATGTATATTAAGATATATCTCCAGCACACTTAAGTTTGGACTTTGGTATCCCAAAGATGGCAACTTCATTCTACTAGGATATTCAGATGCTGATCATGCAGGTTGCAAAGTTAATCGAAAAAGCACATCGGGGACCTGTCAATTTCTTGGAAATTGTTTAATTTCTTGGCTCTCACGGAAGCAGCACACAGTCTCCTTGTCTACTGCCGAATCTGAATACGTCGCACTTGGAAGTTGCTGTTCTCAAATTCTTTGGCATAGGCAGCAATTACAAGATTTTGGCATTCGGAAGTACTGTGTGGAAATACGATGTGATAGTACCAGCGCAATTGATCTTACCAAAAATCCAATTATGCACTCGAGGGCGAAACATATTGAAATTCGGCATCATTTCATCCGTGATCATGTTCATAAGAAGGATGTACGAATCAGTTTTATTGATTCCCAGAATCAATTAGCAGATATTTTCACCAAGCCACTGGATAGACGTTCCTTTGAAACTCTTCGAAGTGCTCTGAATATTCTCTCTCTGTGATATATTGACTCTTCGACAATTTTGGCAAGTAAATCTCTTCAAGAATTACTTTCCCGCCTTCCAGGTATTTATTTGCTTATTTGCTTGCTTTTAAATTGGTAAGGTCTCCGATTTTTATGTATTGCTAAACTGCCTTTTTATTTTAGTGTCTCTTCAAATCTTATTTTTGGAAACCGTCTCTCTCCTTTCCCCTTCGAGCAGTTTCCTCTCGTAAAAACCCTACAGCGACTTGCTCTCCTCTGTTCTCCCCCGGCAATCAAATTCTTCACCAAGTTTTCATCTTTTTTCACTTTCCTTTCGCTCTCTACCTTTCTGTGATGGCTCCTCCTCGAAAGTCATCTCGTATTACTCAGAGAGAGTTTGGTTCGGCAAGCGGACCAACGCATTATGACCTCACCGAGGACGAGGTCCCTTCTCCTGCAACGTCTGTGCTTCCTACCCCTCCGGTTGAGACTGATACGACTCAGGTACTTTCCACTCCGCCTCTTCAGGCTAGGAGCACTAGAGCTATTTACAATGCCTATGTGGAATTGAAGAACACTGGAACTCCCATGGTACTTTTGACCACCTATCTCAAGAGTGCTGGATTTCCAAATGAACATCAGTTTCTCAAGCATGTTGAATCCCTAGGCATTGCTCCACCCGGTTCAGTAGATGAGGCTCGAAAAAAATTTCCGTTAGACCCAAATATAAGTCATCCTGAAAAGTTTGATTCGTGGGACGAGGATGAAAAAATGTACATTTCCTTCAAACCTGTTAAGGGCATTGCTGCTGATTTGCCCGGGGACCCTAAGAAGCTATTTCGTTCCAAGGAACACAAAGGAATGTACGATCGTCTGTTGGCTCGCGGGGTGATGAATCCTCGCACTGTGGACTTTGATTTTCTGGATTCTATTCACATCAACCTTCGTTTAACCTTCAGAATTTTAAAGTTGGAGAAATTTTGTTTTGAGACTGCTCCTGCTTTTCCTGAATTAACTGCTTACTTCTACTCCAACTTGTCGTTTCCCAACCGTCACTCCGTTATTTTTTCGATCAAGGATCAGAATGTTGTTGTTGATGTGGATGACTTGGCTGCTATAATTGGCTTGCAAAAGCCTCGTTTCTTTCCAATTCAAGTTTCTGAAAGGGAGGCTACTGCATTTTTATCTAAGGAGGACTCTAGAGAAAAGGAGATTTCCTATTCTACAATGAAACCCCTGAGTATTATTCTCCACAAGATTTTAATCAATTGTCTTCAACCAAAGGCGGCTTCTCGCACAGCTATCTCCAGAACCGAACTACAGATTATGTTTGGGATGTTACATTCTAAGTTCATCAATCTTTCTTTCATTATTATCTATCAAATGTACAGGGCTGCTCAGAAGGGAACAGGGCAATTGCCCTATGCAGGTCTCATCTCCAAGATATTCCAGCACTTCAACATTTCCTTGCCTTCACATCTCTGCAAAAAGCCCATGCCAGTCACAGTAATTGGCAAGACAATGATAGCAAAAATGAGAATGGCTGAGTTACTAGTTGGTTTATTTGTTTCCCCTGCGTCTAAGACAGGTTCTTCCTCTACCGCCAAACGCAAGGGCAAGGCTCCTTTAGATGTGCCACCTCCCAAGAAGGGAAAAGTTATTCTTCATGATGAGCCTAGCAGTCCTGAGCATGTATCTCCTATCTTGGCTGAAGAGGATAGTTTGGATAAAGAGGTTGATGACTATGCAGAGGGGGAGGTCAATAAGGACATTTCTCGGGGTCAGGTGTCCCTCAGTTCGACTGATCATGATGATGCATCTTCAGCAGGTCATGATACAGAGGTTGTGACTCCACAGGTTGCTGAGATGGTTCCTCCACCTCGTGTACAACCTACTAGCACAGATGCAGGGGGAGATGTTCCTCCACAGTCTTCACCAACCTTTGTTGCTCCTACCATTCCTGCTCCCATCTCGGAGTCACCTCAAGTCATTCCAACTCCTCCTCCTTCGATTCCCTCTCCGTCTACTACTCATCCTTTTACTACTGCACCTTCATTTCCACCGGGTGCCACTAGCACCACTGATTCTAGTGTACTTTCTACCATTCTCCAGACACTCACTGCTCTTCAACAAAGCCACAACACATTTCTTCAGGACTTCGCTGATTTCAAACAGTCCATTACTCATCATCTTTCTAATGTGGCCAGTCATGGTGATCTCCTGGAAATTCAGAGCGATCTCCAACAGGATCTTCATCGTCTTGAGCAGTCTGTGTTACACTTGGAGTCTTTTAAGCTTGTTCGTTTTCCCAATCATTAGTTTTGTTCGATGATAAAAAGGGGGAGAGTGCAGGAAGTGCAGTTTTTCAATCTTTAATTACCGTGTTGGATTCCTTGAATTCAGGATTCTTTTCTATAGATTTTGTTTAATATATGTGTTGCAGGAATCTCTCTTCTCTACTTTTTTTGAATAAAGAGTGTTATAATCAAGGGGGAGTTTTCTCTCCTTGTTTCCTAATATATGTTGATCCTCGATCCTACAGATCTTTGGGTATTATTGTCTTATTTCAAAAACTGTAGGATGTTTTGTCATCTTCAAAAAGGGGGAGATTGTTGGAGAATTTCCTTCTTAAGTTTTAAAGCTGACAAAACACTTCTAAGTCCAGCGCTGAAGATAGACGATGTATCTTCTAACTGCTCGATAGACAACATATCGTCTCTTTCGGTAGACGATGTATCGTCTGGAGATCGATAGACATTGGATCGTCTATCCCAATAGACGGTTGTTCTTCTGCTTTCAACACTTAGCCTCTGGACCATATCAAATGAAGATTGCCACATCTCGAGGATCATTATCTATGGCAAGGAAGACAAACGGTCAAATTCAATATAGAAACAAACATTATTTTGGAAAGTCTCGATCAGTCGCAAAACTACACATTGATAGATGGTTCTTACTTGGAAGGAAATGAAACTGATTGTATGGGCAATCAGGCTCGGCACCCTCTCTTCCTGTTTCAAAATCATTTAGAGATTTCCTAATATAAATCTCTCCAACGGCTTGATTGAGAGAGTTTTTGGCAAGTGTCAACGGTCGACAAAGTCAGAGAAGCTTATTTAAAGGATTTCTTCTATTGATGAAAGATGCAGAGAAGCACGAGAAAAATTCCCAGTTCAAGATCATCATTACACTACAGTTCACTTTGATATTCAAGAGAGAGATATTTAGTTTGAAAAGCTGTTCATCGCATTGTACTCATTCTTGAATCACTTAGTGAATTCCAGCCTATTGGCTGTTAGATCGAGAGTGGACGTAGGCTTAACTAAAGCCGAACCACTATAACCGAGTTTCCCATTCTCTTACTCTTTGCACTCTGTTATATTTTATTACATAGTTTTTAATTCCGCATTAATTTTTGAACAACACCTATTCAACCCCCTTCTAGGTGTTGCACTAGCGCTTTCATGTCTAAGTGTCGTCCTTTTTACGGGCCCTAAGGCTGCTACCCACGACGCTATACCGAAACACGATGAACTCTTCTGGGATGATAAGCTTGAATATAGAGCTGATACTATGGCGTTTTCTCCGCAATCAAAGGATGCAAGAACCTTTTCTTTCTCCTGATTTCGGACAAGGCCATGTCGAACAATTTATAGGATTGGCATCAATTTCAAGCTTATGATTGCCCCTTTCAAAACAATCAAAGCTGGAAGCTTCTGCTGTTGTTAAAAACTCAACATCTAAATATGAGAAATCCAGTAGGCTTGCCTTTTTGGTTAAGACACTAACGGCGTGTCTGATTTTGTTTTGGAAAAAAAAATTGAACAAAAATAAATTTTTCTAATTTTGTTTCCCGAAACAATTTTTTAGTAGAAGAACACGTTTGATAACTAATCTAAGTGTTCTTTTGTTTGTTTCTTAAAAAGTGTTGAGTTTTGAGTTTTTCTTAAAAAAATATTTTTTGTTAATAGCTAACCAAGTGTTTAAAAGAAACAAGTCTTGAATTTTTTTTCTTTTGTTTCTTAAAAGAACAAGAAACAAGTTTATCTACTCCTTGTTTCTGTTCCAAATCTGTTACAGCTTGTTCACAAAAGCGTTTCTGTTCTTTTTTTGTTCCCCGAAACAACATAAACACAAATAAAAAAAAAAATAGGCCCTAAATTGCTATGCCTGGAAAATATTATTCAAAAAAAAAAATCCCCGGTAAGCAGTGTAGTGTATGTCCTGATGGGTTTTGCTGTGTGCTTCAAGAGATCTGAACACCAATGTCGACTCAAAAAATGAGAAGATTGGCAACGGGGATTGATAGTAGACAGTGTTGCTTTAGCATAACATAGCATGTAATAGGCTGCTAATCCCAAAATATACCCGTGTCTGCGTATAATACTACAAGCAGGATGAGGCATCACCAAGTGATTTGTGAAAAAGGACTCCCTAGATTAAATTGCCTAACTTTAAGTCGTAATGACAGCAATGCAAGATGCACTCATTTAAAGAAAAATTTCTGCAAAATCATGTCAAAACTGTTTTATGTTCCTCGAGTCTTCTATTAATGCTGTTGGTACAGATGAAGGACCAAAAAGAAACTTGAAGCTGTAGAGGATCAGCATAATGGGGCATCGGAGTTTTTCATTCTTCTTTCTTTCCACACGATGATTCAGCCTTAACGTAAGGATATTCCGGTGGAGCAAACCAAAGGCCCCACAATATAATTAAGTGGAAACAGAGGAGAAGCACAGACGAATAGATGTTTGATGGATAGATATTCCAGCATAACTCCACTCCTACGAACAATATTACCCTGCAACAGAAACACCTTTGGTCTTCAAAACAGTTGTGTGTATAGAAGTTACTGACTTAAAAAACAAAACCCAAAGAGCTTACCGCAAAAGTGTCGGAAAAGGCGTTCTCCAAAGTAAATAAGGTAAGCTGTAAAAGTACCTGTACCAAGAGATAGAGATTAGAAACTTATGCGACAGCCATAGACATTCAAAGTACAAATGGAACAGAAGATGTGCATAGTGTATTCTCCAGGTCGTCAATCATTCAACAATTAACAGCACATAAATATATTTAACGCAAAACAAGCAGAATATTACGAGTGAACTTACTCCAGTGACGGGAATAGGAGCAACTATATTCATGGCAATAGTAAGACAATGAAGAACTGAAAGGGCATGATGCGAATGCATTAGGAGCAAAGGCAGAACAAGATGCCTCAACATTACAAGAACCCATACTATGCATAAGCGCCTGCATGTATGGGTTTGCCTGCTTCAATGGGTGTTTAATGTCTCTCGTGTTTGTGAAATAAAGAAGCGCTTAAGCACTAAAGAAATGCATAATATCTCTTTCAAACACAGTATCAAATAATGTATATTGTACATATAAACACCTAACGCTTGAGCATCAATCTGGCAGCTGGCCCTTACGAAAAGAAGAAAAGAAGATGAAAAGATCACACTGAATTAAGATTCCTCCAACTATTTAACATTCCTCCAAGGTCTCATTAGGGCAGAGCAAAATAACCCGGCGACCTAAAACCCAGGACCAACCCAATATTTTAGGGCTCCAACAGGTGGGGGCCGGGCCATGGTCTAAAATGTTTCATTTCAAACTGTTCTTTCAAGATTAAGGTAATTGAAGCCCGAATGGGCCAAACTGGCCCGAGGTCTAATAATATATATTTAGTAACCCTAATGCACAAAACACTCTCTCTCCCCTTTATCTCACACCCAGCAGCCCTACATGACTCACTGTACTTCTTGCGACCCTCTCTCTCTCTCTCTCTCTCTCTCTCTCTCTCGCGTGCTCTCACTCATCTGTCCTTTCTCTTGTTCACACCCCAACAATCTGAGGCACTAGGATTAGGATAGCCACCACACTTGATTCACAGCTTCACTCTTGAATCACAGGTTGCCGTGACTTCTTTTAGGTTCTCCCCCCCCCCCCCCCCAAAAAAAAAAAAAATCATTTCAAAATTACAAAAATATTTTTTTTTTCCTCCTTGGCATTAGTTCGGGCTAGGCCAATTTTTTGGTAAAAGCCTGCTCGAATCAGCACATTCTCACCCCTATGCACAAGCAATTCATGGTACACCAAACCCGTATATTTGCAACAAACAAGCAACAGTTGAGTAGCCATCAAACTTCCACAAACAGACTTACCATGAGTAGAACTGATAATGCAATGAACGTGCACATACAATGCCAATAAAATTCCCAGCAAACATGGTCGTCACGATATCTGAATGCAATTGAGAAATATTAGTATTGAGCAATAAAAGACGCTAAGCAAGGAAAAAAAATCGCATTTTGCTTACGCTCTTGGCTGAGTACTTTGGACAATGAGCCAGTACTATGAAAATTACGTTGCGCTAAGGAACTTGAGAGAGAGAACTTCAGCTTCAAAAGGAGAAGCTTTGAATGCAAGAAGTTAAAGAGCCCTCCTTCGTGCCTGTAGATTAAACACAATTTCATAGAAACTGCATCAATCCAGAGGAAGAAAGAAAGGACAGATCATGCAGACAAAATAAGCAAGAAACAACATTTGTCAATTAACCTACTAGCAATTAAAGACACTATCCCTATTAGTTGCCAGATGTAAAATGAGAAATGCAACAAGTACTGCTCATCCAAAACCTAGTGCACCAAAAAGTAACTTGTCCATATGTGCTAACAGAATTTGCATGAAGAATCTGAAACGATCAAGACTGGGAAAGCATCTTTAGCAAACAAGCAACAAACATTTGCACCCAAATTCATAGCGTAAACTAGCAACTTGAGTAATATTAACACTTACTTGCACCATCTATAATGCGCAAAAGCGAAGAGCAACACCAGGTGAACAACCAGCAAGGAGACTGCAAATCCTTTCGATACAAAAACTGGCTCAGGAACAAACTTGAAGTTAACAGACCTGAAGGTAAATAAAACCGATTTCAACTAATATTCAGCAATCCTTTTTGCATGATTTAAATCCAAGCAACTTATAAAAGAAGGATGGTGCCATGATTGCTTTGCTTATATAAATGTAGCGCAATCTCATTGTCATCTGCTTTTAAAATGTGCAATGAACTTTGGTTTCAAAAGATTCCTTCATCCTAGCATGCGCCAAGTTGACTTACAATCAAAGCAGAGAACAAGCTGAAGCATAAGAAATCCAGAATATATCTACCAAATCCAGTATAAAATGTCATTAACGGGTGTTATATATTTCGCATAGTTGAAAAGAGTGTGTTACACAAACAACAGTAAACTACTTTTTGGCAGCTTAAGGGAAGGCTCCACACAATGTTATACCAATTGATTTCACTTGCAACGTAATCTGTTTATTAAGCTCCTATGCATGAACCCCAAATACTACTTATGAGAGAGATAATGAACAAGCTTTTCCACCCAATGACCATAGTCTTATCTACTTTAACACTCAAAGATTGCAGAGAAGTAATACCAAAAGTGGATGAATATACGACCAAGATTGAAGGCCCGAGATATATATGCAACCGGATAGGATAAGAGAAAAGGAAGCCCCAACAATATCTGGAGAATTGTGCATTAGGGAACCAGTAAGCATAAGGATTAGATGGGATGCCCGGCAACATTAGCTACTGATGGAGCTCCACTCACCTATCCACACCAAAAATCAAATGATTGATACGTCACATTCCCAAGAAAAGGCAATTGCGTGCTATACAGACTCAATTTTCATTCAAATGATCTCAAGAAGGATATCAAAATGGATGTAGGGAAGAAAGTATCTACAAGGACCATCAGGTCAACTACCTGCACAAGCGCTGCACAAGCTAAAGCAGACATCACCTCAAAAATATCCATGGCCTGCAGAAGATGCATGTCAGGCATTACAAACCATGCTCAAAATTGCCATAAGTACTTTAGGCACAAATTCAAGACTTACAGAGAACAAAAACCATGTACCTTCAGCATTAGAAGAAGCAATGGCGGGGCATAAAGGAGGACATTCATTTTTATAGAAACAGCAGCACTGCACAGATCAAAGGAATAATACTTATTTGAACAAAAACAAAAGAAATAGGTAGCACATGGAAATAGTGTTCAAAGTGAAAATGCTACCTGAAGAAAATCATCCCAACATGCCACTTTTGGCTAAGTAGGACAGCAATAGAAGCATGGAGGAGCACTGTAGCAAAACAGTCATTAAAGAGACGGAGAACAAAGATAGAGTGCACCCTCTTTGACAGACAAAGCAAGCTCAGAGCCCACCATGGGAGCTGCAATAGTTTTCAAATGGTGGAGATCAATGTGGTCACTGAAACTAACTCAGAAGGGAGGGAAACAGAATACTAAATAAATTTATCGTGTTGTGAGCAGATTCAATCAAAAAAGCATATGTCTTTTGAAATTCAAAAAGAAAGGATCCAATAAATATCAGATTGAACAAAGTAATGAACTACATAAAATAGAGAAAGCAGGGAAAAAGAAACTTTCTTGACTCTATATAAGGAAAATGCTCACTAGAATATGATTGTATAAAGCTGTTAAATATCAAGTAATTTGGTAGAGATTAACTTAATGATGCACTATACAAAGCACAAGCGCCAGAACTGGCCTGTCAAGCAAGGATCAGCAGTGAAGGAGATAGAGGAACAAAGCCAAGCCACGCTTAAAAAGCACCCTTTATTACGTGCAAATGTTAAACCACTTACCACGTCTGTCTTCACATATATGAAGAACACAATCCCCAGATTAATGATGTATAAAATGCCGAACAAAATCTGCAGCGTCGAAGAATCAAGAATACTATCAACAATGGAGGAAGCATAAGACTCTTACAAAACACAATAACAAGTATCAACTACAGCCCAAAAACACCAATTTGAACGTCATTGCTCATAATTGTCCCACATCATCGTTGAATGCAAAACATATACCTGAGCCGGATAGACCTCGCCGCCCGTAATTTTTTGAATACCAGAGTAAACATAGAGGAAGCCAGCTGGATAGACCAGAGGACCCGTGTCGCCTTTCAAGTTACTGTAATCCCTTTCTCCTCCAAGAAACCCACTCACCTACAACACATGAAAGCACCGGAATTGCGAGATCAAAAGCAGCAACAGCGCGCGCTAAAGCACGAAATTTGAAAAAATAAAATAAAAATCAGAGCTTGATTCGGACAGAAGGGGCACTGATGGCATCGAACTCAGGAACGAACACGCACCTGAGACATGTAAGCGTCCCAATCGATCTTGGTGTCTGAAAGCAAGCCAAAAAACGACATTCAGAAGTAGGACCAATTAGAGAGAGAGAGAGAGAGAGAGAGAGAGAGAGAGATAGAGGGCATTACAGGGGACATAGGCGATGATGAGAGAAACTAGAACGGCATCCGCGAGGAGCAGCGCCAAGGCGAAGGCGACTCTGCGATTCCCGAGGAGCTTCATGGGACACGAAGAATCTCGCTCGGACTGGCGCAATTCGAGCTCCGTCGTCGCCGAAGGAACAGCCATGGCTTCCCTAGCTGTTCGTCGGATCCACTTTCTCTCACAGTTTCTTCGTTCGCCACTGTTCTTGTCGATCGATCAGCGATGTGTGACGCGGGAGCACGGTAAGAGCGGGTGCTCCTCCACATCTGTCAACCGTCGGATCTCTTAAAAAGGGAAATCGGGTTCGTAGAGCGCATCGGGCCTCGGTCTGCGCTCGAATTCAGGCGACGACCGGACCACTATAATGCTACCCCGATTTCGGCATTGACTTCATGAAAATTACTACTTATTTTTGTTGGGAAAACGCCGCCGTAATATCTTTTTTTAAAGGAGCTGTTATCCAAGAGAGTTGACAACCATTGTTATCCCTCTTTCAAAAGAGCAACATGAATCATAAGATCAGAGTAGCCCACATGGGGAGCTTGTTACTATAGATCTGTTTGTCCTAACATAAAAGCTTATACTGGACATGATCATTTAAAGTAGCTACTTATCTTTTTTTTAGAGTAGCTTATATCTATTTGTCTAGATATATTGTGCGCACAATTACAATCACACATAAATAATCATAATTGATCGATGTGTGAATATAAAACAGAATGTGACATCTGTAACGGATCTATCTCCCTCTTCCCTTAAACCCCTCAATCTTCATTCAATTTGTTTTTCCAATTATGTCCCATTAGATCAAATTATTTATTATTGAAGGATTCACTAAAATCCTTAACTTCGAACGAATTCAAAGTGAATTGCAACAAAAAACGAACAGATTGGCCCAAAAACGAAACACTTGTATCACTGATTGAAAGGCATATCACATATTCAAATGTACCTTGATAGCCACAGATTAGATGTCGAACTCATGAGGGAATAATTCGAATGCTCAAGAACAGTAGAGTCTTCCTCTTGCTTCTTTCTCGAAAGCTTTCTCTGATGAACGTACATTCGTTTGATAGCAATTACCAAAAATTTGATTATATTGCGGTTAGTTACTAATATCTATCTCTAAGAAGATAATAACCGCATCCAGATTAACTGAAGGATGTGGGCTATGGGCCGAGTTTTGCCCATCTTGGGCGGCTCATCCAAAAGTCAAACCCAACATTCTCCCACCCGCGGGAGAAGATCACTAGAAGTGCCAAAAGTTGTGCACGGCGCACACTTTAGTGCCAAAAGTTCCAAATCGTTCACTTCAATGCCAATTTCGGAAAAACCAGAATTTTTAAGTGCCAACTCCGATATACCTGCCGGAAATCCGACGTGGCCAATAGTTTATTAATTTCCAAGTCTGATGTGGCTCGCCGGAGGCAAGGTCAGCAAAAGATGATCAAAACGGCGTCGTGTAGGCCATTGTCCCAAAATAAGAACCCCAAATCGTTGGCCAAACCCTAAATCGAAAAAAATCCTCTTTCAAACCCTAAATCTCCATCGCCCCAATGGACAACTTATCCCTTTCACAAATGAAGAGCAGGAATTTCACCAGCGGTACAAATTCGTCCGAACATAGTGAAGAAGAAGTTGCTCATTACTGTTATTGTGGGGTACCCAGTCCAAGACGAACATCTTGGAGTCGCTTGAATCCCGGGAGAAGATTTCATGGATGTGGTAAGTTTAGAGAAGGTTGAAGTGCAAATATTTCAAATGGGTGGATGGCAAATTCTCCGCCCGAGCGTCACAGGTGATATTGGAGCTACTTGAAGAACGACAGCAACCTCTACCTCCATTAATGGACGAGTTGGAGGAAGTCGACCCAGTGCAAGCAGAACTGAAGGCGTTAACATCGTCGGCCAACCATTTGAAGAAGCAAGTTTAAAAGATAAACAATGAACTATTGTGTCATCAAGCATTGATTGTGCTATTTTTATGTTGCTTAGCTTATGTTATGGTGAAATGTAAAGTTAGTGATGAGAACAAGCTTCTCCGTTTACCATAGTTGAAAGATGAGTGGAATTTGTACTTGTTTTGTGTACATAGCAGCAGCTTAACTTGTGTTGTTAGTTCTGTAAACATTGATTGTCCATAGTTTGCTGCTGTAACTACATGTTTTTGGTGGAAATGAGAATGGAATGCAATTAAAGGGCATTTTATGAGCTCAATATTTGTACAATGGCTACTCTTGATCTTAGTTGAATGGCTACTCTGGGAACTCTTGATCATCAGCGACTATTTGAAGTTGTAGTTACAATTTGCAGGGGAATTTGCAGCAACGAGCATATTGAGTGACTATTTTAGTGCTAAAAATGGTAAAGATGAATCGTCGAAGTGGCAGTTTTTGTTGACTAAGATCACTTGAGTGCTAATTTTGATTGATAATGATCACTTTAGTGCCAGTTGTTATTATAAATTATTACTTCAGTGACACTTAAGCTGAAAAAGTGATCGTTCTCAGTGCCATCCATCTCCACTAACAGCAGCAACACACACTAACTAGCGGTTAGCACAAGAACATCTGATACAATCACACTAACAGCAGTGTTGTACGCCCAAACACATGACAAATTATCATATAGTAAACAAAAAACAAAAACAAACAAGCCGTGACTGAAAATTTTCCTCCATTGACATTGAATCTCAGAATTTTTTCCTTACAATATCCATCATCACTACTACCCCTCCCTATGGTCACACCAACCATGTATACACAATCTCAAACAATCAAATACAATTTCCAGCCACCCAATCAGTCAATGTATTCATTCTTCCTATCCCAACACAAATCAAACTAATAAGAACATGAGACCACCATCTCATCAGTCAATATGCACAACTCCAGTTCCTTTTTGTTTTGATGGAGGTTTAGGTTGATTCATAATCCTCGCACTCTTTCTTATTAGACGTGTAGGTTCTTCAGTTGGCATTATTGTCTCTGGCTGTACTGGTAGCTCTACTAGTTGTGACTGAACTACTAGTTGCTCTGGACCCACTGGTTGCTTTGCACCAAATGTCTTCTTCTTTCTTGAAATTTTCTTTAATGCAGCCCTTGACTCCACAGATGCCCTACTAGGTGAGATGAGCACCTCCGATTGTCTTCCAGGCTATAACAATAGATTGTCATATTCATATTTATCAGTAAATATGAAATACAAATTATAAATTACCAAACTTACATTTAAGATCGTTGCCCCTGTACGTTCATCTGTATAAAGGCCATAGCCATATTGTCATAGTCTTTTCCCAAGAGCCCCTCTTGTTCGATATGGTCCCTCACGGTCTACCGCAGATGCATATGTCTTCCTCATCTAATAACAACATAAAAATTAAGGTTCAACCCCTAACCTAGATAACATATATATAGAGAATCAGTTTGCATACTTACTGGCTGACTTAGTCTCATTTTTGAAATCGGCGATACTTTGTTTCTTGTCACTCGGGGCCCTGTCACTCGAGCTGGGCTTGCACCTGGCTCTACATTAGGCGCCTTAACTGACCCTGCAACTGGCCCTCCAGTTGATCTTCTTGAAGCTCGAGCTGGCCCAGCACCTGGCTCTACATTAGGCGCCTCACCTGGCCCTGCAGCTGGCCCTCGAGCTGATCTTCTTGTAGCTCTCACTGGCTCTGCACCTGGCTCTACACTAAGCCCCTCACCAGTTGCTGGCCTTCTTCTCACCTGAAAAAAAAATCATAATTTTAGTGTTCTTTAATTAACTTAAACACAAATCATGCAACTTAGTGGATATTTTTTCCTGATTTGTTCAACAGTTGATTCAGTGGTTGTCCATGTAGGCCCTTTGGTTTGCCCCAAAACCGGTTCTTTAGTTGGTCTTACATCTGGCCTTGTAGCTGAAGCCTTATCGGTTTGGCCACCATATGTCCTTTCAGCCTCATGTTTCTTTCTTAATGCACACCCTTTCTTATTATGTCCTGCATTGTTGCAATAAGAGCAATTCATCTTCACACCACTTCTGCTCATTCTCTGACTTGAGGTCTCCCCCTCCTGCATTCTTATTTTCCTTTTTGACCTTCCAATTTGCTTCCTCAGAGGCAAAGGATGTGGTCCTTCATGATTTGTTGGCTCCCAGTATTTGCTACTTCTAATGGGCTGCATCATGAATTCGTATGAAACTAGATATGCAATTTTCTTGTACCAATCATGAAGGTAATCTTTTGGGTTTTGTGCATTCAGCTGCATAGCACAAATGGCATGTGCACAAGGAATTTCAGTTAATTGCCAAGCTCGACATGAACATTTTCGCCTCTGTAGGTGGACCACAAACTTGTCAACTTTGTTCATGATCTCAAATCCATCATCTCCATTCCAAATTGCATGACAAAACCTACTGGCAACCAGGTTTGCATCTAATCTCTTGGCAATCCTTGAACCACAATGTCTAGTCTACTTTGCAGCCTCATCTCTTTGTTTGTGCAGCCTAGTCATGACCATGACTCGTATATCTTCCAACATGCTGATTATAGGTTTGCATCTAGCCTCTAATATACAGCCATTAAAAGCTTCGCTGAGGTTGTTGTCAACGATGTCACACTTGAATTCTTTGCTGAAGAAGGCCATGCACCAATGTTTAGGATCAGTTTGCATTAATGCATGAAAACCTTCCTTTGCCAATTGCAGTAACTCCTATTTGGCTATTCTAAAATCAGCCATGTTCGTGCTCTTTGCTATCTTCCAAAACTGCTTTTACAATTTATCTCCTTTGTAATTCTTTGTCCAATTTGCACATATGTGTCGTGCACACAATTATGTTCCGCAAATGGTATCAACTCGGCTAACGCAGGAACAAGTCTATGTTAAAGAATGAAGCAAACAAACATAATTATTATAACAAGGTATGCTATTAATTAAGGACATAAAAGTTCTGGACATGTCATTACCTTTTGTTGGTCGCTCATGAAAACCCAACCTCCTCCATTAGCAATTTCAAGGCTAACCATTAAATTTTTTAGAAACCATGACCAAGTGTCTCTATTCTCTATCTTAGCTACAGTCCAAGCTATCGGAAACATTTGGTTGTTCGCATCTCTCCCAATGGCAGCCAATAACTCTCCATTGCATAAACCTTTTAGAAAACAAACATCCAGTCCTACAACCCTCATGTAACCAGCCAAAAACCCTCGTCTGCATGCTTCAAAGTAAACATAAAACCTATCGAAATTAGTCCCATGATCAGGCAACGGCCTTTCTACAACCTCAACTGAAAGTCTACTATATGGGTTCTGGAGTATGCATTCGGCAGCATATTCCCAAACCTAACCATAATCTTCTTTGTATTTACCCATAAGTGTCTTCATCACCTTTTGCTTGGCCCTTTTGCACTGACTCCGTGACACATTAACCCCAACTTGCTCCCTTACTAATTGTTTCAACTGAGGACTCTTAATCTCAGGCATTACCTTCACAGTATTAAAGAATTGCTTCGCTAACCATGCACTTGTTACCCTTTTATTGTCAAAAACAATGGAACAATTATGTTGATCCTGGAAGAATCTAATCTGAAATGACCCACTCTTCTTACTCAATGCACCATAGATCTTCCAGGAACAATTTGGTTGTGCACATTTAGCTTTGACAAATTCTTTCTTGTTTCTAACAAAATCAAGACTCCTTTGTTCACTTATAGAGTACCTCACAATAGCTTCTTTAAATTGTTTTGCATCATCAAACTTCATACCCACAGATAAAACAAGACGCTCAACAGTTGGATCATATGAGGCATACTTACTTTTCTTTTTTGTATGCATACGTACCTCATCGCCGCCTGGTTGGTCATCATCAGAATCGGCACTCTCATCATCATCGCCTTCGTAGTCAGTACCATCACTGACATCAGCTTCTTCAGTTCTAACGCCTGGTTGCTCTTCAACTGATGCAAACTTATTTACCTCAAACTCTCTCTGTTTTTGTCTTGATTTTGCCAACTCTTCATCATCGTCATCACTTGAATCATTTACACCAGCAAAATTTACATCATCTGAGTCACTAGATTTGGCCACTTCCCAATCCAATCCAGCCAATTTCTCATCCTCCCTCCCCTGATGTTCTCCAAACTGAACCTGAGTACTAGCTCCAGCTTCACCTACAGCTTCACCTCTAGCTTCATCTTCATCTTCCTCTATCTTGGTGCTCCCTTCATCATAGCACTCGACATACACGTTAACTTCCTCGCCATGAAGATAATGGTAAATAATATCCCTAATACCATTATCATCATTCAGGAGCATCAACCCATCCTTCAACTCTTTCCTAGGAACATAGTGCAATTTTTTTACTTTGCACCGAAAGAAATAAACTATGTTCTTCAGAAATTCAATATATGATGGCCTTGCTACATTTAGGAAGATAGTACCTTCGTTTCCCCCAGAATATTCTAAATCATCGGCACCAATGACGAATTCCCCATCATAGTAAACAATGATGGCAACTTCCTTGTCCCCCATACCAATACTGCACCCAATAAAAAATTGAATTAGGGTTTCGGACCACAAAGCACTAACACCACGACAAACACATGGAGGTCCCCACAAACAATTACATATAAAAAAATCAGCACTTCTTTTATACTGAGAGGGACAAACTTGTCGTCAGAGGTCCCCACAGTCCACAATGAGAGGGATAATACCAGAAGTGCGACAATATGTCGTGGGAGGTCCCCACCACAACGTGATTTTTCACCCCCAAATTGACAATGAGAGAGACAAGATTTCGAACCTAGGGACGAGCCACGGTGGGTGAGTCAGCGACGACGAACTGAGCGACGACGCGTCGGATCGAGCAATGATGGGCGACAGCGATGAAGCAACGACCACGCAGATGGCTGAAGACGAAAGACAGAAAACAAAAAGATGAAACCCTAATTTCATCGATTTCACCTCTACTCTACCCCCAATTTGGAGTTAACCCTAATCTGATGAATTGGTTACAGCGGCGTTGTTTAGGGTCTACGTGGAAGCAGCGGCGTCGTTTAGTGACCCTACGTGGATTCTTAACAATTACCACGTCAGATAATGCCAAGCAAATAAAATGCCACGTCAATTTTTGGCCGGAATTCTCGCCGTTGGCACTTAAAAGTTCAGATTTTTCTCAAATTGGCACTGAAGTAGGCGATTTGGAACTTTTGACACCAAAGTGTGCGCCGTACACAACTTTTGGCACTTCTGGTAATCTTCTCCCCCCACCCGCGCACGATGGGCTGAACACTTCATTCTCCTCTCAACAAGTTTCATATTGACAAATAATCCGTGTGATCAGCATACTCTGAAAGCTCATTGCTATATATCCGTTTGGAGTATACAACCGCTCAAAAAAATTTCTTTTGGGCATTCAGTGGATATAGTATGTAATATCTTATATCAAACAATTGCATTTATATTTCTCTCGATCTCTTATAAATCTACTATTGTGATAAACTCATCAATCATAACTGACCGGTCTGTGAATACAATGCTATAATGCGACACTAAATTGACCTTTCTCTTTTCTCAAACCTCTTAATTCCAGTCCAACTCGCTTTCTAGAGATGCCTCATTAGGTCGAATCACTCATAACCATTTGTAACACTCTAAGGTAGCAAACATCAAATAGGAATCTTGAGAATGAGTAAGAGTCATTAGGGGACTTATCGAGTAATTTATTTCTTTCAGAGTCTCACACGGCATAGGAAGTTGAGATCAAGACTTTTGGCAACTCTTATAGGTCGTTTAATGCATATGCAATATGAAATATGCATTATGGCATTTTCTCCTTTCCCACGGAGCGTATGTCTTAACCAGTAATACCATATAGATGATAATTTTAGACATACACATTATCTAAAATCGAGTTCACTATCTACTCTTATCGGAACTTTCATTAAAACTCACATCTGGCATAAAAACAGATAAAGTGAAATATGTGGTTTTATTTTTCACTTTTGGCCATAACCAAAATGACCTCATCTTAAATCTTTGTTAAAGCAACAACCATGTTTGAGCTAAGGCTCCTAATTATCACCTAGATAACAAGCTCAAACTGTCTCATCTCCGCTTATAGTATTATAAATAGAAATGATCACCAGTGTGAGTGTGTTGATCTATAATACGTCCAACATACTTTTTATAACATACAAAGAGTTAAAAATGCATAAATATCTTACTAATCACACGAAAATTAGTAAGGAAGACAAACAAGAATGTTTATTCATTGTGAACAACTTGGGAAATACATATTTAGTATATCAACCTCTACGCAGCCCTAGAGATTTTACATGGCCATTGAAAACATCTCTAGTCGCTGGCTTGATCAAAGGATCTGCTATCATTCTATGCGTAAATATGTATTGTACATTCACAACCTTTTGTGCCACCATGTCTTTGACAGAGTTATACTTGATGTCTATGTGTTTGGTTTTTCCACGAAACTTGGGATCCTTAGTATGGAAAATCGTTGCTTGATTATCACAATTAACCAATAATGGTCCGGCATGGTTTCTAGTGATTCTTAAATGTTTCAAAAATCTCTTCAGCCAAACACCCTCCTGTACTGCTGCTGATAAAGCCACGTATTCTGCCTCCATCATGGATAATGATGCACATGTCTGTTTTTTACTATTCCATGATATGGCACCGTTATTCAGCAAGAATGCATATCCAGAGGTAGACATCTTTTCATCTAAATCTCCTCCTCAATCAGCATTATAGTAGCCTTCAAGATGCAGATCTTTTCTTTGATAGCACAATACATAATTTGCAGTACCTTTCAAATATCTTAGGATTCTTTTGACGGCGATCCAATGTGCTTGACCATGGTTGGATTGATATCTACTTACCATTCCAACTGCATAACATATGTCTGGTCGCATACACACCATAGCATACATTAAGCTACCAACAGCAGATCTGTATGGAGCTTGCATCATCTATTCCATTTCTTGGGAAGTCTTAGGATACAGACTCTTGCTTAATTGATCACATTTGGCTATTGGAGTATCTATAGGATTGTAGTCTTGTATAACAAAACATTTAAGAACTTTCTTAATGTAAGTCTCTCGTGAAAGAGATAACGATCTCTTGAAATCTTAACTCCAAGAATCCACACAGCTTCACCCATGTCTTTTATCTCAAAATTAGTTGATAATCAACCTTTTACAGTATTGACAAACTCCATATTGTTTTTGGCAAGTAGTATACCATCAACATATAATGATATGATCACAAATTGATCATTAGATATCTTGATATATATACATAATGATCCTCGTGTATCATTGAAAAATCATATGCCATTATAGCATTATGAAAACGTATATACCACTGTCTCGATGACTGCTTAAGGCCATAAATCGATCTTAGAAGTCGACATACCTTTTGTTCTTGGCCTTTTGATATAAAACTATCAAGTTGTTTCATATAAATTTCTTTTTCTAATTCTCCATTATAAAAAGCAGTCTTTACATCCATCTGATGTAATTCGAGATCCATGTTTATTACTATAGCCATGATAAGGCGAATAGAGGTAAATCTAACAATGGGAGAAAATGTTTCTTCGTAATCAATCTATTTCAGTTGAGTAAAACCTTTTGCCACAAGGTGAGCTTTAGACCTCTCAATTGAGCCATCGGATTTACGCTTTATTTTGAGAATCCATTTGTTCTCAACAGCTTTGCGTCCCATTGAGAGATCAACCAATTCCAATACTTGATTTGATCCCATAAACTTCATCTCCTCTTCTATTGCTTGCATCCATTTATCCTTATCAGGGCCTATTAGGGCCTCATTTGCATTATTAGGCCTTTTTTTTTATCTTATGGAGCAACCATGAAAGCTTCCCTTTCAATGTTAAAACGTCGACGAGGAATACTTTTCCGATTCGTTTGACGTATTGAGGACGGATCCCTCAATTGAGTATTGCTCCCACTCAGATCAGATAACAGTGGCATTGTCCCATCAAGTGGATCCAATTGAGAT
Organism: Melaleuca alternifolia; assembly: GCA_019926035.1. NCBI lineage: Eukaryota > Viridiplantae > Streptophyta > Magnoliopsida > Myrtales > Myrtaceae > Melaleuca > Melaleuca alternifolia. The sequence goes on from JAGKPW010002382.1 coordinate 1,373,489, forward strand.
TGTTCGGGAACTAATTACATTCTTCTCATATCACTTCCACTTGGAATAATGCCTATATTGCTATCATCAATATCCATGATTTTAAATAGGGAATAATTTTCACATATTTCGCCTTTTTTAGGAAATTCATTCTCTAAGAATGTGACGTTTCGTGATTCAATTTCTGTTACACTCCCACTTTCTTACTCGCTTATAAACACATATCCTTTTGAGTGTTTAGAGTATCTTATAAAAACATTATTTTTGCCTCTAGGACCCAACTTGCCATACTTATGAGATGCTCGTGAATATAAGCAACACAACCCCAAGGTTTCGGAAAACTTAGGTTGGGTTTTCAACCTATCCATAAATCATATGGAGTGGACATAACAGATTTAGAGGGTACACGATTAAGTATATAGACTGCAGTCAATAATGCATCACCCCAAAAGGTGATGGATATTTTAGCCTGCGCTATCATAGACCTAACCATTTTCAATAAGGCATGGTTTTGTTTCTCCTTTCCACAATACCGTTATGTTGATGAGTATAGGGAATAGACAATTGTCTATCAATTTCTCTTTCATCACAAAAATTTTTGAACTCATCAAATAGATACTCTCGACCTCGATCGAATTGATTCTCTTTCATCACAAAAATTTTTGAACTCATCGAATTGATACTCTCGACCTTCATTTTCTTATTCAATTGATTCTCCACCAAATTTAAAAATTTCTCGAAACAACTAAAAGTTTCGGATATATGAGAAATCAAATAGACATATCCGTATCGAGTGTAATTATCTATAAAGGTGATGAAATAAATAGCATCATGCCTCGCTCTAACATTCATCGGACCATAAACGTCAAAATGGATCAATTATAATTGAAATTCAACTCTTGTTCCCTTTTTCAAATGGCTTACGTGTTGTGTTTCAGCCAAGTAATACAAACAAACAAGCAAATCAACTTTTTCAATATTGCCCAATAAGTCCTTTTTAGCTAATCTGTTCATTCATTGTTGGCCAATATGACCAAGTCTAGCATGCTATACATTCACATCAGCATCATAAGCATTAGAGGACGTGAATAAGGAATAACACTCATTCGCATTGTAATTTTCAACATTCAATACAATAAAGCCATCTAAAAAATATCCATAACCATACAAATTCGTTCCTAAAAACAAATCCACACCACAATCATGAAAATTCACACTAAAATTAAGTTTAACTAAAACCAACACAAAGATCAAATTTCGACGAATTTCGGGAGCATATAACACATCATGCAGGAACAAGGTGCGATCACCTCGCAGTTGAAGTTGGCAGGTGCCAATACCCTTAACTTTAGCTCTAAAATTATTCTCTACATATATGTGTTTGGCTCCTTGTGGGGCTTGCCAGAACTCCACGAAGGCACTTCTATCCTTCGCTACATGGTCTGTGGCTTTCGAGTCTATAGTCTAGAAAGGATGAGATTCAATGAGAAAAACAGAACTAGATACACAAGTGACGCTTTCATGTGTGTTAAGAGTTTTTACCTTCTTGCCACAATTGAAACATTTTACCCTTGAAATGTTCTTCTTCACGGGACGCTTCCCTTTCTGGTGTCGGTGCTCCTTCAGTTTCTTTTCTAACAAACTCATTGTCTTCATCAACCACTTCTTGAACCCACCTTGACGCTTGTGCTTAAGACCCGAAGCTCCATGTGAGCTCGAACCAGCAAAGTATATATTCGATTCGAGTCTAACTGCTAGGAGGCGGTCCTCCTCCGGCTCTAGGTGGCGCATAGCATCCTTGAAGGTCTTAATACTTTCATTGTGAGTTAGATGGACCTTCATGTGTTCCAAACTATGAGGGAGAGAATGAATTACTGCATGCATTTGCTGCTCATCAATTAATATGTGGCCAGCATCTTTCAGCTCACTTATCATATTCGCCATACGCCTCAAGTGTTGTCTCGTGGTCTGACCATGTGACATTTTGTATAGTGAGTTGCCTCATTTTGGTGACCGATGTCTAGAGCACTCCACATATCCTTAGCGTTCTCAAAACGCCTAAATTCGCACATAATATCATTTTCCATGCTACTCAATAGTATGATGCGAGTTATGGAATTTTTCTTCTTCCATACAGCAAATGTCTCTTTATCTCTCTTGTGTTGTGCAATATTTCCGTCCTCCGGTTCTTCCATGATCAGGTTAAGAGCTTCTAATGTTTCCCGCTCTTCCAGGGCATATTGGATTTTCATTTCCATATTGCCATTCAATTTTTCCCTTTTGTTTAACTTAGCAACTATGTTCTTGGATGCTGATGCTATTTATCTAACACAAAGTCCATCAAACATATAAGCACAACGGTCTCATTCAATTGTCTTCATTTATGCAACTAATTCAACCTAAATAACTATATTATACATAATTTCACGCTAGATTCAAGAGTCAAAAGGACACAACATGTCTCCAATCATCATCTCAAAATCCTAATTTGAAATTATTATTAATAATTCTTTATGTAAAGTCTTAATTCTATTAAGTTACTTATAACTTAGCGAACTAACCACATTTATTGTGCCATAACACAATTATGAAAAACACAATAACTAACATAAAATTCGAATAAAAAATTTCATTGTCATGGAACAAACTTGTACTTTAATATAAAATAACATGAAAACTAAGAAACATAAACGGGAAATATCATGAAACATAGAGTACTGCCAAATACTATCTTAGAATCTTATAAAAGAAACTAAGAAATATCAGAAACATTTTCTTATGTTTTCCTTTTATTTTCTTGCGGAGCCTAGGCAAAGATTTCTTAAGGGCTTCAGACATATCTATTTCCTTCTTTGGCAGCCATGAGAATACTATCAGATACCCCTTTGGGTTCGGTGGCTTTCTCCAAGGCACATTCACTCTCTGCTAGGTGGAGTTCATCCCTAAGGTAGTAGTCTTTTGCACTCCCTTCTTAAAGTCCTCTTTAAGCAACTCTTCGATAAGCTTATCATAGCTCATGATCACGTCCCTTGCCCAAACACGTTCCATGACCTCATCCAACATCAATTTCCAATGTCTTGGAAGTGTTTCATACAACGCATCTGATTTCTAGAAGAAACTCATCGCTGGATAACCGTACTAGATGACATCTTGTATCATGTTGATGACCCGAATCATGTGAGTCTCTAAGTCGCCCTCTTGCCAACGATGATTCCTTAGGTCATTTCGTATGTCCCTCGGCTTTTCTCGTTGTTCAGGCATTCTCGCAACTATGGGAGTTCTCCATTTATCCACCATTGTTCCTGCAACACATGCATAACATTAGGGATAACTCAAAAAAATGAAACTCGCATCATTTAAAGATTACACAAATCCACAAGTCAATCACGAATTACAAAAATCCGGAATTTATTTTTAATTTTTTTTAGTCAACGATTCAACGAGTCAAACCGAGTCAAAAATCGGTCAACGGGTCGCGTGTGGGCTCACATGGGCAAGCCCATGGTCAATGGATTAACCGTGCGGGCCCTGGGCCCACTCGGGTATAAGCCAGCTCAGCCCCAGTCGCGAGCTCGGGCTAGCGAGCTCCAGCTCGCTGCCCGTGAACCATGGCCTGAGCCCACGTCTGCGGGTCAAGGCTTGTGGGCCTTGGGCCCACCAGCCTTGGCCCTCAAGCCCTTAAGCCACACGTAAGGCCCCTTATTTTTTTTATTTGAAATAGCAATTTTTAAGTCGCTGCGCGCGCGTGGGACTTACGCGCCTTCGCGCAAAGAGTCCGTTGGCGGCACGTGAAATCCACTGGCGACCTTCCCGAGCTCCATTTGAGGCGTGCGACCACTCTAAATCTTCGTTTCGAAGAGTAGGTACCCAAATATGCAAGAAGATTCAACTTTTACCGAAGGAATTTTCAAAAAACGCACAAAAGCATTATGCCCTTCTCTAAACATGCCTTAATCCGAATTTCGATTAATCCAAACGTGATTAACATGCTATTTTCATTAAGAAAATCATGAAAATAAGTAGACAGACTCTGATACCAATAAAAGATTTACTTAAATCCTTAACTTCAAACTAATTCAAAGTAAATTGTAGCAAAAAACGAACAGATTGGCCCAAAAATGAAGAACACTTGTCTCACTGATTGAAAGGCACATCACATATTTAAACGTACCTTGATAGCCACAAATTAGATTTCGAACTCGTGAAGGAATAATCCGAATGCCCGAGAACAGTATAGTCTTCCTCTTGCTTCTTTCTCGAAAGCGTCCTCTGATGAACGTACGTTCGTTTGATGGCGATTACCAAAAATCTGATTATCTTGTGGTTAGTTACTAATATCTATTTCTAAAAAGATAATAACCACCTTCAGATTAACTGAAGGATGTGGGCTGTGGGCCGGGTTCTACCCATCTTGGGCAGCCCATCCAAAAATCGAACCCAACAATTACCATTGGCACTACTATTCTAAGATAAAAAAAAAACAAATTGAGAATAAGTAAGAATCGTAAGGGTAATTAATTGAGTGAGCACTTATTCTCGAGAGTCTCACACAATTTGAAAGTTGAGATAAAAAAATGTTGCCATTTCTTATGAGTCGTTTGACACATACGTGATATGATGTGTGTACTATGGTGTTATCTCGTTTCTCATGGTGTGTATGTTTTTACACTTAATATCATACAAATAATAGGTTACACATTCCTAATATATAACTTGAGTTCGTAAATCTATTTTTAAAACAAAATTAGAACTTACATTTGACATATATAAAAAAATAGATAAAATGAAATATGTGAGTTATTTTACTTTCAGACATAATAAATATCATGACCTCGTCTTACATAGTTTTAAGGCAACATCTGAATTGTCACGTTGATAATAAATTCAAAATTGCACCATCTTTATTTATCACACAATAAATAGATACAGATTACCCGTGCGATGGGTTAATCTTCCATCTATATGATATACTTTTCCAATATAACATGCAAGATGTTAATTTACAACAAATTTTCATTGACTGTGAGCTTTTTGGGGATGCAAATATTTATTACATTAATCTTTGTGTAGTTCAAGAGATTTTACATGACCATAGAAGATATCTAGGTATTAATTTTGTCGTAGCATTTATTATCATTTTATACATGAATATGTACTTTATGTTCACAACTTTTCGTGCAACCATGTCTATAACAAAATTATAATTGATATTTATAAGGTTAATCTTACTTTATGTTCACAACTTTTGGCTATCATGATTAACTATGGTTCTGTAGCACTATTCGTAACATTGAAGTGATCCAAAAATCTTTTAAACCATACACTCTCGTGCCGCCACTGATAGTGCCACGAGTCTGCACCTTTCATGGATAAAACTTTGCACGGTTGCTTCTTATTTCTCCGAGATATGGCGTCATTATTCCATAAAAACGAAAATTTAGGGTAGACTTTCTTTCGTCTAAATCTCCTCCCCTATCAACATCAGTATAGCCTTCAAGATACATATCTCGTTCTTGATAATATAGCAAATAATCGACAGTTGTTTTTAAGATATCTATTATTCTCTTGATGGCAGACTAATGTGCTTGACTGGGATTACATTGATATATAATTACAACAAATGTCGGGTTTTGTATACATCATAACATACATTAAGTTTTCAACAACACTAACAAATAGAACACGCTGGATTCATTTCCCTGCTTGTTCAGCTCATCCTTTACCTTTTGCTTGTGAAGAAATTTGGTAACTGCTGTTATCATTTTTCAAAAGAATAATTACCCAATCATTCGGTAACTGCCATGAATCATGGACTGGATTAGCCCATACGGAGGCAGCCCAAAATCCATAAACTTTTTATAACTAGGAAACCCATCTTAAAGTAATATGATGATATAGAATATATAAAGCTTATTAATCACGTACCAAAAACCCGAGATTTTTCATCATCAAGGCGAGGGGGTACGATCCTAAGGCTAAATCCAACCTAACAAAAAAAGAAAATTTGGTATCGACCTCACTCCCTGAGGGGTCGAGACCTCCAGTACTATGGTCTCAAGTTGGATCTCGGAATCTCGAGTTTAGTCCCCGCGGGCCGTTTAGCCCGTCAAACTAAGCACTTGGATCCGGATATTGAAGACAGTCCACCAGATTTGATTTTGATCAATACTTATATTTTAGAAATCATATATGTGAAAGCACAAGCACCCCATCCATCATTTTTAAGGAAAGTTTCGAATAAGAATTCGAAATGATATCGTTTTCTCAAATCATAACTTAAAGTTGACATTGTTTCAAATAAATGGTATGAAGTGTCATCACTGTTTCAAATAAAGACATGAAATAGATTATATTTCATCTAAGGATTTGAAGTGATTAATCAGTCTCAAAAAAGTGATTGATTATACCTTCGGATGAGGACATTTTCTTCTCTTAATTTTTTTTAATCCCTAATTTAAAATAGTCATAACCACTTCATATTTTTATTTGGAACAAAAATACACTTTAGGTCATTATTTGAAATAATATCTATTTTAAATCCTTATTTGATAAAATAATAGCAGTCCGAGTCTTTATTTGAGATTTTCCCACATTTTTATGTATGGAATCTTATAAATCAACCGCCTAGCATTACTCAATTAGACAAGTCGCAACGTCGATCTCCGGAGGGCCCCAGCGCTAACATACCGTCGCCGCACCACCTCCTCCCGTGGCGCCAAGTGTAACCTCGCTCTGTCCACTCTCCGCCACCTCCCACCACCCACGCGTCCTCCCCTCCCTTCCGTCAGCAGCATCGCCGCCCCAACCTCCATCCCCACATTTCCAGAGATCACCATTAACCCCCATTCGACAGATAAAGACGGTGCCCCTCCCGATTGCCAAACACCTTCTCGTTCCTCCCTCCCCAATCTCTCTCTCTCTCCATATTCGACGTTGTTTCTTCTTTCTCTCTTGGCCTCTAACCTTACACCCTTCTTCGATGGCTTCCCAGGACGTCAAACAACGGACCAAACCGCACGACCCCTCCCCGGGCGACGCCGATTCCGCCCCCGCCGCCACGACTACCAAGGTCAAGCTGAGGCGCTCCGACAGGCGCACTATGGCGAAGCGCGGCCTCCGCTCCCTGGCCCTCGCCGTCTCCCTCCCTCTCTCCCTCACCCTCCTCGACATCTACTTCTTCGGCTCTCCCAGCGCCGCCACAGCCGCAGCCGCCGGCGCCGAGCCGGGGAGGCCGTTCGTCCCACCCCTCTGGATCCTCCACACGCTGTGCGCCGTATCCAGCATCCTGATGGGCCTCTCGGCGTGGCTCGTCTGGGCCGAGGGTGGCTTCCACCGCAGGTCCGCGGCGCTGCCGCTGTACCTGGCCCAGCTCGGGCTGGCCCTGGCATGGGACCCGGTGGTGTTCCGGCTCGGGGCGGGCCGGGTGGGGCTGGCGATGGCGGCGGGGATGGTGGCGGCGATGGTGGGGTGTTACAAGACGTTCGGGGAGGTGAGCCCGATCGCGGGGGATCTGGTGAAGATATGCTTCGCGTGGGCGGGTCTCTTGTCCGTCGTGAATCTGAAGCTCTTATCCATGGCATGAAAAAACAAGTGACGAGGGTCCTCGTATCACGTGGTAGCATCGGTCTTAGAATTTGTGTTCTTGTTGGGTGTCTTTTGTTTCGTGTGCTCGTGTTATGGAATGTGCGTTTGTTTTGTGGGTGAATCTTGATGTACATATGTGTCTGAAGGTTTCATTCATCGTCCCTTGAGGGAGACGATACGCGTGCGTTGGCGTCGTTACTTGGGTTTTGTTGTATCATCCATAAGCCATTTGGCCACTTTGAACAATGCCCGTTTCTTTCTTCTGGGGTCGCAGTCTGATAATGGTGCGTCCATAGGCAATTCGATCCAATGAGATATGGCGTGATCACGCTTTGAATTTTACCGGCGGGAAGGAAACTGATGATCTCGTGGATAGAGAATTCTTTAATGATGGGCTTGTACTCCCTAAGCAAATTCTTCAAGCGAAACCCGCGGCTGGGATTTCTCAAATTCGAAATGTAGAAAGCTTCATCTTTTAGCTGCATTGGCGTTCGTCCATTACATCTCGTGAAGCTCTCTGCCTCGAACTATCAGTCAAACCTGGACACATTCAATCTACTGACTATTGGAAAGGGCAAGAGCGAACTAGGAAGCAAAACGTAGAAAGTTCCCCAGCGTGTTTAGCGTTTTGCATTTCGAGTGAAAAGTTGCCTAAATCTCGAGGGTAATTTCTCAAAAGAGAAAAAGCCCTGTGCAACAATTCTTCTGATTTACAGTTTCGACAACCTAAAAATCACTTGAAAAGCCAGGAAGGAAGCAAGTTTCCAAGCATGACAAGCTGCTCTGAACTACCATACATCTCTCTTTAACCATTTGTGTCGATCAATCTTAGTATCTGTCGTCCTTCATAGTTCTCTGATCCAGTATATCACCAAAAGAATACCTCCACAAGAACGAAACTTCTTCCTGAAATGAGCTGATACGCTACTCAGCTACGGAAAGCTTTCTCAGTGTGATAGAAATTCTTCTTTTCTGATCTAGCTCCTGCCCTTGCCATACCTGAAATCCTGGTTTGCGGTTTATCTCATGTTTCCAAAGGTAGCGAGCTTCTCCCGACATAAGAACTAAGGAACCGGGAGCCAAATAGACTGGTACTTTAGACATCAGCTGCTCATTTTCTCCTTCGCTGCTGGTGTTGTGCGTATTTCCAACCCGGGTGAAGTCCATGATGCATGGAGACTCAAGGGAGACGATAGCAATTCCATCACCAAAGCGCATTAGATCAACATGAGCACAAATACCCTGCGAGCGCAAATGTTTACATATGAGAAGAAGAGCCAACAAATGCAGCTCGCTTAGTAATATGGAACCATTTGCAGCAAATGGCTGAAGACATAGACAAAAGCATTTGAAAGTTAAACAAGTACATATCACAAAAGTCAAGCCGCTCAATCCCTTCCAGCATGATTTATCAAGCAATTTAGAAGAATGACCAAGAAAATGCGTGGCTGAGGCAAATAACAGTGATGAAAGACTTTATTCTCAAAAGATTCAAATACCAATGCACTAGCATAAAGCAAAAGCATCGCTGCTTGAGTATTATTTCAAGATAATATCTTATTACTACTGCAACAAGATCAATGGTATGAAGTAATAAACAATCTCTTACCTCACCAGGTTGGTACAAGTTCACAATAAGTTGATCAAAGAGAGGCTCTCTCCTCAATAATTCGAATGGCAGGATAGGAAAGAGAGAAGAATCTTCATATGCATCTGCATTTGACAACTCAAACCCTGGAACAATGCCCCCCAATAATACTGCCTCTCGGATAGAATTAGAAAGCTCAGTTGCCCATGTCGGAAGACTTCCGAATCTCATGGCCTGCAGAGACAAAATGCAGGATGGTACCAACTCAGTTCCAGTAAGTGATGGCAAGAAGTACATCGCTAATGACGGCCTGAATTTATCTTGCTCTGCCATGTAAAAAATGAAATGGGAACACCAGCATGTAGTTTTCAGTAACTTAGGCTATACGATCTGCTTTCGGTCATATAATTATGGCACCAACAAGAAAGTCATCAGCAAGGAATACAGTAAAGAAAAGGCCCGTCAATCTCTAAAAAGTCAATGCATCAAAATTTGAAAGACAGTATTACATAGTATCACACGCTTGTATGTAAATTGCCCAGAAGGACCAACCAAGGAAGAATTATCCATCTGCTGGCAAGCTGCCAAATCGAAACATGTCGAGCAAACTCATGTCATCTTCCCAATAAGCTCAGAAATTTCTGCATATATATTCACACGTGATATGCACTAATGATGTGTGTCGCAATGACAAATGTACAGACTAACATGACCGCATCGATCTGAAATGACAGCAGGAGAAACCTAGATAACACACCATCACATGGCTTGTTACCAGTTTTAACACATTCCACCTACTCTTGTTACCCATTAAGTTACGTCAGGCTGAATCCAATGGAACCTTTTGCTCTCACGTGACGCAGGGATAATCATGATCTAAACAGGGATTTCAGAAGAAATCCCATAACAGATGTCTACCTCCATCACTGATTCAAACTAAGTAAAAACTGGTGCCAGCAAAAATCGCATTGTCAATTAGGAAAGAAGTCAATCATTGGCACGATTGAGGAAGCTCAAATTAACGGTGGTGCCGCAGGTGGCTACGCCTATAAACGACTTGTGCTGAAAATTTTCAGTTCATAGTTTTCATCACTCTCTGGCACATACAATTACAAGTGCCTATCGATAGGCGGGGCAATATATTACCTGGTTGTGCGAAGCTTCGGTGAACCATCCCTCTACAAAGGAGAAAGCGCACCAGAGAACACACAAATCAGCAAAAACGCCGGTCCCAATCCTCTTACTTCCCTCCGCAATTGAACAAAAACGAACCTCGCGATTTCGAGACGGGACGAGACACGAGACGCACCTTCCTCGACCGCAGAGAGCAGAGACTGCTGCTGTTCCGGGGAGAGGAAGCCGCCGCAGAGCCACAGGCCATCGATCTCCTCGATCGCCGCCCAGGCAGGGCTTCGACGCGGCGTCGACCGATGAGGCAGAGACGACGGGGACTCCCGCTCGCTCCCGTCGCGAACTCCGAGTCCGTCAAGCTGGCCGCCTTCTTCGTCGGACGATTCGCCGAAGGCTTGCTTGAGAAGCTCCACCGCCGCCGCCGCGGCGTCGTCGTCGTCGTCCATTTCGTCGTCTGCGTCGGAAGATTGGTTTCGCCGCGTCGCCGTCGCCCGAGAAGAGGAGAGGAGAACCGGGTTGACTTTTCCGACCCGACTTTTTCCTTCGTTTGTTCACAAGGCCTTGCGGAGGAATTTTAGTTGGGTGTTTCAGGAAAATTTCATTAGCTCCGGTGAAATGTCATTCAAGTCCCTGAAATATAATTTCAATTACATCAATGCATTAAACTTTTAATGATGTCGATCGACAACTCAAACACAAAACTAGGGGAACTACTCACGTGGAAAACACGTGCCCGACATGTCGATGTCCGACGTTTGGCAACTTGGCCTGAAAGATCTCGTACATGAAATGTTTGTTAAGATTGAGCATCAACAACAAATTAGGCCCAAACTAAAGGCACGGTTGGACCTCGACCTATGCCGCCGCCTCTACCGGACTTCGATGTCATTTTTTGTCACGTGATAGTAAACTGATCTAGTTTTGGTCTAGACAAAACAAATGAAGTTTAGTTTATGCAAATCAAATTTACAATTGAAAAATCAATACACATTAGGAGTCACAAGGCCAACTTGACCAGCTTCTGGTAAGCCTCACTGTGGCTGGGTAGGGTCTATCTCACCTTAGATCTGGAGAGATGTTGTGAGGTCAAATCTCACTTGAGTTCTGCAAAGTCAACTCACTCAGCCATGGTGAGGCACGATATCGCCCGGCTGTCAGGAGGTCCAACCTCACCATGGCCAGGTAAGGCCGACCTTGCCTAGCTTCAGCATCACTAGAACCAGTTAGGTCAATCGACCTTGTTAGGAAATATGATGAGGGTAGATTTGTCATTTACCGTGATAGGGTTGCACACATATATATTGTATTCTTGTATTTTGTGACTTCCAAGACAATACAATATACTTTCTACTCTCCAATATGGTATCAGAGCCGGGGTAGACCCTACCACCGGCCATCGCCGCCCTTCGCCGCCGCTCGCCGGCAATACCCACCGTCGTTCGCCGCCGCCGTTCTCCTTCTCTGTTCACCGCCGTTCCCTTCCCTGCTGTTTCGTTCACAGCGAGACAAACAGGGATTTTGAAGGTGTAGATCTGCGGGGAGCGGCGGCTTGGACCTCGTCCACCTCGTGCGGTTGCTTCGTCGTCGCTGCCGTCGCTGCCGTCGTCGCCTCCTCCACGCCGCCGTCGCAGGAACCCGTGCGGCTGCTTCGCCGTCGCTGCCTCCACGCCGCCGTCGCAGGAGCTCTCCACCGTCACAGCCGTCCGTCGCTGTTGCAGGAGCTCCTTCGCCGCCGCCATAGCCACCGCTTCCGCGGTCTTAACCGCCGCCGCTGCCTCCCTCACCGTTTGTTTCGGTGCTCCATCGCCGTTCAAGCCCTGCCGTGCTTGTTCAGATGGTCGCCCGTCGCCGCCGTTGCTGAAGACCTTGGAGCGTTCTCAAACAGAACGAACGAGCTAGGGTTTCAACCCTAAAAAAAAAAATTCGAAAAAAAAAATCGAAAAAAAAAAGATGTTTCTTACTGCAGTTCGTGAAGATGCTGTCTAGTGTCCTTATTGATTGGTTGCTATCGCAAGTCTGGCTTCATGGACCCTCTGTAAGGTCTCTTGATTCTGTCATGTATCGATTGGGCTCCATTTGTGTTTACTATTGTGTGCTTGATTAAGAGAAGCTGCAGGCTTGATTATTGAGGTATTGTTTATTGGATTCAACTTGTTGGATTGGTCTGTTTATTAGACTACAGAGGGGTTTATACTGATGGCATTCGCTTCTGGGTCTAGTTCGACTCATTTTCAATTGACATCTGTTAAGTTGGATGGAACTAATTATCCATCATGGTCTAAAGCTGTTGAGGTTTATCTTACTGCCACTAGACAACTTGATTATCTTAAGAAGGACATTCCCTCAGATGCAAGTAAGCTTGATGATTGGATTGCAGGAGATGCCATGATTCGTACGTTGTTGTGGAATAGTATGGATCCTAGGATTAGTCCTCACTTTATTCAATGTAACTCTGCTAAGGAAGTTTGGGAAAAATGTGCTTTACTTTATTCAGGTCAGAATAATATGACACGAGTGTGTGACACATGGGAGGCTTTGTTTGATCTTCAGCGTGGGGATCAGTCTCTATCTGAGTTTTATGCCCGTTTTACTACACTTTGCCGCCAGCTAGATACTTATCTCCCAGCTTCTACTGATCCTAATGTCTTAGCCAAGCGCCAGGAAGACCTTCGAGTCATCTTATTTCTTAAAGCACTTGGATCCGAATACTCTTCTCTTCGTCAGCAGATTACATCCGACAGTTGTCTTCCTACAGTTGATGAGGTCTTCTCTCGAGCGCTTCGTTCAACACCTTCATCTAAGATTTCCACTACAACTTTAGAGACAAGTGCTATGCTTTCTCATGGATCTCGTGGACGTGGAGTTAGTGGTCGTGGTTATCGAGGTCCAGGACGTGGATTTATTCCGAGTGGAAATCGCGGTGGTCGTGACAGAAATATTGGTAGCCGTGGCTCTCGCTATTGTAATCATTGTCGGAAGACAGGTCATACAGAAGCTTACTGCTACATGCTTCATCCAGAGCTACGGCCACCTCTTGCGGCATATGCCGATGTGGCAGATTCTTCCTTACCAGCTCCTTCAGACCTTCCTACTGTGCCAAGTGCAAAGGATTCAGTTACCCTGACACGTGCTGAATATGAGGCTTGGCTTCGCACCAAACAGGTGACAGGAACTTCAGCTCCCACTGCTACTCTTGCACATATCTCCCAAGGTAGTTCATCCTGTTTATTTTCTCCTTTGTCAAACTCTTGGGTTATAGATTCAGGCGCTACTCATCATATCACTGGTAACTCTCAGTTGTTGTCTTCGTCATATCCCATGTCTTCTGGAGTGTCCAACTCTGTTACTTTAGCTGATGGTTCCACTTCTCAAGTTACTAGTATTGGAGATGTCCATTTGAGTTCTTCACTTTCTTTATCATCTGTGCTTCATCTTAAATCTCCATATAATTTGCTTTCTGTTAGTTCCTTGACTAAGGAACTAAATTGTTCTATTACCTTTTTTGCCTCTCATTGTGTCTTTCAGGATCTGAAGACTGGACAGATGATTGGTGGGGGACATGAGTCAAATGGCCTGTACTATCTGGATAAGGAGGTGATGGCAGCCACAGTTATGAAGCACTCGTCGACTGATGTGTATCGGCTACATTGTCGTGTTGGTCATCCGCCACCGCGCATACTTCGAAGCTTGTTTCCTGAATCTGAATCTGTGAGTTCTTTTGAGTGTGAAGCCTGTCAGTTTGGAAAGCATCATAGAGCTTCTTTTCCTTCTCGTTTTCAGAGTCGTGTGTCTAGTCCCTTTGAACTAGTTCATTCTGATGTATAGGGCCCGTGTCGTGTTTCCGACACTTCTGGTTTTCGTTATTTTGTTACCTTTGTGGATGATTTTTCCAGAATGACTTGGTTGTTCTTAATCAAAGATCGCACTGAGGTTTTTCATTGCTTTCGTCACTTTTATTTTGAGGTGTTGAATCAATATCATCGTTCTGTCAAAATTCTACGATCCGATAATGCCAAAGAGTATCTTGCTATTACTTCCGGTTTTCAACCTTTTCTCACTTCTCATGGCATTATTCATCAAACTTCATGTTCGTATACACCACAACAAAACGGTGTCGCTGAACGCAAAAATCGTCACCTTCTTGATGTTGCTCGTTGTCTTATGTTTCACATGCATTTACCTAAAATCTTTTGGGGTCATGCTGTTCTTACAGCTTGTTTTCTAATTAATCGACTTCCCACCTCTACTCTTCAGGGGGAGACACCTTTCTCTATTTTACACCCAACTCGTCCTCTTTTTGCTTTACCCCTACGTGTTTTTGGTTGTGTTTGTTATGTTCATTCTCTGACTCCGGGTCTTGATAAGTTGGCTCCTCGTGCTGAAAAATGTGTCTTTGTTGGGTACTCTAGAACTCAAAAGGGGTATAAGTGCTATAATCCTAGCAGTCGTCGTGTGATTGTATCCGCCGATGTGACCTTTTTTGAAGATCAGCCCTACTATACTCCTCCATCGATCCCCACAGTGTCTTCTCATGACGTTGAATGTGTCTTGCCGACTCTTCCACCTGTCCCAATTCCTCAAGCATCGCCCACAGGTTTTCAATTTGCTGAGCGTACTTACCATCGGCGAGGAAGAGCTCCGACTACAGATGTACGGTCATCACTTGATTCCTCTGTTCCACCATCAATTGTTGTGCCATCTTCCGATCCTGATCCACCTATTGCTACTCGCAAAGGTACGCGTTCTTGTGTTGGACGTCCTAGGGATCGTTACACACTCTACTCTGGTTCTTCTGATCGTTTTAGTACCCATCATCCTCTTTCAAAATTTGTCTCTTATGATCATTTATCTCCTTCCTTCTCCACTTTTATCTCGTCCTTGTCCTCTATTTCTGTGCCGAGCAGTGTTGCTGAAGCTCTTGCCCATCCTGGCTGGCGCCAAGCCATGGAAGATGAAATGAAGGCCCTTATTGAGAATCACACTTGGGAGCTCACCCCCTTACCTGCGGCTAAGCAACCTGTCGGCTGCCGTTGGGTCTTCACTGTTAAGGTTCATCCTGATGGAACTGTCGATCGATTGAAGGCGCGGTTGGTTGCCAAAGGGTATACTCAAACATATGGTATTGATTATGACGAGACATTCTCTCCTGTTGCGAAAATGCCTTCTGTTCGTGTCTTTATTTCTTTGGCAGCACGTTTTGGCTGGCTCCTTCATCAATTAGATGTCAAAAATGCATTTCTCCATGGTGATTTGGCTGAAGAAGTGTATATGGAGCAACCACCCGGGTTTGTTGCTCAGGGGGAGAATCTCGTCTGTCGCTTACATAAAGCTTTGTATGGACTAAAGCAATCTCCTCGAGCGTGGTTTGGCAAGTTTAGTGATGCTGTTATCAAGTTTGGACTAAAGCGATGCCAAGTAGATCATTCAGTATTCAGTTCCATCTCCTCAGCTGGTTGTATTCTTCTAGTGGTATATGTGGATGACATTATCATTACCGGTAGTGATTCAGATGGTATTCAACGTCTCAAACAGTTTCTACATACACAGTTCAGCACTAAAGATTTGGGACGTTTGCGCTATTTCCTAGGTATTGAAGTTGCCTACTCACATACAGGTATCAATTTGACCCAACGAAAATATGTTCTTGATATTCTTGATGAGGTTGGCCTTATTGGAGCAAAACCGGTTGATACTCCTATGGAACCAGGTGTGAAACTTGATGCAGAACTTGGCGAACTGTTACATAACCCAGCAAAGTTTCGGAGAATAGTTGGTAAATTGAATTATCTTACTGTCACGAGACCTGATATATCATTTGCTGTTAGTACTGTGAGCCAATTCATGAATTCCCCTCGAACTACTCATTGGGATGCTGTGCTTCGGATTATTAAATACTTAAAAGGGGCACCTGGAAAAGGGTTAATCTTCAAGAACTATGGTCATCTAAATATCACAGGTTTTTCTGATTCTGATTGGGCTGGATGTCACACTAGTAGGAGATCTACATCAGGCTATTGTGTATTTCTTGGAGGTAACTTAGTTGCATGGAAAAGCAAGAAACAGGATGTGGTTTCTCGATCAAGTGCTGAAGCAGAATATAGAGCGATGGCAAATGTGACAAGTGACTTGCTCTGGTTAAGGATGTTATTGTCAGAAATTGGGCTAGCAACATCAAAACCATCACTATTATGTTGTGACAATCAAGCAGCTATTCATATTACAAATAACCCTGTCTTCCATGAGCGAACAAAGCATATTGAGGTGGATTGTCACTTTATAAGAGAAAAGGTTCAAAAGGGAGAAATCACTCTTCAACATACAAGAACGGAAGATCAACTTGCAGATATCTTTACCAAGTCCTTACGAGGGAATAGAGTGAATTTTTTGTGTAACAAGTTGGGATTGTTTGATATCTACATCCCAACTTGAGGGGGAGTGTTAGGAAATATGATGAGGGTAGATTTGTCATTTACCGTGATAGGGTTGCACACATATATATTGTATTCTTGTATTTTGTGACTTCCAAGACAATACAATATACTTTCTACTCTCCAATAGACCTTATCCAGCCTCGGTGTCAAAGGGATCGACGAGGTTGACATCGCCAATTGAAGGGAGGAAAAAATATAAATAATTAGAAAATTAGTTTTGTGCTAAACACTTAATTCTTTTTTATTCCGATTATAATAGTTACTAAACACTTTTTTTTGCAAAAAAAATTTATCCAATTAATAGAAATAGAAAATATTATTTCTCAAAAAAAAATAGTCGTCCTTTTTTTTCCATGATTATATGATTGAACATGAGTTTTCAAAGAAAGAGTGCAACCTTACCAATTTTTTGGAAAAATCAAAGGAGAAATTACACCACACTTCACAAACTTTGAACTACTTCATATTTGCCCCCTTATAGTTGTAAACACTAAAATTCCCCAGGGAACTTTCGACGAAATTCTTTTTTTTTCCCGCTTTTTGATGAAAGCGTCCATCTAATTTTCCTTTTCCCCTTTCAAAAATGGTCCGTATATATTGTCAAAAGATTCCTAATGGGGCCTTGAAGTTAAGCTGGTCCCGGGAGCGCTGAGTTTGAAGGCGACATAACATTCAATTGGACCATCTCAGTACGCATATCACCCATTCTTTGGATCGGCAAGCATAGTTGTCAGATTGTCATCTAGAAATGCGGCGAGACGCGCCTCATATGATGCCAAGCAAGCAGCCACCTCAGCAATGTCAAGGCTTCCGAAAATGTAAAAGATCAGACAGGAAAGAGCGTTCGAAACTCTCGGCAAGATCATGATCACAGCACGATGCGTATGCGCACGCGTGATGCGGCCTAGAGTTGGTGGTGCCGACTTCGTCGAGGCAGCCGAGCGTTCTCTGTACAGACTCTCTGCTAATGTTCTAATAGTAAGTTCAATCCCATCAAAATCTGATGCGTGGCGTGTATACACCGTCGGGCATGTATGTCAAGAAGCCAGTTCCTCGACATGCACGAGATGCTAATACCCGCTGTTCAATCATCCAAATGTTTTCACAAGGATACGAGATCCACAAGCATATGACCGGGAGATTTTTCAAGAGAAGACAATATTATTCGATCTTCCTCAACAATTCATCTCATACTCGATATAATCTATCAAGTAACATAAAATTAACAAAACAAGGAGAGTTCCAAGTAAAAGAAGAACATGAGACCCAACAGATGAGCTGCAAAATTAAGGCCTGGCCTGGCATTTCACTAGCTGTCTAGTAAATTGAGTAAGTCTCACTAACCCCAGGGCGGAGGCTCTTGTAGATGGCCGTCACGATGGGAAGGATGCCCACAAGGGCAATCTGAAGCTGCTCAGAGGTGCTGGTACGAACCGTGATTTGTCCACTTAGCTTGTTGTTTAATCCAGCACGTACCGCAATCTTAGAACTTCGACCAACAGAAAACTGAGACTGCAAATTAGCACCTAACGCAAGATCCCCTCTCCACTTCACAAGGGACAAGCTCAAAGAAGACTGATCCTGACCCACGGGGAAGTCCGCCTCCCTGAGCCGCACTTCGAGATTGGCTCCATATGCCGCATCACTGTTAGATCTAACAGTTCCAGCGCCGCCCACCAGCATCACACGCTTTCCAAGGGCAATTTGGTCCTCAACTTTAAAACCAGTGGCTATGTTCTCGCCTAAAAATGTGACGGAAAAGCCAGCAGCAGTCTTGTTCTTTTTGAAGTTCTTGAATTTAGTGTCCCCACGGACAATGTAGGCAAGTTGTTTTCCAATATTTTGGATGTCGAAACCTGCCATGGTAGACCCATTGTCACCATGCTTGGCAGCAAGTGAGGAATCCAAGTGGATGTTGAATTCTTTCTTGTCCTTGGTCATCTGCAGAGCAACTGCTCCAGGGAATCGACTGGCAATAGCTAGACTATGCTCGAGGTTTACCCCATCATAACCACAATCATGATCCCAACCATGTGTGTCCAGAACGGGCCTTGCTATGAACTGTGAAGTTGGCTCCAGGAAGCGATACCTGCAAAGAGAGACTATTTTAGGGCCCAAATTTTCAAGCATTAACGAAAAAGTTCCATATGTTAGCCTTAAAAGACATCAACCATAAAAATGAAAATGTACACGCTTCGCTTATGCACACGACACTTCTGCAGCCAAAAGTATTATTTCCATTGTCCTGTAATCTTTGTGATCCATGTCAACACGCCCTCAAGAAGATCCTACCTGTAAGCGGGATTGTCACTGTCGAAGGACGGTGGAAGAACCATGTCATGCAAAGGAACAGGCACAGCAGCTGGACTTCCATCCTCTGGATCAGCATCCTCTCCCATATAGTCGTACTCTTCCGGAGAAACCTTTCCTTTCTTCTTAATCTCTCTCATTCTTTTTAGCTCCTCTCTCCACTGTTTCTTCTGCAGAAGTTTGACCCTGTAATCATACTCCTCAAAATATGCTTTTCTTTGTTCTTTGCTAAGTTTAGCAATTTGAGATTTCCTAAGTGGCTTAAACGGAGGAAGCTGGTCATACTCATCCTCTTCATCTTCTTCATCAGAATCAGATGAATAAGCCATATCAACATCAGAATCACCATTCTCCAGACCCTGATCAGAGGAGAGCTTGGGGTGTGCACGAGACTGCAACAACCAGGATAACAAGTATGGAAGCGGAGGCGAGCGGACACGGAAACCAAACAGCTTGCGGTGATCTAATGGGTCTTGAGGTTTTGAGAGAGAACTTGCTTCAGCTAAAATCTTCATGGAGAAGCACAACAATAGCAATTGAGATCTCCAGGTTTGGCCATTCGGGAGCACCTTCTCACCATCTCGATTCTTCCGACAAGATGAGTGATTCTCCACAAGAGAAACTGGGTTCATCAGACTTGGATTCATAAGGCGTAAATCACCTACAGCCTGCCCTATAGATTGCTGAACAACGTGGGAACGCTGAGCAACAAACACGTCATAACTAAGTGGAGAACCAGATGGTCCATCTGGTGGAGCAGAAGCAGCATGGGTAAGAGTGACAACAGCACTTCGCCAGATTGATGGGCCTAGGGCACTGGTGATTGATTTTAGCAATGGTAAATCGTTGAGGTCTCTCGTTTGGGTGTCGAGTCGATCAACATAAAGCACGATATCTGGAGGGCACTTCTTTGTGAACTTCTTTATAGAAGAGAAGATTCTACGGTTTTCATTTTGCTCCATAGCAGACGATTTTAAACCAGGAGTGTCAAAGACCCTGATCTTAACCCCGTGAACTGTCCCACTTACCTCTTTCACTGCTGTTGTGGCAGGTTCAAATGCATGGATCATTGCCTTATCCTCACCAAGAAGAGAGTTTATGGTTGCACTTTTGCCAACTCCAGCTTTTCCAAGGACCAATATGTTCAAAGAAAAGTTCAAATCATCTTTCTTTTCCAGTTCAAGCTCGGAGGCCATCTTTTTCGCTGAGTCGAGGCTAAATGATTGACCAGCTTGCCTCCCAGCAACAAGCGCCAACCTATACAGAACTTGAGTTGCCAGGGAATCTTCCGGAGAATAATTAACCCGTTGAACAAGCCTTAGGAATTTGATCCTCAGCTGCTGAATCTTCTCAAGTTTCTTCTTTTCTTCTTCAGTCAAGTTGTTGTCAGACTCCGCAGTAGTCAGATTAGAAGAAAAAAGACTAGAACGGTTTGGTCGAGAGACAGGTTTTGCCGACCTAAGAGAGGACCCCAACCCAGCAGGACGCTCAACAGAGAAAAGCCTCGAACCATCTTGGGAGGTTATAGTTATGTTTCCGCCATCTGTATCAGCACCTGTTGCAGCCTTTAGCAGAGCAGCCAAAGCAGCTGAATCAAACAACTCCTTACCATCACCGTCCTCGTCAGTGTCAACTTCTTCATCAGAGTCAGTGACGATCTGACCATTTATTCTCTGGGAATAATCATGAGAACTTTCAGCACCAGATTGAGAACCAGCACCCCTTTCCAGTTCCTCCAAGAACTGTTTAGCAGCTTGGGAGCTTTCAAAAAGCGTACTTCCTTTTTCGCCATCAGTATCTGAGCCTTCCATGTCGGTTTCTTCATCCACCAGAAGTTTATCATCATCTCCAGGTTCCACGGACACATTTTGGTCATGGGACTGAGATTGCACAGGAACCCCTGTCTCCACTCCAAGCCCCTCAGCTTCGGCAACAGTTTCATTGTTCTCCAAGGGTTTTGCTTCGTGATCTAGTTTAGTTTCTTCATGTCCAGTCACAGAGTCCAATGACAGTGAGTGGACTTCATTTCTCTCAGCAGGAACATGACTAGACGTTCTTTCCACTCCATAATCGGCAGCTTTTATTGCAGGCCCATCGTCTTTGGTCCCAGGTTCTGCTTCTGGCTCAGTCGATTGACCAACAGTTGCTACACCATTCTCTGGCATGTTCTCTCTTTCAACATAGGGAACATCATCTTTCTTCAATGCAGGAACCTGTTCCACAGCTTCATTGATGCTGTCCCGTGGGCCATTATTGCTCTCATTCAATCTAACTGCAGCAATTTCAGCAGGATCTTCAGCATTTGGGTTAATTAGATCAAAACCATTTTCCAATGTCCCGGGTACACTAGAAAGTTCCACTGCTTTGACTTCAGAATCCCTCCCGTCAACCACTTCCCCAACAACAGCAACCCCCGGGGCCGGCAAATCAACTTTTACGACATCCACAACCACGTCTCCACTATCGTTAAACTTCACGCCATCAGCTTCAATTTGCTTAACATCTTTATGTTCAACATTCTTTGAGTCAACTATATCAGCGTTAGCCACTGAACTATATATGAATTCAGCTGCTTTGCTCGACCCTTCAGACTTATCAGCGCCGGAGGTATCCAAAGCCTGCTCTGCAACAGCTTTCTCACTTTGCAATTTAGCCACTTCCACAGCCCCAGCCTGAACACTCTCCTCAACCACATCTCCACTCTCAATTGCTTTATCTTCTGTTACACCCATCAAACCCTCTTTCACACCTACCTGGCCACCAACATCACCACCACCACTTGCCTCCAGCAATTCACCCAATTCTCTCAAACTCTTGTCCGCGAACACCCCTTTCTCCCCATAACCAAAATCTCCGCTTTCCACACCCTTCCCAAAACCACCACTCACAGAAACACCGCTAGGACCCTGAACGCCACCCTCGAACGACCCCAACCTCTCACCGCCTTCAACAGCCCCAGCAAAAATCTTCACTTTCGATACACCAAAACCACCATCCTCATCCTCATCCTCATCGACCTCATCCTCATCCTCGTCGTCGACATCATCATCATTCGACACCTTAGCAACCGGCCTGAAGCTCTCCGGCGCCGCGAAAGCCGGCTTCACAACCCCACCATAATAATCATCCACCGCGAAAACCGCCCTCTCGGCCTTCCCCCCGCCAATCCCCGCCACGACCGGCCTCGCCTCGAACTCCTCCTCCTCCTCCCCGCTCACGAACTCCGCGTCCTCGGACTCACCGTCGCTGCCGAACCCGCGATTGTTATCGCCGCCGGCGATCTTAACGGGGCCGGCAACGACGGCGGGAGCGTAATCGGATTCACGAGACGAAGAAGAAGAAGAATTGGAGGAAGAACCTGAGGAGGGGGAGTTCGTCTGGGGAGCGAGCGGCTTGGACTCCATGGATAATCAACTCGGTGTGCTGCCCCGAGGGAACCGAGAGGAATGGAGGATAGAGTGGAGAGAGAGAGAGGAAGGGAATTAGGGTTTATGGGGTGGGGGATTGGAATTTGGGCTTATAAGGAGCGGAGGTTTGTGGTGAGAGAGGGAAGGAGGAAGGGATAAGGTGAGCCGGAGAGGAACCAGCAGAGTCTCTCTCTCTCTCTCTACTCTCTACTCTCTCTCTAGCCGGGAACTCTTCGTTCTTGTTGGTGTTTGCTTGGGTAGATAGGGAGGGAAGGAGGGAGAAGGTGCGCTTTGGGGTTTTCGGAGGCGTAAAGGCTCCTTCAATATTTTCTCTCTCTTCCTTTTCTTTTCTTTTCTTTTTTTCCCATTTTACTTGATTTTCAATTTGATAAATTGTTCCTTCCGTAAAAATAAGTAATTTAAAAATATATATTTTTCTAAAATGATCGCTTACATTGACAAAAAGAATTAATCAATGAAGAATATTTTCATCATCAATAAAAAAATTATGTCGATATCGTTCTTAAACGATAAGAACAATTTTTTTTATCTATACATTTTCGTTACCAATTTCCCTCATCTATTTCCTTTTGTTCTTTGCCTTTGCTTTTATATGAATAAATTGGGAGAATTTCAACGGTAATCGCCTTTGGTCGCATAGCTACTCCGACGATGAATGTGTTAATTTTTCCTATTAAATGTCTGAGTTTGAGCCGTCGTATTTACACGAGCACTATCCCTCGAGAGCATAGATCCATGTACTTGAGCAATCTTTTGGGGTGCATGCAATCGATGCAAATTAATTAGGTATTCGAGAAGTCAAAAGACCTTATTATTGAAAAAACCATATTAGAAACTCCACATAGAATTGATATGATAATTACAAGGTGATTCTTATGACCTCTCACATTTTTCAATTTTGATATTTATTGAAAAAATGGATCCAATCTTCTAATTGTATATTTCTTTTACTTATTAAATGTTATTTTTTGTTTACTTTCTCCACATTTAACATGAACTTTCGCTAATCGGAACAGAAAGTGTAAATGTAACCACATCAAATGAATAAGCAATTATGTGAGTAATTCATCGACCGATAGGAGCAATAAAATGAAGAAAGATTAAGGCTCCGTTCGTTTCACGAAAAATATAGTAAAAAATATTTTTCTGGAAAATGATAATATTTTCCGGTGTTCATTTGTCAAAGACCGTCGGCTCATCGGCCTCGAGCGAGGTTAAGGCATGATGTTATAAGCCACGATATTTAAAAGTAAATGAAGAACATGGAAAATGTTTGGGGAAAATATTTTCCATTCTTTTGAAGATGTTTCTTCTATTGGTGGAAAATATTTTCCACGGCTATTTTATTTTCCTTGAAACGAAGGCCAAAAAATTTGAAAAATAATTTCCTATAAGTTATTTTGTGTGAAACGAACAGAGTCTAAGTGTCGTGGTTGATCTCTCGACATGTTTTTTCCCTAAATATGTTAAGATTTTTGATGTAGTTTTCGATGTCGAGAATAAAATAAAAATTTTAAAGATGCTCAAAATTTAGGAGAGTTTTCTCTGGAATGAGGAATTGGCATTTTATTTTGTTCCAAAATTTATCATTTTTCTTAGTAACATCTATCTTGCCTTTGGAGGAAATATTTTTCAATTCGAAGCAACTGTTAATTAATTAAAGGTAGTTTAATATGTCTATGATATTATTATTATTTTCGCTTATATGTGACAATTTCTAGACCATGGAAGACAATTGGACTACCCAATAGTAAAAATAAGAGATGTCATAAAGGCTCCGTTCGTTTCACGGAAAATATAGCATTTCTGGAAAATATTTTTCGAGAAATCATTTTCTTGAAGAATTATGATACTTTATAGTGTTCATTTGTTAAAGGCCAATGGCTCGCCAGTCTTGAGCGAAGTTGAGACACAGTAGCTGAGACACAATATTAGAGGACGCGATATTTAAAGGTAAACAGAGTGGACGGAAAATATTTTCCACTTTCAAAAAAGCGGAAAACATTTTTCTCACTTTTGAAGCATTTTTTCCATTGATAGAAAATATTTTCTTTGACTATTTATTTTCCGTGAAACAAACATCGAAAAATTCAAAAAATATCTTTCTAGAATTTATTTTCCATGAAATTAACGGAACTTAAGAATATCTTACGTAAAAAATATCTTTAGGAAAGCTAGTTACTTACTTACCCCCACCTAAATTCAACAAGATCCAACGGCTGAAACTCGATCTCTCGTAAATGCGAGGGTTTCTCTCTGTTTTGTCGTTATTTTAGAGAACATTTTGATGTGTGTCCGACGGTTGATTCGTTTGGGAGATAACGTTGGCGATTTAGGTTGTTGTCAGTTTTGTTGGCTTCTGGGTATTTGTTCTGGTCCACTTCTTCTTACTCCTCATCTCATTGGGATGGCCAAGATTTTTCTTGGGGGGAATTTTTGGGATAAAATTCAATCTCTCTAGAATTTTCAAGTCTTGATAATACATGGGCACCATTTAACTTGATTCAATTGCTAAGCAACTTAATTTATTTTTCTATCCTCAAGTTAGATTCCATTTCGATTTAATGGTCAATGAATATGAAGCTACTTGGTTTCGAGTGTTTGCCATTAAAATTATAGTCACGGGTCACTGATCATAGACCTGTTGAATTTCAAAATCTAAATAGGACATATAATCAAATGCATCGAGGCCACAATTCCACAGGCCGGTCCATCAATAGTGATGAATCGATTAGAACATCGAATGTCAAGAAGAAGAGGGTTGTGAATTCAAGAAGGCGCCTATTTTCCGCGAGTCGTACCAAAGTGCATAAGGTGGACTTTCCTTTTTCTTGATAGTTCATTCTTTTCACCTACTTTGGGTAAAGTGGATTACTTTTAAAACCACCAAGAAACATGCATCCATGAAGCACGCGTGCATGTGGGGAATCGGTATTGAAAATTTAAAAAGTATATACACATAGTAGTACGAAATACGGTATAAGAGAGATGAGACGTAATTGATAAAAATACTTATAGCTTTCTAAAAGAATATCCAAATTTGAGGAGGCCTACTATTACTATTGGGCAATCTCTTACGCACATGATTAAAAAGGTGATTTTCCAAGTGAATTGATCGCATGACAAAAATTAATTATGAATGGCAAATCGATCGTATAACTATATGCATTAGAAAAACAGAGAGGAGGGCATTCCACATGGGAGAGCGTGTTTCAAAGTCCTATCGAGGAATCAATCGACGTCAACACTAAAGTCACGTGAAAATATGCTCTCGAAACATATTTTCAAATCTTCCCTCTATCTTTTTAATGTATTACCAATTCGCCCTCCATAACTAGTAATGTGATCAGAGCTCCAAGAAAATTTGGCTGAAGCCTATTCTAGGGGGCATACTACAATAGATTTCGAAATTCAGGGCTGAATTGAAAAAAAAAATTGATAAGTTAGGGGCTCTTTGCCATACTCTCAAAAACCAAAATTTTAAGCCAACGAGCTTTGACCTCGTCCATATTTTTGACAAATTGAATTAAATGAATTTTTTTACGCACGAAGTCGAGTTTATTTTGATAAATAAAGTTATTATTTTACATCAATTAGAATTGTACCTTTATTTGTTGTTGTTTCTAGGAGACTTCCTTCGACAACGTAGTCCAAATTTTAAAAGAAGAAAGTAACCTGAGTCCTTCACCTCTTTCTCTAGCCGTCGAACCCATCTTCCTCCTCTACCACCTCTCTCAACTTGAGTAGCTTTCATTTCTCCTCCAAATCTTCCTCCACCTTCGCTCGACAATAATCCTTTCCCAAGATCAAGCAATTGTCACCGGAGAACCCCCTCATTTACGACCTCTTAGTCCTTTGCCTTGCCACCAACAACTTCCTCTCCGGCCACCTCTCTTCCTCCTCCCGGTGTCGTGCCCTCCACATCCGAGGCGCAGTCGTCTTCGAGCGCCGCCTCAAGCGGCCCCTCGACCTGACCTACCCTAGCTTAGCCATTGCCTCTTCACCATCGCTAAGAGCCACCATAGCAGCTTAATCAAGCTATTGGGCGCCTTGATTTATGGAAACTTCATCTAATTGGTACACTAGGAATGTAGCTAGAGGTTGAGAAATTTTCCGTACCTATTTACTATTGCAACTTACAAACTAATTGAATGCTTCCCAAAGAACATGTTGAACGATTTTCTTTTTTCAAAAATGTTGTGGTTCTACTATCATCTGCGTAGGTTAGGGTTTTAGCAAGTTCCACGGATCCACTCAAGATCCGGACTGAACTAACCGGTCTGATTTACAGGTAGGTCCATAAAACAAGCGGGTGGTTCCCGATTCTCATTTTGTGGGATCGGCTCTTAACGGGTTGTTTTCTATTCCTAATTTCTATCACCCGGCCCGAAACCAATTACCCCAATTAGGGAGTAAAATTGCTTTGCAGAGAGAATTAAGATGCACGTGAGGAGCGACAAGTGCACTGAGCTTTCCCCTAAATGCTTGTCACTCTTTGATCTTATCAAGGGCTGACTTAAAAGCCCATGGGCCAGATAGGACGTGATTGAAGATCGTTGGATTTTGTTGGCTAAACTGGATGAGGCGAAAATGCCCTAATGTTCCCCAAAGGCTAATCAAGCTATTGATTGGACCCTTAAGGCTCAACGAAGCAAGACTCTGCCATAAATTGGTCATCTTTGCCCCCCACCACATCCCCTTCTTGCTCTGGTAGAGCTTCCTTTACCACTGAATGAATGAATGAAAGTGCTCTTTCCGACAAAAGGGAAAAAAAAAAAAAAGCCTTGACCATGAGAATTGCTCCGACAAGAAATTTACAGCTCCCGACTCTTACTAGTCGCTCTGAGAACGACGTTAATTGAACGTGCCAAGCCGTGCACGAAGCACACGCCCATCTTCCGTATCCTCTTTGTTTCTCGGTTCCCTCCTCAATCTCTTTTTCCTTATTTGTTTCCAAACTGATGTATTCTTAGACTCATTGATGATCTTGGACCATACACACAATCTAAAACAATGTGCCAAGTAAAACGGACCATAGGCTCTCCCTCTCATGAGCTATGACCACATCAAATGAGTCCAATGACAAAATTAGGTGGGTCTTGATAGGGGTTATCGATGATAAAGTCGGTCACAGACCCAGAGGTCCTGGTCGGCCTCATGTAAGCTTGTCCATTCACAATAAATAATTAGGTTCCGTTTGTTTCGCGGGGAATGAATGATTTGGAACTTATTTTCCTAAATACGATAACTTGTATCACTTGAAATAATTAATTAATTGAGAATACTTGTACTATAACGATCCTAAACATAATTACTCGTGTCACTTAAATTAATCAGTCAATGAAAAATACTTTTATATTGACAACAATTTATGTCTATATATTTTTTGGATGACGAAAATATTTTTCATTCATTTATTTTATAAGCGACACATGTGATTACTTTTAGGAAAATAATTTTCAAATGATTCATTTTTAACGAACAAACGGAGCCTTAATTCATTTTTTGATCGAGCATGTTTTGGAATATAAGTTATGCCTAACTTAAGGCTCGAGCTAGGTTGAGCTTGTGCAATCAACCTCTTGTGTTGAGTCTCAAGATTGTCTTCTTTGCTGTTGAATTGATAGCACTTGATTGATCTAGATGGATTAGATGATGATATTTCTTATCCGTTCGTTTCGTGGAAAATATAATATTTTTAAAAATTATTTTTTTAAAAATTATTTTCCTGAAAAATGACAATATTTTCCGATATTAACTTGAAACTTAAAAATAGACCGGAAAATATTTTCAGTTATTCGGTAGAGAAAATATTTTCCAAATTTTATCACTTGCCCCTTATATGCCTCAATGTCGTCCCCCAACGATGATTCCCCACTAAAAATGTTTTATACTCCGGGCTCGGCGGCGGCGGCAGCGGAAGCAGCAGCTTCTTCGCCGACCTCCTCCTCAGCGCATCGAGCACGCTCCACCAGTGCAGCCTTTGAGCCGCCGTCGGCTTCTCGGCGGCCGCCGTCAGACGAAGACGAGCTGTAGCTGCTGTGGTCGGAGTCGGAGCCAAGGGACAGGATCTCCAAAACGCCTCTCGGAGACGACGCCCCTCAATCCTGGCGGCACGCCTCATCCTTCCCGATACCACCCGACTCCGGTCCCTTCTCCGGAATCCCTCGACCTCCTTCCGTCTCTGCAACAACAACAGAAAAAAGGAAAAAAACGATCCCCCGCGTTCGGGGCTCTGTTTGGGCACAGGGGAAAAAGACGGAGAAAAACGGGAAGGCGCTTACCGCCATGGCCAGGCATTGTGAAGGAAAGGCCGGGCTTCGTACTGCGAACGCCTTCACTGGCAGAGTTCTCTTGCCCCGGGGGAGGGGGAAGGGGACAAGGGTCGCGATCAAGCTTGAAGAGTCAAGGGGCGAGACAAGTTTCTCTTCCAGAGAGAGAGAGGGAGGAGGAGAAGCCGCCATTGATGCGGCCAAAACAGGAGTATTCTCGCTCCGAGTTTGAATGGACAGAGCTTGACTCCTACCTCTTGCCTCGGCGTTTGAATGAACTCCGAGTTCGAGGCGCGAAGGGCAGGAAGGCGGGTTCTCGAATCGCGAGCGGCCGAGCACTGGGGGCCTCGGAGTAGCTGAACTGGAACTCGAAGGGGGCCACAGGGAGCAGGAGACGCCGAACTCGCCGATAACGGCGGTGGCTGGAGGCGGTTGGAGGGGAGGGAGGGGAAGAGGTTGGGGCTGAGGAGTTTGGCGAGGGCAGAAATTGATGGAGATGGGGAGGGGAGTGATGTGTGGAGTTCTTGAAGGAAGGAGCGGATGAAGAAGTGTGAGAGGAGGAGATGCGTTGGAAAATGTTTTCCATTTTTTTTGGAACGGAGAACATTTTCTTTTATTTTTAAAAGAGAGATTTCATTTACCGGTAAATATTTTCCTTAAGAAATCATTTTCCCCTCGAATATCATAATTTATGAAAAATATTTTTTGAAAAAATATTTTCCGCGAAACGAACGGAACCTTCTTGTACATCTACAGATCTTCTTATTTTCTATGCAATATGCTCGTGGAGAACTTCTAGATGTATTATTAGACGCGATAACTTAAATGGTAGCATCTTAGGGCATTTTGTTAAATTTTTTCGAAACAATCTCTTATAAAGTTTGTTTGACATCAAATTGGAAAGAACTTGACACCTTATAATGAGAAAGAAGGTATGATTATTAGGTACCGAATAAGAAAGATAGCCTGACTTTTAAAGTGTCGATTATCAATCTAAGGTTACAATTAATGCTTTGAAAATTAAATAATTTCTCTTTTAAGTTCTGTTTGTTTCACGAAAAAATTTAGCATTTCTGGAATTCGAACCAATTTCCAATATTCATACATGATTTGACTGAAAATCACTTTCTTGCTTTAGTGAATCTTCAATTCGGATTTCCATCTTCATAATGTCAATTGTGATCAATGTTAGCTCTATCAATTCGATAGAGTCATGCCACTCTATTACATTCTATTGTGATGGAGAATAAATATCCTCACTGCTGTTCAGAGTAACCTTGCTAGAGTATGAGTTTAGCTCACTACTCTATTACATGTATATATTTTTTGTTCCTAAGGACAAAAAGTTAATCAAATACATCCTTAATTTTTTCGAAGTATACATTTTATTAATGTTCCACCTCTCTAATACTGATGCTAAGAAAATGGGATTTCAGGAGTGAAGATGATTATGATGGTAATGGAATGACATGTTGCTCTCAACAAAACGATTCATTTTAAAACTATAAAATAAAACCGTACATTTCTACTCGTATTTTGTACACAAGCCAAAATTATTTGTATATTAAAACCAAAATAAGTTTCAATTAGTAAAGGGTGATCTACTAAGTGCTAGGAATTTTGCATTGAGATGTTATTTTATTGGCCAATAGTGAGATTTATTATTTTCAATATTTAAAACTTTATTCCGATACTTACTTTTCATATAACCTTATAATACTCTAATAAGAAAAATGCAATATATTATTGTATCATCGTGTGAGCAATCGTTGCGTATAAATTTTGATCCATATGAGAATATTATGGATAATTATTTAAAAAGTCTTAAACTTATTATACAACGGCCAATTCAATTCTAAACGTTTCAATTATGTCAATCTAGTCCTAAACTTATTATATCAAAGCCAATTTAGTCTTAAATCTTTTAATTGTACTAATTTAGATCTAGACTTTTTAATAACCTGCCAATTTACCACCAAACCTTTTAACGATTTGCTACATTGACATATTTTTTAAAATGTTTTTAACTAAATCGACAAATCTTTAAGATGTTTATAACTGAAGACCACTATAATTGAGATTATAATTGAATTGATACAATTAAAAAATTATAATTGAATTAAGCGTCATAAAATAAGTTTTTTTTTTATGATCAAGGAATTCACCACAGGTTCCCCGTGTCCGGACAACACCAAAAGACCGGGGATACTAGCACATGATCCTAGCACCATGGTCGAGGATACTAGCACATGACCCTAACACCACGGCTCCCTACTTAAGACGTTAGCAACTGTAGGTTTCAAACCATCGATGATAAGAGAGAAACTCTCAACCAACGCAGATAACCACCGAAGGTTTTGGACAACTTTCTCAAGTATGCCGAACAAGTAATGCAATGAGTTGTCCATCCCAAGAATACATGGAAATAATCTCATATCTAAGTCGGTAAGTAGCCTAGCACTCTCAGATTGGGTTACCTAAGAAAGTCAATATATTTAATTTTATGGCTATTCTTTTAAGGTTGGCAATTATTTTATGGAAGGACTGTGAGGACTATAATTACGTTACAACCATATTCCAATCAATCAACATTTTCGCCATAAAAATTTAATTGGTAGGTAATTTATGAGTAAAGTTTGGATTTTTTTATTGTACACATAAGGTGCTGGCGACTTTCCCAGTTTATTTTGGACTGTGTAGTGAAATCCACAGCGAAGGCGCATAAAAATTCCACCTTTAAACATGTAAAGGGGACGAAGATTACCAGAGAAACCTCGATAACTGATCTCCCGCAATCATACCCCATTTCTCTCTCTCTCTTTCTCTCTCTCTCGCTCTCCCATATAATATCATCCCACCCCACCACCAGCCAGCAAAAACAGAGGAAACCCTTGATTGATCCGAGGGAAGTGAGCGGAGAACCGGAGCTCCAAGACGAGCCAAGAACCTCCAAGCATGGTCGAGACCAGGCGCAGCGCCTCTGCCAATAAGAGGCCCCTCTCGTCGCCCCAGAATTCGTCTTCCTCCGGGAGCAAGCGGTCCAAGGTCGGCGCTTTCTTTCTTGCTGCTCTTTTTCACCATGAATCGACGCCTTTTGCTTGGGCCGTGGACCTGGGATTCGCGATGCGACCCGCGAGCGGGTCTCCTTGCGACCTCAGATTCGTGGGTTTTTTTGGGATTTGTGGGATGATTTGGGTTTCTGTTATAGGTTGCGGAGGGTAATTCGCCTGATAAGGCTGATGTGGGGGCGAAACCTGTTTCGGAATCTCGAGATTTCGGGCTCAGATCCTCTGATCGGCGGAGCTCGGACGCGGAGAAGGCTGCCGACGCATGCGAAGTGGAGAAATCGCCACAGCCGTCAGGTCTGACCTTGGGTTCTTCCTGCATGTGGCCTTAGTCAGTTGATTTGGTTCATGATTTCGGGTGATTTGTATAGCTAGGGGTTTTCATTCGTTGTTGGTTCGATTCTTGGGTTGGTTTCTTTGTTTTTTTAGGTGAAGTTGCGATAGATGGTGAGAAGCAAAACTGGCAGAAGAAGAAGTCCTCAAAGCTGTCAAAGAAACCTAGGTCTGCGTGGGGACAGCTTCTTTCGCAGTGCAGTCAGGTGTGTTTTCTATTTTTCTTAATGTCAACGGTACTTTATAGTTTTCTTGGTTAATGAGAAGTGTGAAAACGTGTATTCTACTGGGGCTTTCTTGGTATATGGTGGTCCCAGAACTCTGATGAGAATGACAGTTGGATGTGAGAGGTCACTTGAGCTGAAAAATGGGAATGGCATGATTGATCAGTATTCTTTTGGCTTTTTCATTTTGTAGTGGCATGATATATTGTGTCCATAGGGTGATTGTATGTGATAGTTTAGTCGTGAATGTGTTGATCCGTGCATTCTTTCGAGCATCTCTTTCGGCGGTTGATCCAATCCTGATTTCATAGTAATTGATGACTGAAACTCCTGTCATCTGTTGGGAACATACACTTGGTCAGGATGTTTTATTGCAAACTTTTTTTTTTCTGGGGGCTTGTTGCTTAGGTATAAATGAACCAGCAACTTGTGTGCCACACTTGGGTTTGTAACTGGGCACGCATTGAATCACCGCCACGATGGCTTGGAATTCATTTTGGCCTACAAGAAATGGGCGAGGCTTGTGAGTTCTATTTACAGATTGATGGCTGAGTGTGATTGTGAGTTTCATTCCATTCTAGATCAGACCGAAGTGGAATAACACACTTAATCACGTCAAGCCTTTTGGAAGATGGGTTTATATGAGGAGATGGCAGATCATTGCGTTTATTGCTGGCATTTGATTACGATAGTTGGAATTTTTACAATTTAAAAAAGTCTAGGGCTGTGTGTTGCTGTTGGTGATTAACTTAGAAGAGGGCCAACTGATGGGCAGCAATAAGTGAAGGATTGCAAAAAATTTTCTTGCCTAGCTCTATTGAACAATCACATCGTGGGATCTTAAGCATTAGGATTTATACATAGTACAATTCCTATGAAAACTGCTTTGCATAGGTGGAATATCTTCGGGGAAGAATAAGATGCTGAATAGATCTTGTCAGAAAAACTATATTGGTAATTTCAAAGTGTTTAGGTACAGTTTGCTTAACAAATTCAATTATGTGAACAAAAATTTATGGCCCCTGGCTACCTATGCAATTAGTCCATCAACAACTTCAGCAGACAACTGATGTTGAACTGCACTGCTCATGTCAGGAATACGATTTCAGAGTTTCAGCATCTAGAAATTTATGGCCCTTGGCTACCTATCCAACAAGTCCATCACTAACTTTAGGAGACAACTGATGTTGAACTTTACACCTCATATTATAAATAAGATTTTAGAGTTTTAGCATTTAAATATCCTGTCAGAATTTTTTTGTTGTATGCCTTGAACATTTTCAAGAAACTAGCTTTGAGTAATAAAGTGCAGTCAGTCCTTCTATAAAGAGATATGGAAACCTTAAGGATGAGCTTTTTTAATCGAGATTCCAAAAGAAAGAAATTGCTTAAAGTTGACACTTGTAAAACTGATATAAAAGAGATAGGGAAGCCTTATCAATTAGATCAGTGTCAGAAAAGGTGAAGTCATTGATTTTGTTAGTTAGGAGATATGATGATGACACTATAAATGCTTGGACTTATATCAATTGTTCAATACAATCCGCGAAACTTTTTTTGGTTGAATTCCTTTGAATTATGGCTTTTTGGTTCTTTCAATCAATGTCGTCTGTCATGCCAACTTATTGGGCCAATTAATGAACGTCAAATTAAAATACTATAACAAGCATATGCTGTGAACGTGGAATTTAAGAAAATAGAAAACCAAGCTTGAGAGGGAAAGAGGGAGGGAGAGACTGTACTAGATGGGAGGATGAAACCACAAATCTGTGATCTTTTGCAGGTATTCAATGTCATTTTTTAATGTTTTCATTTCCAATTGTGTCTTGAAATTAGTCTTTTTTGTTGACAATGGTGCTTTTGATCAAAATATGGATAAAAATGCTGGTATGGATTGCTATGTTGGTGCATATTGGACTAATTGACCAACAAAAATAAAAATTTAAAAGAATGAAAATAAAAAGGACAAACTTGAGAGACAGAGAGGAAAAAAGAAGGGGGGGGGGGCGGTGCTGCCACCAGCCACTAGCGATCCTCATGAGCCCAAAGGAGGGCCTTTGCAGCAAGAGGGTCTGGGGGACCCACACAAGCGTTTCCATGTTGCGTTTCCATGTTAGGTTTGTGATCCTAGTTGGCAAGTGGTAGGGTGGCGACCCCTGCTCAAAACGTTGTTGAATCTGTGTGTGTGTGTGGATAAGATCCGCTGCTGCCTATAGCTATGGTGATCAGATCCACACATCCTCTCTCTAGGCTTTGAGCATTTCTTGTTTCCTGTTGCTGTATTTGTTTAGTTCATGTTGGCTGGTTTGCCTGGTCAATGTTCATATGGCGTTAATTTCTGCATTTTATACATATTTTAATCGTTTGGACCACCAGAACCATAAAGATCATAGTTTAGGGGTTTAATTGAAAAAGAAAAAAGCTTAAGGATGCACTCAACAACTAGCAAAAGGATTAGTAGGGTTGTTATCATCCCTTATGAGATCACCCATAAAGAAAATTCGCACTCAGATCGAGCATAGTTAGGATTGCGTAGTACATATTTTTCCTCCTTTTTTATTCAATCAATTATGTTGTTTATATGAACTATCATGACGTACCGATGCTTGACGCTGTGAAGTAAAGACTTTTTGTCAAGCATCACTGGTAAAAAAAAAAAAAACTAGCCTTACCGCATTTGACCTCGTCAACATATGTCATAACTCCAGCGCCCTCCATCTGTGTCACATATTTTTTAGACTTTTCTATTACTTTCCGCTTTGAATGAGTCCCTATGATAAGAGTTAAGTTTGTTGTCGTCATTGTGGTCTTCCTTGTATCTCTTTTTTTAAAAGAGCTGCTAACTGGTTTGATTTTTAAGATGACTATCTATTAGCTTCTGAAGTTGGTTGGATGAACTGATTTACACTATAGTCCATTGATGTCATATCTTAAGTCCCTCCTCCTTCTTCCAAAAAAAAAAAAAAAGATTTTCTTGACTTATACATATTCATTATCTATTAAAAGATAGATTCAACTCTATGGTGCTCGACAAGTGAAATTTTTTAACCCTGTCATATCTTTATGATTGGCTGGCGCAAGAGGAATTGCTTACGATGTGCTATTTTGATCCATTACACAAGTTGTTGCTGCTATCATTGTCTTGAATCTTGTCCTTGTATTATTCAATGACTTCTTTTATGCAGAATCCCAACTTGCTGATGCGGGATAGTCTTATCACCGTTGGTCATGGCAGCCAGTGCAATTTGTGCCTTGCAGATCCATCTGTTAGCTTGGTGTTGTGTAAACTTAAACATATTGTGGTATACTTTTGCTGTACTTGCTTGCGTTTATAAGTTTCTTGGTTTAGAATGTAGAAACCAAGACAGACATATCATCTTTTACCATTTATATCATCCTATCTGATATTGGCGCAGCGTGGAGGTTCATCGGCGACTCTCCTTGAAATTACTGGGGGTAAAGGTACCGTCCAAGTAAATGGAAAGATTTATGCGCGGAATTCGACTGTTCTCTTATGCGGTGGTGATGAGGTGGTTTTTACGGAGTCAGGCAACCATTCTTATGTATCCTTAACTTTTTTGAGTAGGGCTATTAGATGGTTCATCTTTCTCCGCCAAATTCTTCATCCTTTTTACCCATAAAGCAAAGAAATATTAGTGGATGGAAGATATTTTTAGATGCTACAACACTGTTGTTCTATTATTATAATTATTGTTATTTTTTATTTCTGCCGAATATGTTCCTTAATGCATTGTTAGGTATTTCAGCAGTTTGATGACAATGTAGCTGATGTAGGCATTCCTTCAGAATGTATTTTGGAAGCTCAAGGTACTTCGATGAAGGGGTTACATATTGAGTCAAGATCTGAGGGCCCCTCAGCTGTTTCAGGAGCATCAATGTTATCCTTGACTGATTTACAAGAAGACTTGTCCCTCCTTCCACCTCCTGGAAAAAGTAGTCCAGACGTGCAATGCAGTACAGGAATTCCCGTTGTCCCATCTGTATGTGATGTGTCAGATAATCAAAATGGAGAAGTTGAAGTAAGGGACAGTTCTAATAACGACGATGTGAGAGATGTTTCCACAAGGGAAAAAAGTGTTTCTCCATCTGCTGAATGCAATGATGAAAATGCAAATTTAGATGGTGTTGGCTTTGATAGTAGGGGTGCAGGGGATGAAAAGGTACCTGGGGCAGCCTATGAATTGAGGCCATTGTTGCGAATGCTTGCGGGCTCCTCCTCCAACTTTGACTTAAGCAGCAGCATTTCCAAAATGCTTGAAGATCGACGTGAAATAGGAAGAAAACCACTCAGAAATAGTGATTCTTCACTTCTAAAAACTAATGATAGTTCATCTGATTCAAAAACAGATTGGCGGAAGGCATTTAGAGATAGTCTAGATCAAGCGATAAGTAATCCTGATAATCTTGAAATCTCTTTTGAGAATTTCCCATATTACTTGAGGTATGCCTTGTTTAATTTCAAGCATTTCTTAAGTTGGTGCTACTCGTAACATTTGGACTGGTATCTTTGCCATGGTTTTGTCATTCTTACCTGTCTGAGTATGTCATGGTAGTAAGTAACTGGACATTTACAAATTCTGCAGTATTCCCTTCCCCTTATATTGGAAAGACTTTGCTATATTTTATATTACCTCAATTAGTTCTGAAGATCTTTGAGGTTAAGTGTTTGTGCTTGGGCTTGCAGTGATACAACAAAGAATGTTTTGATTGCTTCTACCTATTTACGGTTGAAGCGCAGTGAATTTGTGAAATACTCTAAGGACCTTCCAACTTTATGCCCCCGTATATTGTTATCGGGTCCTGCTGGTAAGTCTTGCACTTTTTTGTGTGATACATAAAATCAAGTGTTGTGGTCCTGGTCTAAAACTGTTCTTCAATTGGTTGGTTGTAGGCTCAGAAATATATCAAGAAACACTGACAAAAGCGCTTGCTAAGCATTTTGGTGCTAAACTACTGGTTGTTGATTCTCTGATCTTGCCTGGTGTAAGCTTCTCCCAATTTTTCTTGGTCATTTCCCTGTTAAGAATTGATTCTCGTTTAGTCAGTTGTAGAAGGTTTGTTAGTCTTCCATTCTTTCGGTCATCTTTTAATGATGCACTTAGATAGCTGTCTGACAGAGATGTGCTAATTTTCCAGGATTTAATGTCGAAAGATGTCGATTCACTGAAAGAATGTGTGAAGTCTGAAAAAACATATGTTAATGCCAAGCGGACTGGACAGTCTTCTGCAGTGCATCATAGAAAGCCAACCTCAAGTGTTGAGGCTGATATTACAGGTGGATCTATTGTTGGTTCACGTGCTCAGACAAAGCAGGAAGTGTCCACTGCAACATCGAAAACCTATAAGTTCAAAAAAGGCATGTTTTGGTTTCCAGGACGTTGCTTGTTGTACAGATGCTTGTTAACTATTCTTTTGTCCAGTCTTCATCCTTTGCGTGTAGTTCTTACTTATGAATGCCCATGTGAGTTTTCACCCCGCATCAGTAGATGGAAAATGACTATGATCAATTATATGCAGGGGATAGGGTGAGATATGTGGGGTCTGCTGGGCTCTCGTCTTTGCAGCCGTTGAGGTACTTCTTCTCCAAGACATTTTTATCTCACCCAATTAAGATGGGTAGAGGGACTTTTAAGACTATAAGTACTGTTGGTGCCACGATTGGATATTGCTCTCTTTAGCTTTTGTCCAGTGGTGGCAGCTTCTGGGATACAATGCTTCCGTCTGTTAATGTGAAGCTATTTATGTTAAGTTATTTACTAGTGGCATCGACTGGTTAAGGTAGCTGGGTTCATTCATCCATGAGCACAATCATCTGGCAATAGGAAGATGAATAGTCAAGCAGATGTTCTTAGAAGAAGTTTCTATGGATATGCTGTACCTTTCTTTTTCAGTTTATTTTGAGGAATGATAACTTAATTGCTTAGGACATTGAGATGCTGGTGCTTTGTGCCAGCGACAGATGACTACTTAGGATGGACTTTTTTTTTTCCATTAACTTTGGCGTTTAACATAATGACTCAGTAGTCAAGACCTGAGTCATTTTATTCAGATGGATACACGGTGCTATATCTGAATGATCCACCCTATTCTATGCTTTGAGAAATAGTTGGTCTTGGTTTAGAAGGATTCTGAGGGGAATTCTTCATTACTTTATCGAGGTTTCATTTAATTTTAGGAAAGTCATCATCACCTTTTCTTGAATTCCTATGTTATTTTTGGCTGGCCAGGGGTCCGTCTGATGGTTCTCGAGGTAAAGTAGTTCTTGCATTTGAAGAAAATGAAAATGATGCAGCAAAAGTTGGAGTGAGATTTGATAAGCCAATTCTTGAAGGCAATAACCTTGGTGGGCATTGTGAAAAGGAGCACGGTTTCTTCTGCTCTGGTAAATTTTATTGGTTTTGTGGATTGTTGCTTTCTTAGATGGTCCTAGCACTCATTTCTGCTTTATGGATTTTCGACAGCCAATTCACTTAGGTTGGAGAGTTCTGGAGGGGAAGAAACTGATAGCCTGGCCATTGATGAGATTTTTGAGGTAAATCTGAAGGTTGCTTTAGGAGCTTGCATTTCTTTGCATTGTCATAACGTTGTTGCTTTTATTTTGATGTGCTTAAACTTTGAAGGTTGCCTTAAATGCAAGTAAAAGTTGTCCTTTGGTGATATTCGTTAAAGACGTGGAGAAGGCTGTAGTGGCAAGCCAAGATGCAAGTCAAGTGTTTAGAAGCAAGCTTGAAAATCTGCCAGAGAATGTAGTTGTTATCGGCTCTCATATTCAAATGGACAGCCGCAAGGAAAAGGTAAGCATCCAATTTTTTTCATCTCTTATGTTCACTCTTAAATATCACTCTGGCTTGGCAGGCCACATTATTAATAATCTCGCATTTTCATTTTCAGTCCCATTCCGGTGGGCTTCTGTTCACAAAGTTTGCAGGCAATCCTACTGCTTTGTTAGACCTGGCTTTCCCGGTATGCAAGAGTCATTCAAAGTTTGTTGTTATATTTGTTATATTCTAAATGTTATGAGGATTTGCTTCGCTTTTAGTTTTTCCTTTTTATTTTGGTTTGTATAGGCGTATGTTCTTTTAAGGGTGTTGGACAAGATTTCTACTATTAATATAAATGTAATTATCATGGCATACTCAATTATGAGTGGTCCTTGCCATTTCTCCTCTGTTTTGTGTATATATCCAACTAGGCTTAAATGCACCTTTAACTACGGCTCTCGCGTTCCATGATAGATAAAACAAATATTTGTAGATTGGTTGCCTGGCCATGGAACACAACCAGATGGCGACGATTGACAGGTTTAGTGACTTGTTTGTGCTGGCTGTAGTTGTTTGCGAAATGTCATCTTCTCTAGATTATTCAGACTTGCAACTTTGATACTGCTTTGGAAGTAAAAATAAACCTTCATGAGTCCCATCTTTCAAATTATCTATCCTGCTTAGGGCTTGCTATACTGAATGGGTAGGGACCAAAACTTTAGAATAACTTAAATGTGAACTAACCACCATCACTTTACAATCGTTAATGCTGCTTTGGAAGTGAAAAGAGAACTTTGTATGAGTTCCATATTTTAAATTATTTTCCTGGGGATATCCTGCTTAGTATACCAATTGGGCAGAGAATAAAACTTTAGAATGACTCAAAAGTGAATAAACCACTACCCTCTCACCCTCAGTAGCATCTATCGCAATAACATCCACATATTCAGTGTGAAGTGGAACTCAGAGACATACCCATCATCTATCTGGAATCCTTTTGCCACCAACAACTTGTTGCAAGATCTAGGCTTCACTGTATCATCTATGTATACGCCAGCATGAGCAAGTGCTTAGTCTGAAACTTTTAAGGCATATCCAGTAAGAATACCAGTTGTGCCCAAAAAGAAGATGCTTCTCCAACAGTGCAAAAGAAGAATGTGGAAAGGCATATCCAGTAAGAATACCAGTTGTGCCCAAAAAGAAGATGCTTCTCCAACAGCAAAAGAAGAATGTGGAAAGAACTGTGCCTGTTTTGCTAATTTGTACTGTGTACTCATAAATATTCTCCAGAGTCTTGATCTTGGGTCGGCTGACTTCAAAAATTGCCATTTACTGTGTAATTATGTTCTCCATGAACACTTGCGGCCAATAATCTAAAATGTGTTTTTAGTTTGTTCTTCTGATACTTACTCTTTAGTAAATCCTAATTTTCTTCTTTTAAGATCTTTAAATTAGAATTTCACATCGTAATATATGGTTTTGACCTTTTGATTTTGGGCTTTGTCCTATTCAATTATATATGTGGACTGTTTAGATTGCATAATTTCACGCATGCCATATAGCAAAGTAGCTAAATGTCAATTTTAAGTGACAATTACCATATCATTCAGACTACTCTCTTTAATATGAGATACTATTGATGGGAGTGGGGTTGGTGTTAGCAGAAACGAGCACAATTGGTTGTAATAGCCTCTACTTTTAAGAGTAGCCAATCATTATTTTACTGCTTTCAAGTCCTAGCTGATCATTGTCTTCTTTGCACAGAAAATAATAACAATCAGCAAAACCTGGAAATTGACCGTTTTCTGTCATCAACTGTTAATAGATTCTTCTTTTAGCAACAGGAAAAGAACAAGTAAATAGAATTGTATGAGGTGTAGGTTTGAAGAAAGAGTGGAAGGAGGATGAAGAGGAAGAAGAGACTGCTTGAACTAAATGTTCTGTCTTTGTGAGATTGACATTGTCTAGTGATCTTATCGCTGAGATGAGGCTAACTTCTCGAATTGACTATTCTTCTTCTGAAGGAACGACCCTTCACATATTAGACTAAAAGTAACAGAGAATATGGGAACAAAAAAAAACAAGACTAAGAAGCTTGGCTGTTTTTACAGTTCATTCCTGTCGTACATGTTAATATAAGTGCTGCATTGGTGTCCATATTATATGTGAAGTTTGAGTAGAGTACTCAGTTTTAGTTCTATTTCAGGATAGCTTTGGTAGGCTGCATGAGAGGGGCAAGGAAAGCCCCAAAGCAATGAAGCAACTCACTCGACTTTTCCCTAATAAGGTGTCAATCCAGTTACCTCAGGTATGGATCTCTACAGACCTGCAGATATATCTTCCCTAAGCTTCTTCTTGGTAATTTTATCTATGGGCCTTTGCAGGATGAAGTTTTACTCTTGGACTGGAAGCAACAGTTGGAACGAGATGTTGAAACGATGAGAGCACAATCCAACATTGCTAGCATTCGTTTGGTAAGTGTTGTCTTGGCATGTTAATGGGAGTGTCTCAAGGGATAGTTTTGGGCGTTCCATATATGATTCTCTATGATTTGTGAGACAACCTTAAGCTTAAACCATCTTCACTTTTATTTCTCAGGATTTGATAAAGGATTTTGCCTGTTATAAAGAGTTATTGCTCATTCTAAGCTCATTGTTGCAACCTTCCTAGTTAATTCGTTTTAATTTATCATGCAACTTACTTGCCTGTTTCCGATATCAACTCCCCTCTCTATTTCTCCTTGTCTCTCTTGGGTCAGGTGCCAAGCTTTTATGATTTACCTAGAATTTGAAATTGCTTCTTACCAGTAAATAATACATTGATGATCTACAGGTCTTGAATCGAAGTGGGATGGACTGCCCTGACATTGAAACTCTGTGCATTAATGATCAAACATTCACAAGTGAAAGTTAGTAAATTGCTGTTAATTGTGTTGTACTTTCTGTTGTACCGATCTTCTCTATTATATGATGCAATTATTATCTGTAAACTAGGTGTGGAGAAAATAGTTGGCTGGGCCGTAAGTCACCACTTTATGTGTTCTTCCGAAGCACTTGTCAAAGATGCTAAACTCTTGCTTTCTAGTGAAAGGTTTGCACTTTTTAAATCAATTTGTCTGAAACAAAAGTAGAAATCGGAAGAACTCACTGAGAATACTCTTTAACTTCCGTCCTTGTTGTTGTGTATGTGTCATACAGCATTAGGTATGGGATCAATATCTTTCAGGGTTTACATAATGAAAACAAGGGCTCAAAGAAATCTCTGAAGGTAGGAGGCTGACTCTACACCTGCTTGCCTCTTCTTGTTCCTGATCTAGTCTTTGAATTGTTGTATATATACTTGCTACAATATTTTTTTTGGATGCTCTGATTTTAACTTGAAGAATGCCAGGATGTTGTCACTGAGAATGAGTTTGAAAAGAAGCTTCTTACGGATGTTATTCCACCCACCGACATTGGTGTTTCTTTTGATGATATTGGAGCCCTAGAAAATGTGAAGGATACTTTAAAGGAGTTGGTGATGCTTCCTCTTCAAAGGCCTGAATTGTTTAGTAAAGGGCAGCTAACAAAGGTGTGGTTCCGCCCTGTTTTATGTGCTTTATAATTTCTTTTCAATTCTGTTCTTGACACAAGTTTATTAAGCATAATATTTACATATCTGAATGTGGTTTCCTACATTTCAGCCATGCAAGGGAATACTGTTATTTGGGCCTCCAGGTACAGGAAAAACCATGCTTGCAAAAGCCGTGGCAACTGAGGCTGGTGCAAACTTCATCAATATATCAATGTCAAGCATCACTTCGAAGGTTATTTTTCTTGACACTATGAACTTTATGGATTGTTATGGTTGCCTTGCTTTGAAACCGAGTATTGATCATACTTCTGTACTTGCAGTGGTTTGGCGAAGGAGAAAAGTATGTGAAGGCAGTTTTCTCCCTGGCCAGTAAAATTGCTCCTAGTGTTATTTTTGTTGATGAGGTTGGTTGTGTCTCTAGATTTGTTCTGTTTTAATCCTTTTTGGTTCAGCAAGCTTCTACTTAAAAAGTCTGTCGTGAATGAGTATATTGTTTCTTAATTTAGTTTTCCCACTATGTTTTTTCAGGTTGATAGCATGCTAGGAAGAAGGGAAAATCCGGGAGAGCACGAGGCTATGAGGAAAATGAAAAATGAATTTATGGTTAACTGGGATGGTCTACGCACAAAGGATAAAGAGAGGGTCTTGGTACTTGGTGCTACTAATAGGCCATTTGATCTTGATGAGGCTGTTATAAGGAGGTTTCCTAGGAGGTAAGAATGATGGCAAATATTTCTCAAGTATTATTTAGTGGTGATAGTATTAAATGAGTTGAAATGAAAATGTTATTTGCAGGTTAATGGTTAACTTGCCAGATGCTCCGAACAGAGAGAGAATTCTTAGGGTTATACTAGCCAAAGAAGAATTGGGCTCCGACATTGACTTGGAAGCAGTTGCAAATATGACAGATGGGTATTCTGGAAGTGATCTAAAGGTTAAATATCCTATTTCAGCCATGCAACTGTTGTGCGGGCGTTAAAAAAACTTCAGTTTTTCCGTCTATAGGGATTTGAGAACTGAGTGAATGAAGAAACTTAGGCATCTTTTTCCTTCTCTGGTTGCAGAACCTTTGTGTGAGCGCTGCGCATTGTCCCATCAGAGAAATTTTGGATAAGGAAAAGAAGGTTAGTATACATAATGGTCCTTATTGGTGATTTACATTCTTTCGGAGTCAATTGATTCCACATATGTATGAAATAATTACGTTGAGTTTGACAACATTTCTGTTGATAGACTGCACTAAGTATTCAGAAGGAGATGACCAACATATAAGCCAAAAAAGAGCGCACATTCTCTTTTATTTCTTATCTCTTTGGCAATAATTATCTTTACATTGGAAACAATGAAAATGTTCAATGTATACTTCTAGAACCAATCTTGGATGATGCTTTAGGGTGGTTCCAAGGTTCTCTTACATGGTGCTGTTACTTTATGAATGCCAGAATTTGATTTATTGTGTAGCACCTATGTAACATCTACTCCTGCATAGATATGATTTTTTATTTAATTTTTTATTTTTCCATTTTAAAATGGGTATGCTCACTCCTAGTTGGAGCTTTGCCTCTTGTACTTTTGAGTCATCAGTTTTAGGGTAGATTTTCATTGCCTGAGAATTGGTTT
Source organism: Melaleuca alternifolia (assembly GCA_019926035.1). Taxonomy (NCBI): domain Eukaryota; kingdom Viridiplantae; phylum Streptophyta; class Magnoliopsida; order Myrtales; family Myrtaceae; genus Melaleuca; species Melaleuca alternifolia. The sequence continues at coordinate 1,417,809 of JAGKPW010002382.1, forward strand.
TGGCATCTTAGAATACTATTCTCTATTTGTGTAATGACCATGCTACATTTATGCCTGTCAACACGGACCAGTTGTTGATCTTTTTGGATTAAAGAAGAGTAAATTAGCTATAAATCTCAGAACAGCAATAAGCTCTTTCACACTGTTAATGGAAGTCCAGCTTGAAAAATGTACTAAATTTGCAGAGCTTACCTATGAGTTCAGATGTTGGTCTCAATGAGATCCATCGAGAGATCAACCTAGATATGATGCGGTTGTAGGCAATTCCATCATGAGATAAGTCATACCATTGCTATCAGAAAACCTATATGAAGATTGCGTTCAGTCAACATTTTATATTATTTGAAGGAAAAACAAGATGGAAATTTATGTTATGTGTAGGAAGAACAAATTGGAGTTACTAAATACAAGTTATGAGGAAGAGAATGAATCCTTGTAAGAATATCACTTATGATTATGAGTAATAGGTTTCTGAGTTCTTCATTGCATGTTAATCAACACATTTTAGAAAGTTTTTGAGGCTTTGTGCAGAGAACTACTTACAGTTCTAAACACAAGCTAATATTGCTATGAAATAAGGGTCTTCCCTTCTTCCACATAAAACTTGCAATACTTGTGAGGCCTTCCATATATACGAGGCAACTTTACCGTTCCCAGAACATCAAAAAGGTTTATTTGGATTGTATCTTAGTTAAGGCTTAAAGATTGCCTAAGCCACAAGGAACATACTTTCTCTGCTTCTGTATCTCACAAGTAAGTCAGTCTCATATGCATTTGTAGAGGAAGAAAATGCATGATCACAGATGCACGAGTGATTGTAAGGTCACAATTTCGAAATCGATAAACACGAAAATAGGAAGCCTTTGCACAGGAAACGGTGATGAAATTATTTCTTTATGAAATTCTTGTGTAGTGAGAGTTTGGTTAGGGTTGATTGACCAAATGAGTTAAGACATGTAAAAACCAACTCATAATGAAACTTTATGTGACGATAAGTTACGATTGTGCTTGTTAAGTAGTTGTTGACCTCAGGCTTCATTTGTTTGCTGAAGGTATATGAAGTTGACAACTAACTCTTTTACGCAATTTGCAGGAGAAAAACGTAGCTGTGGCTGAAAACAGACCGTTACCTTCATTGTACAGTGGTGCAGACATCCGTCCCCTAAAGATGGACGACTTCAAATATGCACATGAGCAGGTATGGCATTTAATATTCTCACATGTTCTGTACAATGAGGTCATATACATTAAGTCATTCGAAAACTACCCTCTTCCCCAAACCACACGAAGCAAAAGCCCCAACCCATTTACGTTCCATTCCTGCCTGGGACAAGGGGATTCTCGCATGCACTTATTTCTCAAGCTAATTCAACATGATATCTCCACGTCTGCCTGGAATTATTTGACAATATAATTCCTTATATTTTCTGAGCAAGTGAATAATGTTTATGAGGTAAAAAATTTTATTTGGTTATGCTATAATCATTGCAATATGATACAGTGTAAGAGGTTAAGAAACTATTTCTGGAAGCTGAATAGAGAATGTATGAATTGACAGTGATCAGTGATGAATAGTGCGGACGTTTTTCATTTTAAATTTTAAACCAAAGTCAGATTCAGTTGATAAAAATAATACCAAGTCCTGCCTTTTGTTCAGAAAGTAGGTTAGAAAGCAAAGATATAAGGAAACAGTAGTGACATCAGGTTTCATATGGTATTTATGTAGAAAATTTGGTATACATTTTGCCGGTGTTTCTCTTTGATTGCTGTTTGGTGCTTTGGTTCTTTGTTCTTTATTAACTCGCATAGACGTGGCTCAATTATTGTATATACAGATCTCATGATCAGAATCAGGAGTGATGTAAATCTGGATGGGAAGTTGATTTTCATTTTTTTCTTTGTTCAGAGGTGTGGCAGTAGAAGTGATGTAATTGTTACCAAACATGCATGCTTTCAATTTTCCCTATCTGTCTGGTCTAACCAGGATTTTAGACTATTTTGGAGGCGATATCATTGTTTGACAACTGGAGCCAATGCCTCTTAGAGTTGTCTTACAGCCATTGCCATTTCATTCATGGTAAAAAAGGGTGGTCTTTTTTTGTTCGAGAGAGAGAGAGAGAGAGGCTAATCCATTGTGACCCTTATTTCCTCATGCATTTTTAGTGGCCACATAATATGAGAGAGAGAGAGAGAGAGAGAGAGAGAGAGAGAGAGACGCACGCGGATGGGGGGGTTTGGGTTGATTATTTGGTCTTATTTCATTCCTCCCTGTGAAGCCAATCCATTGTAGCCCTTGTGTGCACATGCGTTTTCAGTGGCCACAAATCATGTTGGCTGATAGAGTTTGTAATGTCACTCTTTGGCAGTTCTTCTACATGCCACTGTCTTTGCTTTTTACGTGAGATTCTCTTTACACAGGAACAATTTATAGCTGTCTTTGCAAAATGATGATCTAGTATGCAAGAGTGCTTGCTGTAAAACATGAAGTATCTTTTGCCCAATGGTTCACGCACTTGTATTTTAGGTTGGCTAGACTTATGAACTTGATATATGACCTTCATGCAGGTTTGTGCCAGTGTATCATCGGACTCTACAAACATGAACGAGCTAGTCCAGTGGAATGATTTGTACGGCGAAGGTGGAACGAGAAAGAGGGCATCTCTCAGCTACTTCATGTAGTGGAGGTATATATGTACAGCAATTTGTTTAGCTTATATTTTGCTGTCGACAAAAATTAAGCGACGTTTGTTAGAGATCAATATGGACGGGTCTGCCATCAACGCTTCCAAGCCCCGCCCATTGTTAATATGATATTATAGGTCTTTGTTTTGGCAATTTATTTTCTAATCGAGGAATCGTGAAGATATCAAACTTGAGTGGATAGTTGATGAAAGCTTTTATTACCCTAGGCCTTCCTTGTACAGACTCATTGATCCATCAATAAATGATCATTAAACCCTCTCATAATTTTTAACTATTGATGCGACGCATGTAACATTGTGCTTTGTGCTGTTGTGTAATCGTCACTTCTTTCATATCCTTCATCAAACGAATCCATGAATGAAGTTCCCATGTCTTCAATCACTTTCTGGATTGGTATCTTTTTGAGAATTAATACACCCCGAGTCCTTTGAAAAAGAGCCCCTTTTTTTCTATTCAAATGATGGATCGAAAGTACTTGGGACGAGGCATCAGAGTTTTAGACAGATCTGTGACATGTCATCAAGTGATAATCTGGTGACTAAACTTTTATGATTTCATGGATATATTTGGTGCTGCCTTTTTCACAGCTTCGTTGAGGATTAGTTGTCTATGTCCCTACTCAACGAGCTCCGAGTCACCGAACCGCAAGATCGGTTGTGTTTGGTGCTCCGTCGATCTGTCGTGAAATTTATGTTTGCCCATCTGTCTGTCTCTCTGTCAGTTTAAACTATTCTGCAGCTTATACTATGTTCGAAGTCGAACCAACATCATCATTACATCATCATTTACGACATACGAAAGATAATACTCTGGGCTTGTAAAATCCGTTTTGAGTTAGGTTGCTGCATCGTTGAGGTCTCGAGGAAAACACGGATACAAGCATGTAGAACAGATGGTAAGGTTCGACCAGAACGCCTTGCGCTCGACTGCGTCGGATTCAAACGCCCCGAAGCCTCCTGTGTTCGGGAAGCTTGAGTTGTTTGCTTCATAAAGAACGTCTCAAGATTTAACTACCATAATCTGTGTAATCCCAAAAGGCGCAAGAATGCGACAGCGCGATTGCAGGCTCCACATGATGAGCAGACAGAGCTTTCTGCAACAATAATTTGGACGTGACTCGGCGTTTGTCTCTGATCATCTTTGCTGAACCTGGCAGTTTTCTTGATTTAGCCAGACACTACATTTAGACGTGAAACGGGAGGATATCGATCGAATACCATGATTGGATCTGTGGGTCCGTGACAGCCGATCGATGTTCGTCTCTTTCTTTGATGAACATAATAAAAATGACTGAAGCGCCACTTCTTGTGAAACGAGCTTGGCGACTCCTTCGCCATCTTTTCTTGCATGAAAGTGATGGTGAACTCATCAGTGAGACGCTGTCCAAGACATCTATCGATTAATCCACCTGCGGTATGACATTCTCGCAATGGCCAAAAGACTGAAAGGTTGCATCACTCGCGAGTAGAATCACGTGCCGAACGAAAATTCTAAAGATAAACTTCAGTCTGTACTCTGTAGGGAGCAGCTACCGGATCCGTGGGGATTTGGATTACCTAACCTGTAGGTACGCAGGTCTGGGTGATCTGCTTTTGCCCCCAGCTGTCCGATCTTAGATCGAACGGCTGGCGGGCAAAAAAGCACTTTTAAAAAAAAAAGAAAAAGAAAAAACAAAAAAGCCCCCCACCCTCCATTTAATGGAGGCCGTCCGATCTCAAATTGGATAGCCCCTAAAGCAGGTCAATTGATCCAAGTCTGACCCGTGGTTGTTTTTCCCTTTCATCCTATTCTAATTATGTCCCGCACAAATTTGATTTTGCCTTACTAAATTTTGAGGGGCAGTTATCTATAAAAGTGTATAATGAAATACATACAGTGCAATCGTGTACATCGCTATGGCCTGCCACTATCTGTGGCCCGTATTTAAGCAATAAATCACCAAAAAAAACTTGAGAATGTCATATATAGAACGGAAAATGATACAAAAACAAAATTTTTTAATTTGCCCCAATGAAACAGTATAGTGCTGAAGTTTATCGCGATGTGGTATGGTATGCTTTTAACTTGCTCAATTTGATTAAGGAACTTTTGACATATGGTCAATTCAATCCCTAAATTGTAAATCAAATTCCAGAAACGACATTGAAGGTATTAAGAAACTTATCGCGATGTGGCCTCGTGCACTTTTAACTTACTCAATTTAAATTTTTGACACATATTCAATTTAGACTCTAAATTATAAACATCAAATATATTTATATAATTCATGAACTACGTTGAATACGTACTAAATACTCAAAATAAACTAAAGGTTCAAAGATAACGTTGAACGTCTATGAGACTATTTTCATATAAAACGGGAAGGGCGGGCCCCCACGTGTGCCGCCGAATTCCGCAAAGGAGCAAATAATTCTAATAAAACTTGGGGAGAAGTGGACTCTCCACCTCCTCTTTGCCCCGTGCATCAAAATCTCTCTCTCTCTCTCGGAGAAAAGTCGTAACTTTGCACTTCTGCACCAACTCTTAACTCTCAACCATCCCTTCCTCCCTCCTGTACTCTCTCTCTCTCTCTCTCTCTCTCTCTCTCTCCGATCAGATCCGATTCAGCCGCCTCACGCTCCGCCGGCGAGTGCCGCGCGCGGTTGTCGGAATGGACGTGATGCACCACTGCTCCTCCTTCCTCCTCCCCTCCGCCTCCGCCACCGGCAACGACAACGACAACGACGGCGCGCCTCCTCCGGCTTACGCGCTCGTCGTGCTCAACCAGCGGCTCCCGCGGTTCGCTCCCCTGCTCTGGAAGCACGGTACTCCCGTTGTCCCGACGAGATTTTGTCCCGGTCGTTATTTCTGTTGTTTGTCCTGATACCGGTTCGTTTGACTCGGATTTTTCTCGGGCCCTGTTTCTTTTTGGGTGTTTGTGCGTTCTGTTTGGAGCAGCACAGGTACATATGTGTGCCGACGGGGGCGCGAACCGCGTGTACGATGAAATGCCTGAATTGTTCCCGCACGAAGACGCTTTCGCTATCAGGAACAGGTCCGTAGTTCCGCTTCTCCTTTTGCGTTTTTCAGGATGCCCCTTCGGTCTGTGTTTTCTGTCTGAGCAGCGCGTGGGACTTTGCTTTTTCTGAGTCTGAGGCATCGCCGAAAGGTGTTTGCATCATTTGATATTAGCTTTTGAAGTGACGCAGTGGGTGATGTGAGTACGTAACTGCATGACTTTAATGATTTGCAATTGCCATTGTATTTATGTCTCTTAACTGTTTACTTAAAGGTGAGAGCCTGAGGTGTAATTAATTTCGAAGGCCTCTCGAGATGGACAGAGATTTTGGTAGGGTGGTTGTTGCGGGATGCCATGGTAGTCGAGACAAGATACTTTGGTGGGTAACAGCAGAGAGGATAAATGGGGCTCACTTTTTTTTTTTCCAAAAAGAGAAAAAAAGGTTTCACTTGTTTGTTTTAGAGTTTGGGCTTGTTTCAGCCCTTCTTGACTCTGTTCATTGTTTAGGCCTGCTTGAACAAACTGACAACTGCATGGATATGGAGGAGTAGTGAAGTTTGAAGCACAGTTTCCTGTAAATTATACACTTTATTTGACCCTGATTCTCCTCCAATATTTGTTCATTCTGAACGATTTTCATGAATTTTGAGGGTTGCATGTATCAATATGAAACCTCTAGTGTTCTCTCGAGGATCCAGAGCAACTTCTCTAAGTGAAGAAAATGGCTTGTTTGACCTGTCAATGCCTGCTTTCGCTAGTGATACTACCTAGGTTAGGGAAATGTTTAGTGTCGAATAGGCTTTGTTGAGTGGAATGAGCAATTTTTTTTTATATATATTTTTTCTATATTTTAAATAAGTTCCTCATGTCTTGTGTAAACACATTGTTCAAACCCATTTTGCTCTAAATGAGCCTCCCACTTAGCTTAAATTCAACATGGAACTTGCTCTTATGTTTAACCTGCATGAGATGAGCTTTCAGAATATTTTTTTTCCTTCTCTCTGTCTTCTAATCTGATATTAGATTACATAGAAATGGGCCATTGTGGTTGGTTATTGGTTGAGTTGTCTTCTTTAATGGTCACTTTCAAAGAGAAACAGATAAAAGTTTAGATTGTAGGAATGGCAAATAATCTCTTTTAAAGTTTCAAGTAGAGATAATATCAAGTTTCTGAATATTTGATTGCCAAAAGCACTACTTATGAGAGTGCTTTCCTTTTTCTTTTCTTTTTTTTAGCAAGTCTAACTTAAAAGCTTAAACCATTAGGTAGAGGAAGACTAAACGCAGAAAAGACACATTAAAACCACATACTGACGTATTGGGGGACTGTATTCAACACTTCTTAAGCATATCCTCCATAATGGATACTTTTCGCTGTTGTTATTTTTAGTGGTTTTCATTTTGGTCAAAATAGCCTCTTTTGAGTATGTAAAATGAACAGTATTAACTGTGTTCCTTAGTGACAAAATATCACTTGTTGAAGTGCTCAACAGTATTGTTGAACATTTTTCACCATGTCTACGCGATTCAATTGACTGGTAATTTAGGGTTCTCATCATCATCATCATCTTCTTCTTCTTCTTCTTCTTCCATATATGGACTCCCACAGTAACGGGCAGATCAAAATGTAAGCCATACTGGTGAAATGTACATAAGCAAGGAAATCCACTGATTTTAGCTGTAATATGGTATCCTAACTTATTAGGTTAAATCACTGCTGTTTTTGCTCAAAAAACTTTGTAAAGGATAACTTAGGTCGTATATACTGCAAGAAATTTAATATCACAATGGTTGAATATGTTGAACGGAATTTCATATCATTTAGTTTGGATATTATGCAGCTATTACTTCTTGTTTTCTGTTCCAAGCTGAACACTAAAGCCACTATTAGTCACGATCATGAATAGCAATATAGGAGTCACTTTTCAATGTTGGCACCTTTGGTCCATTTAGGAAAGTAAGAACCCAGCCGTGATAACATGATCAATGGATCTTGAGATGACAATTAGGACCTTAGTGGATAGTGTTCTGCCATTAGCATTGTGGACTTTTGACTGGTTAGCCAGAATATAGCCAGTAAGTACCTCAACATTTAAGTTGTGCCTCAATGTGAGACCTTTGTTAAAATCGCGGATGGAATATGCAAAATTAGACACTAACACAGGTAATAACAGTTAATTATTGACATTAGCGTTCGATGTGTTCTCTTGAAATGATGCCACGTCAACAGTGACATTGGATGACCTAAATCATCGAAGTTAGCATTTTGGTTCTCACCTCATCACCCAACACTTAAATGGATATGGTATAACTTTTGTGTAGTGAGTGATCCATGTCAGCAATTGAGTTCTACATTTTTTAAGTAAATGAGTCATGTAAACAAAATCACATGATGTGGTAATTAACTTAACAAAGGCCTCACGTTGAGCTAAATTTAATTGAGGTACTTGATTGAAAATGGAACAAGAATTCAGGTACATGTAGTGTCATTGACCGAAAAAAACATCAACAATCTGGTTTAGGCCCTTTCCAGGTTGTTAGTTAATTAAAGAAACTTGATTGGATGTGGTGCAAGTTTCTATTTATTATGCCTATTACTTCAGGCCAATGTATTATTTGAGTCAGTCGTGAAAGTGAAACGCAGTATAAATCGTTGCATTTCAATCAACTAATTACTCCATTGTCAAGGCTTAGTAAACCGAGTGGAATTTTTGTATTTGTCTTACTATCCATATATCATTTTACTAGTGACAGGAGTGATTTGTTTGTTGTGTTTACTCTGGACTTAAAAAAGCATATGGAAGTTTCCCTTGGAGGACATTTTTACTAGTTATACCATCAGCAATTGCCTAAATCTTGAGAGCTTTATTACTAGTCATAAGTTCAAGTTCTTCAAGCCAACCATGTACTTCATTAGACTAGGTAATAAAGTAGTAGTCCTGCTTAGAGATCTGTTGATTAGTCAAACTTGCTGGAGGCTTTCCTAGTGAAAATTGTTTACATCCACTTATCTGTATAATTAGACAAAATGGACTGGCATTCTTTCTCTCAGAAATCATTAGTCTCTGACTTAGCCAAAATGCCATGCAGCAATTGTTATTAGACCTTCTGTGTTTTCAATGCTGGAGGTTTGATGCCACTAGTAGTTGACTAGTACTTGAATTCGAACCTACCCATGATTGAAGTATATAATGCTATTTTATCTCCCAGATTCAGTAAGTCTATGGCAGTTGATGCCAGTTAAGAATAGCTTTGTCTTGTGAAACAGAGAAAGTGGAACTGACTCTTATAATTATTCCAGGTATAAACCTGAAGTCATAAAAGGAGACATGGATTCAATTCGGACAGATGTGATGGATTTTTACAGAAAGCTGGTATGAAAACTTCTCTGATGGAATACTTCCCCCCAAAAAAAAAAAAAAACTTCTCTGCTGGAATATGTATCGATTGTTCCTGATTTTTCCTATAAAGGGGAAAAAATGCTAGAAGTTCTTAATCTTATATATGAATCACAATCAGTCCTAAACCTTTTCAATTAATGCAATCAAGTCCTAAGTATTTGCTGAATAGTGCAATCGACTCCTAATGTGCATATGGAAAACTGCAACTTTAGGTCTCCAGGTAGGTCATTTATGAGTGTCATGTTAGCCAATCTCTTGGATTGTTCATTGAAATGACTTAATTGCATTTTTGCAAATATTTTATGATTTGATTGCACCAAATTTTGAAACAGTTGAAGACTCAATTGCATTCTGTAAATAAGGTTAGAACTTTCAATAATCGCCCCCCCCAACACTTTTTCCAAAATTATAGAACCAAGGGATCTTCTTCTGCTTATTAATTTTTCCCATTTTTCTATCTTTACCCACTGAAGATAACTTTAGCTAGTGTTTTCCTGTTATTTAATGACTCCCAGTATCTGTATGTGTTCACCAAAATTTTCAAACGCATGATGTATGGGTCAGTAGGCTGATGTTATCAAATCTTTATTCATGTAAATGCTATTCTCAACTATGCTCAAAATATTGATTTCTATGCTCTTGAACAGGGAACGGAAATTGTAGATGAATCTCAAAATCAAGACACTACTGATCTTCACAAGTGCGTGTCCTACATCCGTGATTCTACACCTGAGCTGGATAAATCTAATGTAAGTGAACTCCTAGTAGCTGTTCTTCATTGTTATTATTACTTCATGTTTGTTTTTTCTCAAACACCTAGTTTTCTGCATTAGAGATTTCTTACAACTGACAATCTATGTTTTTGACATATTGGAAGCTATGTATTCTTGTTGCTGGAGCACTTGGTGGACGATTTGACCACGAGATTGGAAACATTAATGTGCTGTGTCGTTTCTCAGACATGCGAATTATTCTTCTTTCGGATGATTGCCTAATTCATTTACTTCCAAGGACTCATCATCATGAGATCCATATTTTGTCATCTGTTGAGGGTCCTCATTGTGGACTCATTCCTATTGGGATGCCTTCCAAAAGTACTACAACAACGGGTCTCATGTGGGATCTCGGTAGGTTTGATTTTAACTTTGTGCTTGCATGCCATTGTGTCCTTGTCATGGCTCGTGTGGTGTAGACAAAACTGATGAATGCTTAGTGCCAACCGATATTTGTTTATATTATTCTTCGGGAGCATGATATAATAATAGGTTGCTGAGATGCAGCTAGTTCTCTTTCTTCTAAATTAGTACCATTGTCTGTCCTTTCATTCTGAAAATCTAATGAATCAATACTCTCTGTGCAGCTGAAACTGAGATGAAGTTTGGTGGCTTAATAAGCACGTCCAACATTGCCAGAGAGGAGACAGTTACAGTTCATTCTGATTCAGATCTTCTTTGGACTATATCCATTAAAAAGCCTTGATTTGCCTCTCGGCATGAGGCGCACAAGAAATCTATTTAGCATTCAAATTCACGTTCACAGTGAACTCATGGCGAATTTTATTCGGTCTAATAGCATTGCAAGATTGAACTTCTTGTCTTCTCGACTGAATTTCGACTTAGCTCATTGTATATTGCAAAAGCAGTTGCTCACTCGTGTATTCAAAGGCAGTTTATTTAGTTGGACTCTGTACTTGTTGTATGATGAAGGCTTTTTTTTTTTGGGTCAGAGTATGATGAAGGTTGGTATTTGGTTTAACGCTGAGCAGTCGGCTCTCTTCTCCAATATGTCGCCAGAGTTTGCAGTAAGTTGGATCCAACTCCTTTATAAAAGGTTATAATCTTGCATATCTGCCTAAGCAGCGACAAGAACACGAAATCAAACTGCTCTCTCGATTGAAGAAGTTGGAGCATAGAAATGATGCCGGGGCTTTGCTGTTGCAGCCGACTCTTTTCGTACAGGAAGTGGGACGTGGGATATTCGACTCCCACCTCCTTCACTGTGAAGTCGAACTTCCTGATGGATTGGATGACTTGATCATCTCCAAAAACTCAAATCGTGCTGACGTCCAGCAAAAGCATTGTAATTTCATCTCCTCTTCCTTCTCCATCGACCCCTCACCTTTCCTTCCATCATTGTCACGACATTCTTCTTGTATGTCACTCGGTTCGTCTTTTGTTTTGGATCCCAATCTTGTCCGGTCGTCCCGGCTTCAAAGTGCATATCGGCTCGTAAACGGGCATTCGAGTCCAATGGAGGAATCACAGAGGCACAAGACCCGGCAATATCAACCGGAAGCAACCGACTGTGTGAGGTGTTTGTAAGGGGAATACCAGTGGCTCTGCTGGGTGGGACATCAGGAGAGCATGTGACCGCGGCATGATCAGGATGACGATGGTTATTGGCCGGTTATCGGTTGTTTAAGATAATTTTGGCATAACGCGCGGGTTGATCGACTAGTAAACAGCAGGAAATGCAACCATTCTTTGGACACAAGCACGATCACTTGCGCACTGATCAGAGAAAATAGAGACCTATCTGGAGCACACGTCCATTCGTCGGTCTTTACTCCTCCCGTCAAGTACATTAATATTACCTAAAGTTGTTTGCCTTATTTATATCACAATCAATAGAAACAGTTCCTGCTCCATTTGCTGATAACTGATACGACATTGAAGAACAATTAAAAAAAGGAACTAATGTCTTAGGGCATAGCCACCTGATGCCGATCAAGACAAATAATCAACTGACTGAGTAGAACTGCATATTGATTGATTGACTGTCAACTTTCTTTCACAGCCAAAAAAGGAAAGTAGTAAAGAAAATCTCTTTTGAGTTGGGATACTGTACAGAGATGGCATCAACCCAGCATGGGGAGGCGTTACGAGGACGTCGACCCTTTCCCTTTCTCCGACCACCTCCACACGGTGACGACGCCACTTGCATCGCCGGTGAAGAACAAGCTGCCATCGCCGCCGGTCTGGATATCCCCCACCTTCTTCCTCGCGAAGATCCTTCCCCTCTCCGTGAACGACGGCAACTCGTACGTGCGGACCGCGCCGTCCTCGCAGGAGCAGAACACCACTGGTTTCGCATCTCCGTCGTGCATGCCGAAGAGCCTCACCACGCCGTGGCTCTCCTCGCGCTCGTACACCTGTTCGAGATCGCCCGCCTGGCCGTCCTCCCTTTGTCCCCACACCTTGACCTTCTTGTCCGTCGAAGCCGAGATCAGATAGCGATCCCAGCACAGCAGCGACGTCACCGCGCCGGAGTGAGCATCCAGCGTCCGCACGCAGTCCAAGGTCGTTGTGTCCCATATTTTAACCGTTGAGTCCATGGACCCCGAGTACAATAATCTGTTGCCAATCATGAGCGAAATCACCGCGAGCCGATGGCCTTCGAGTTTCCCGGCGAAGTGGAAAGGGTCCCCGGAGCTGGATTCGGGAGGCATCCGCCAGGTGAGGACGGAGCTGTCCTGAGCGCCGGCGAAGAGTGTGCTGTTGCCCACGATCATAGCGTAGACTTGCCCGACGACCCCGGCGAGAGAGAACTCGGCGGAGGTCGACGCATTGTAGGCCTTGACAGCATCAGGGACTCCGACAAACACCCATGAACCTTCCGTGACAAGGGACCCGACCTCACGGCCGACTTGGAACACGCCCACGCACGCGCCAGTGCCGCAGTCCCACGAGCGGACCGTGCCGTCGCGAGAGCCGGAGAAAAGCCTGCCAGTGCCGGAGGGGAGGCCGACGCCAGTGACGGCCTCCTGGTGGCCATGGAGCTGGGCGAGCATGGAGAAATCGCTGCCGCGGGACCACGAGTGCAAGAACCGGCAATTCTCGCCGTGAGCGCAGTCATTCCCGGAAGCCCAGTGATGGCATAGCTTGTCTTGTTTCTGCGGCTGCTGCTCCTTGGACTGATGACGACGATCTTGATCCTGCGCAGCGCGGTGGTAGGTGCGAGACCGGCGTTGATGTTGGCGATGAACCTCGGGCTGGCTCCCGCCGCCGCCGCCGTGCAGGAAGCGGCACGGGTCTCTGGAGCAGTATCCGGCGAGCCAGTGACGGCAGACGCCGGTTCTCTCGGGGGTAGCCGCCTGAGGCCTCGTGCCACGCGACGAGAGCGATCGAGTTTGGGGTTTGAGCGATCTGGGTATCACCGTGGCCATTACCAAACGATGTTTGCGTTTGGTCCGTCGGGAGAGTGCCTTCAACTTCCTTCTGCCGAGTGAAAAAATCAGAGAGATGGGGTGGTTTTTTGGTGGGAGGGCGATGCAGAAAGCTTGAGTTTATACAGAGAGAGACGAAGTAGACGGTGGATTGGGACGCGTGAAGGTCGAGCCGGGACTTCATCGTACGGCCACGGAAACTTGGTACGAGATAGGAAAGTTGGAGATCGAAGACGATCATGGCTGCATCCCACGAGATAGTTCAATAGACCGTTGGGGCTCTTGACACAATCTTGTGAAAGAGAATTAAGGTTGTAAGAGCCTAACGGTTTTTCTTTTCTTGTTTTTTTTTTTACTTAAGCTTTTTGAGTCATGACCTTCTAATTTTTAATATTCAGCGAACACTCTTTTTTCCTTAGGAACAAGCGATTTTCTTCTTCTTTAATTTTATTTCTCTAAAAAATCGGACGACTATGAGTAAGAAAATAAGGACTCGACGTCAAATTGGATAATCCGTCGTCTCGTGAAAATATAAATTATGAATTGAATGAATCGATGTAAATTGATAATCAGATTAAAAGTTATACAAATTTATAATACTTTTCAAGACTGATCTTACGGTCATAAAAATATAATTTGAAATTGAAAAGTTTCAAAAGATAAAAAAAAAAATGGTCACCACAGCCGATATAAGAGATTCAATCGTGACCGTTAATCTGGATAAATGCATAATAACAGGTTTGAGGGAAAATATGAGCATGCCCTTTTTTTTTCTACAGTAAACTTGTTTATATGATAACGATTGTTTGTTCTCCCGAAGAGTCAAACGACGTCGTTCCTCCGCCGTCGTCCTCCTATCTAAACCTCGTTTAAACCCTAGCAACCCTAATTTTGCAGTTGATTCACAGAGAGAGAGAGATGGGGAGGTCGAGGAGGAAGTACAAGAAATCGAGGCCGAAGGTTCGAGTCGCCCTCCCGAAGAAGAACCCCAGAGTCGTCAAAGCCGCCTTCAACCTTCCCCCGAAGCTGCGGTCCCTCATCCTTGACTCCATCTCTGGTGGCAGCGGCGGTGGCGGCATCGAGTGGGACGACATGGGGAGCGTCATCCAGAACTACAAGTCCTTCGGCGTCGTCTCCAACCCTAATCTGCTCGGGGTTCGATCGCGCAACTCTCACACCGTCGAGAGCGGCGCCCTCCAGGTCCCGCCGTCCGATGAGGCCGCCGGAGCTGCCGAAGGCGACCCGATGGACTCGGGTAGCGATCTCGAGGAAGACGGTGAGCTATTTCGTGCTTCGCTGCATTGCGTTTTGGCTCGAGATGTGGTCACGGTCGTTGTAGTATGTTGCATTTGTTAGATGTCGGTATCGATTCGGGCTGATTGATTGAAAGAGGCAAGCTTGACTAACTTTAGAAAGATGGGGACTTGGGAATGGCGGTATTGACACTAATGGAAAATGGCAGTTCGACATGTAGAGATTTGAAGTTCTAGAATTGTGGTTCTGGTTCTGATGTTATTTTTTATCAATCGAAAATTATAAGCTGCACCGCATTCGTATAATTCTTATTCCTTGTGGATTCTACCACTTGGAACAATAGATGACAGTTCCTTCAGGGGGTTAGCCTGTGAGAAACAATTTCTTTTATCTGCCATCCTGTGAGAGACACCTTTCATATTACTTTTCTAGTTTTGAGAGCATTACCGATTAACCCTAAAAGCCGAAGTTGAGTTGAGTAGATACAGGATGATACTGGAACTTTGACTAAGCCTGCCATGTGAAATTCTGTCTTGTAACTGCTGTCTCTGTGTAAGGAGGGCTATAACTGGATTCGAAGTTCAATTTTGTGGAACCATTTCCTAGCAAACTCTTGGTCTGTGAAGAGTGAAATATAGTCGGAAATCGAGATTTACAAAACAAAATTTAAGTCTCTACTACTTTATCAGTCTCCCTATAGCTTCATTCTTGAATAATTGTACCATTTGATGCTTTCATCCTACAGGGTTGAGGATGTTGTAAGTAGAGTCGTAAGATTACTTTTCGTGACATATTTAGAGTACCTTGCTAGCTGGCGTACAAGATTAGCCAGTGATTCCGATTTGTGTTGTACGCATCTTCTGTTGATGTTTTCCTCATGATTTGATTAACAAAAATACCAATAGTAAATTGGGTCTTTTGGAAAGTTCTCCTCAAGATATTTAACATCTATATAAATATACCTTTTTTGCTATAATGTAGATTGTTCAGATATGGTCAAATCCATTGGAAGATATTGGTTTTCTTTGATGAAAAGATGGGGAGATCTTGGTCATTCATCATTCCGATATATTCTCATATTTGTACTTATGGTTGTAGATCTATACAGACATTTGCACTGCCAAGCTACTGTATATTGTCTTTAAGACTCAAAACTGAAGGTGTTCCACTTTAAAGTTTTGGTGTTTCAAGAAACTAACTGCGCGTTTGGTTCTTCCAGTTTAGACTGATGCTGAATTTCTTTGTCCAACAGATTTAAAATCAGCTCTTGGAAAGAAAAGAAGAGATGGCAAATCTGCGCCTCTGCAGCCATTGACTGCCATGCAACGTGTTCACGTTGGGCGGCTGATCGAGAAACACGGAGATGACTATCAGGTTTTTCTCAGATCAAATGTTCAGCTGCATGACTGTTCTGCTGTTTGTGCAACTTATGTTGCTTATAATGCTATTGTTTTCCTCAGGCGATGTTCAGGGATATGAAGTTGAATGCGATGCAGCATTCAGTTGCGACTTTGGAGAAACTGTGTAAAAGGTATCACATGTATACGGATAAGAATCCTTTGATACTTT
Source organism: Melaleuca alternifolia (assembly GCA_019926035.1). Lineage (NCBI taxonomy): Eukaryota > Viridiplantae > Streptophyta > Magnoliopsida > Myrtales > Myrtaceae > Melaleuca > Melaleuca alternifolia. The sequence continues at coordinate 1,433,899 of JAGKPW010002382.1, forward strand.
CTCGTTAGAGGTCCGGTTATGCTCTTTAAGACCCGGGAAATATGCTGTAATTCATGAATACACTTTTGCGGGTGCATTGTACTTTCGACCTTGTTTACCATTTGTCAATGGCTGATCCATGTCCTTCCCAATTTCCCAATTCTGGGGGAATTTCTTCAAAGAGAAGTTGGGGCCAGGACACCAAAGTTATTGGGAAAGTGTAAATGTCTTTAGTCAGTTTAAAAGGTTTGGTGAAATACAAATACCATTTGATAAAATACAATTGAAAAATACTTTGAGATACAATTTTGAGGAAATACTGTTTTGTAAACATATGTTTGGAAAGTTCTTTTGGGTTCGGTTTGGGGTAGTGGTCTTGCAGGGGCAGGGAGGGAGTTGGAGTTGTTGGGAGGCAGGGGGGAAGGCGGCGGTTGCAAGGGGCAATCGGAGTTCTTGGGAGGCAGCGAAGTCGCTGGAGGGAGGGGGAGGCGGTGGTTGCAAAGGGGAAGTTGGATTCCTTAGGAGGCAACGGAGGGGGGGGGGGGGGTAGCATTCTTGTTTTAAAAGTTTTTTCTAAAAGTTTTTAGAGAGCTTTAGAGATACAATTACATATTCCTAAAGCATTCCTAAAGCCCTTGCAAAATGAACCTAATATCATTTGCATTTGGTCAATGAATGTTAAGAGTTTTAAAGTCCATTTCAAATGTTGAACTATTCATACTCTTACTGTAGTCATCATTCTTAAGTTGTCAAATCAAGGCACACAAGTTGTGCATTGAAGGCCACTTTCATGCATGTTGGTACTTTTTAAAGATGAAAATTAATGGATTTTGATTTTGATTTTTGTAATCACTCTACTGATTTTCACCTTTCCGACATTACTTTTATCTTGGAAAAGATATAGAAAAAAATGTAGCCTACTTTAATATATTAAGTGAAGTGTAGTGAAGAGGCGACGATGCCTTTGAAGATTCTTTACTGGTTGTGATTCGTTTTTCCTAATCAAACAGAAACTTTTGTATAATAAAATCAGATTGACTTCAATTTTAAATGGTAAAGGATGATTTATCATATGTACTAGACATTTTGAATTGAACAGTAAGGTGTTGGACTTTGCCCTGTGGATAGCTGGGGGGCTTATTTCCTACTAAACATCCTATATAGAATTCCATGACCAATCGCGACAGACACTGACGATCCAAACGTGCATGTTTGTATGTTCAAAAGGAACAGAGGAACGAGCCCCACATACGGCAAATTTCCAGCAGTACAGCGTAATCAAATTAATTGTAGACATAATGTTATGGCTAATGTGCAAGAGAGAAGTCAATCTCATCAAATGGTGGAACCCGTCTTATTCGACGCCAATGAATGCTCGGCACTGGGAATCCCAGTGCTCCTTCACCTGCCGAATCCTTTCGACTCTCTCGCTTTGAAGACGCTGCGCCCAATACTCCGGACAACTGTTCCAAATTTCCCATTGGTGAGAAAGCAGATAGTTACCGGGGAGATCGACTATTTCTTAAATGAACGAGTTCAGGCAGTGGCGTACCTTCTCCTGAGCAATATATTGAGTTCATCCAAATGTAAAGCGCCTTCATAAACTCTGGCCTGTAATCGGGCAAACAAGTGATGAGCTATTAGCATGGTTATGCACTCTCAAGTTTCAAGTGAAAACCGACATTTGATTCTGTTGTGGACATTATAGAATTTCTAGAATCTATATGCTCTTAGGATCAGTATAAGCTTTTAAGCACTTCTTTTGCATTTGGCATTCTCTTTTGGATGCCTGATGCTGCTAAATTTTGGAACAGAATGATATCTAAACGTTAAACTTTCTGTTTTCTCATGCGCGAAGTCCAATTACTGAACAAACTGGAGATTACGGAACAAGAAGATGACAGATCGATACCTGTCGACATAAAGGACATTTTTCCTTGGGTTCTGCTGCTTTCAGTCCATCAACAATTGTCACAGATGCAGCTGAGCAAGCACACATGTAGCAGTATATGTGGCCACAAGTGAGAGAAACCGGATCAAACACCGTTTCCTGTTTTCCAAGAAAGAAGATTATCCATCCGCTGCATGTACACTAATTGATATATATTCACTACTTATTCGGATCAATGGTTGAACCACGATGACATCTTCTTTATAATTCTTCCTCAAAATGATGAAGGTCATTGTTTAGATATGTAAAAAAACATGGCCACCCAACAATACTAGCCCTAGAAGTTCATACGATGACATACATTCAGTGTGTGTACTCTATTTGTGTCTGAAGCTAATGTCTGATGCTGAAACCAAAGGTTCGATTACTTTCTCATGCAAAGTAATGTTAACAAAAAAGAACTTGCTATTTCGGGAACTCACCAAGCATATAGAGCAGGTCAAGTCGATATCTAGCTTGATAGAGTCAAAGAGTTCACAAGAGAGCGACGGTTTGCCATCATTAACTACTAGAGAGCAACCCTCAAAGAGGGCAGGGCCCTTCCCAGAGTTGGCCTTTGTTTCCCTTATATTGATGTGGAACGAAATCAGCTCACACAGCCAAGGAGACTGTAGGATCTCGATGTGCATCCTTTGTGCTTGTGACTTGAAAGCTTGTCCTCGAGTAGAGAAATGAATCTATAAAAACGTCGTACAAAAAGCTTAGCCAGGGAGGAGAAGAAATGGGAATAAAGATTCATAGTAAGATGCTCGAAATATTTAATTAGGGAAACATCCGAGTAACATGCATCGATTTACACACAACCTGCGCAGAATCAGACCATAAAACTTCATAATAATTATCACCACAAAGCATTTTTCTTTATGCTATGTGTGGAAGCTGGTATAGCCGCGATCTCTCAGTTCTAGTGTGAATACTGCACAACGACCAACATACCTTGTCATACTTCTTCAGTATCTTCCTGATGGCTATTGCATTTATCAGTGCATAGGTAACCAGATCTTTTCCTTCTTGAATTAAAGTGACATGGTTCCCTCGAAGCTTGCCTTTGAACCACATCAAATACTTTTGAAATCCTGAAGCCAGATGAAGCTCGAGCAACTTCTGCGCCTGCTTGTTGAAACAGCCTAAAACAGCAGACATCTCCTCCAGAAGGGAAGGGAAGAAACTTCCATCACACACTGCAGAGTCAATTTCTAGACTGTGAGCAAGGAAAATAAGGTGATCTTATGGATAATCGATGATTGTAAACACAGACGGTTGACATAAACCAGCGAATCTGAAGATTGAAATGTAAAATTTTCTTGGTCGGTGGATAGAAGTAGAACCTAGGAGGCTGTTCTAGGCTCTCTCTCTCCCTCCCTCCCTTATATTTTCAGTGTTTCCACTTCTGATGAGCTTAAAAGAACTTTGAAACGATGGATGCTGGCTAATAGATGCTAATTTATAGCCGAAGGCGATTGCAATTAGTGAAATCTCCTAGTACCTCAACTCTCGAAGAATGCTCCATAGTTTTCTTTTCCTTCCTTATTTTCCCCGGTCTTCTAATAAATCGGATCATATCGGTAACCTCCTGAGGTTGAATGTGACAGTGAAGGGACCTCTTCTTCAACATCGATCTGACATAATAATCTTTTTGGTCACTTCACGTCATCCCTATTTCTCTCTTGTTTCAGTTATCAAGATCAAAACATGATGCATATATATACTCTCCGCAAAAAAAAGTTGTAAAATTTACGATCGTCCCATCGGCAAGTGAGGTGGATCTTCCGAATACCACGGTAATCCGCGGAACTGTCATCAGTTCGCAAACAAGAGCGCAGTCTTGTTCTCATGAATTCCCTGGAAATCAAGAAGTTCTCTCATTCTCACACTCCACCGTCAAATCAGCATTAAAATGACCGAAATTTTCTTGCAATTCATGAAGTCATGTGGAGCGCTTTCACAGCGTCTGTTTATATTGAGGGGTAAGCCAATGCAAACACGCAAAACAATTCGTCGGAGCAAAAAGTCGATCATGGCGTCGACTTCGGCTCCATCACTTGAAAACGACATTATCCTGCAAGGTGGTGGTCATCCTAACAGACATGGAAGCCAGCTCCAAATAAAAATGAAAAGAAGAGAAAAGAAGAGAAATTCAAGCCGCCACCACCACCATGAATACAGAAATGACCAAAACAGAAGAATCAAATCTATGCAAGGACATAGATTCCATCAATGAACAATGCGTACACACAAAAAAGAAATGAAGGGGATTAAAGAGAGATGAACCGGAGCAGTGAGCAGGGCAAGTGTGGGGATCATCGACGACATGGGGGCCCTTCTGGGAATGAAGGGCGTCTCTTCTTCTGCATCCCTTCAAGATCTTCTTGAGGTTCTTGAACCCAACACCAGGAAGCTTCTTCCCTTCTTGCCCCTGCATGTACTCCTGGTATTTCTTGCAGAACTTCATCCTTTCCGAGTGCGTGCGTGCGCGCGCGCGTGGGTGGGTGCGTCCGTGTTTTGAGTATTCAGATTGTTCCTCGTTTTTCGCGAACAACGCGAGATTTTTGATGCCGAGGAGGAGTTCTGTTTGCGTGGAGGGTTTCTGCGGAGGAGACGAGACGTAGCTGATATACACGAAGGGCCAGCCCGGGAGGGTGACGCTGACTATTCCAAAATAGTATATGTTATACAACGGGGAAATGAATGTATTAAATATTACATAATTAATTGCCTACTCAATATATTTTTTTCCCATTTGTATAGATAACTCAACAAGTTGCTCGAAGATACTCATCTCGAAATTGAGAAAAAAAAGAGACCAATCTATGGGTAATTTCTTAAGGAACTTCAGGCGTGTTTGGTTTAGTTTTTTTAAGGGCTTTGGGCCTGAGAAAAATATGAGGCATTTGACATTCATTCTCAAATGATTTGAAAGTAAAAAACCGGCTTTGGAGAGTATTAAAAGCTGAAAACAATATACTAGTTTTCGACATTTCTTCAAAACTCATTTCCAAAACTGAACCAAACGCATCATTCACATGTCGCCCAAATGTACTCTCGTATTAACTTATTATTTTGCCTCTAACAAGATGGAATTTAGAATTTAACTTATTAAAGAGCAAGAAATCCACGATTGCAAAATAGAGATAGTAAATAATCAACAAACCCAACATAAAATAATTTACTTGTCATTTTCTATTTTTTTTTGTAATAATGAAGTCAAATCACATGATTGCGTTGATCGACATATTCATTTCCCACAATTGAATTCAGGGTTTGAATCTCAAGTATGGTCTCGTGATTTAAGTTGAGGGATCCTAATGGTAAGTTGCTAGGTCAGTCTTTCCCGAGATATAATCCCCGATCATAAAAAAAAGTTATCAAGATGGAATATAAATCCATTTCTTAATATATATACATAATAGGTTGAATTGTCGTAGGAATCAATTATATTAAGCAAAATGTGTTTAACATATACGATCTATTCATCAGGCGTGAATTCGGCATACAACTCAAAATATTTATTGAAGCACATTACTCTGAAAATAAATAAATAAGTTAATGAGGAAACAATTAATTTAAGAGGCTGCGGATGACAGATCGACGGTTCGACAAAGAAATTTCATGGGGAAAGGTTGGACATGTCGATTTCCAGATAAGATCCTTAATTATGTTCTCGTGGGAAAAAGCAAGCGGCGCACCTCGGCGGCGTGGCGTAGGGGACCAAAAAAGTGCTCGCCACGTAGGGAGCTGCTCGGCGGAGGATCCGCCACGTCAGATCAATCGCTTCCGTTCCGGGTGGGTCCCGCCCGGGGATGAGTGGCGATAAGCACGAGCCGTCGAGCCTTGAGGCGCAAAGCGCGCCGACCGGACCGGCCATGCTCGTAATTACGATCGAGCCACGACGGTTCTCTGTAACGGCGGACACGCGGGAGGGGCTTTGAGGTAAATTCGTAGGGGGGGAGTCTTCTTGGGTTGCCGTTCACGTAAAGACCGCCTGAACGGACCTCCCTTTTCTAGTAGTTGCCCCCCAAAAAAGCTAAAGAGATAAGGGAGGAAAGGAAAGACTCGTTTGCTGCCCGACAACTACTTTTCATGTGACGAATTCGAAAGATAGTTTTATTCGAGCGAATCGACAATTGAGGCGTAAGATGTTAGAGAATAATTTATCAAAAATTTGCAAAATCGAAAAATACGCAATGGATTGTTTCATCCTAAAGAATCGAATTCGTACGAATTATGGATCGATATGCTGAATTTAAAGCGCATCGATCGATTTTCGAGGAAGGCGTTCATTGCCGTCGAAAATCGAGCAAGATACGGTGAATTCATGACTTAGAAAAAGGGTAACTTAGAAATGGATATCATACGTCATAATCCATCATCTTTTGTTCCTTTGATTTCTCGACCGTTCCTTTCTGCAACATCTTTGCTGTTTGCAATCATGATCGGCCTGTGCTTGGGGCTGCCTCCTCTGTTTTTTTTTCCCTTTGGTGGGTTGGTAAGGCATGACCCACCACCACGACAAAGTCATGAGTATATCCACTTAATCACACGATTAAAGTAAAAAAAAAAAAGCACGAGCTTAAACTCACAAGTGACCTTGTTAATGAATCATTAGAATCGGAGGTGGAAGACATCGAAAGGAAAAAAAGATATCGTCGGTGCTCCATAATTTAGGTCTTTCCCAATGTATTTAGGACTTGGAAAGCTCAAGGACTCGATTTCTTTTGCCAGGGAAGACTCTTTCAACGTACAACGCGATGATCAAGAGACAAAAGCTTTAAATTATGGACCAAATCCCATGCTTAGCTAAGGCTTATGTATATATATAAGTATATATCTAAGGTGGGTTTCAACGACTATGTAATTCCCGATCGATACGTGACGTTTTATGGACAATGATTGATCACGAGATTACTCGAGATTAAATCTCATGCTTAGCTAAGGCTTATGTATGTATCTAAGATGAGTCTCAACCGACTAAATAATTCCCAATCCATACCTGACGTTTTTATGGACAATGATCGGTGGCGAGATTAGTCAGGAGATTAAGGTGAAAGGAGGAGATGATGGCTTTTCTTGACACGGCGATAGGAATAAACAAAAGCCATCTCGATGGTGGGAGAGCCACCATGCATTGTCGGGGCACGGAGGAAAGGCCACCAATTCGATGAGTTCCTCGTATTTCATTTGACAAACCATCTCTGGTTTTTTCTTTGTTTTAGGCAAATTGGCATTTTCGGAGTGATCTGGTGGCGCCCGCTGCTTTGAATTAAGCAGAGGAAGATAGATCCGACGATTCTCCGATCAGGCAATTGCTCCTTGGAGCGGCACATAATAAGTGACCGGAAATTGATGCTCTGAGCCGAACCGGATCGATAAAACTTCGGCTTATAGTTCGATTTCGGTTCGGGACGGTTAAGCCCTCCTCGTTTTGGCCGGGTTAAATATATGTCGAGGGGCCACTTGCCTGGTGCTAAGCTCGGATTGCCGTTAAAAGCCCTGTTTAAAGACAAATGCAAGGCCTACCTCAGGCTTCTGTACCAATTAGTAAGGATTTTCATCATTAAAAGGAATCACTGTTATTTTGATTCTATTTTGATGCACGATTTCAAAAATCCACTTATTTCTTTCTCTCCCGCAAAAGACCGATTTTGATATTTCGTCACACGTTTCTTTTTTTATTTGATTAATTTGTGATATTGGATGTAAAATGATTTTTTTTTTCGGTTTTCAAACACGTAACCATCACAAAAATGAAGACAAGTATCCAAATCGAAAAGATATCGAGATAACTTTCTTTTCTTCAAGTCTACGCTCGTGTGAGGGGGGGGGGGGACAAGTCACGATCCAAGGGTCACTTGTCACTATTTATCTATCCGTCAAGTTGATTAAAGGGCACCGTGAATGTTTAGTAATGAAATATCGATGAAAAGGTGTCTCGTCGGATCCTCAAATCTGATGTTTGATCATGGGTGGTGTGCATGGATCGCAATGCCTAGTAATGCTTGTGATGGCAGAGGAGAAAGAGATCGACTTTACTTCCTCTGGTTCTTCCCTCCGAGAGGAAACCCTTTTGTCTCTGTGATTTAGCAACCTTTATCTCTGTGATTTAGCGTCCAATGAAAAACCTATCGAAACGAACTTGAGTGGCGAGAACGACGAGTGCTTGCTCGTAGAAAAATACGTGTTTGATCCCTATTCAGGATTTGACTTTGGCGGCACGGATTGGACGAGAAAAGAGCGATTCTCTGTAGAAGGGAAATTCGAGACCTCATCAAGTCAAAAGAATCGCGTGCGTGGGCGTTGCACGGACATAAAAAGCTTGATGAGGAGGGGAAACAAGGCTGTCAACAGTCCCACATCGCCTTCTCGATAAGAACTTCGATAGTTAATAACTACCACGAATCACGAAGCAGTTCGCCGAGTTCAGCTACGCGGGCTTGTGACCCATGTGGGGGCAATATTGTGGTGGGACGTGGGCTCAGCTTCTGCGGGCCGGGCCTGTTGTGGCTATCTACTGGCCCGCCCATCCCAAGCCGGGAGTTGATTCATGCGGGCCGGGCGAAGGCTTGGGCTGCGTGGGTCCTAGAGAGGAGGGGTCCGCGTGAGGCTGGCTTCACAGAGCAGCGAAAACTTCCCGCTCTTGGCAGTGGGAGGATAACGGGCCGGTGCCACTCGGGCCCATCATGGCCCAATGGGCCGAACCTTCCGAACCACCACTTTTTGTTTTCTTTATGGGGATCTGTTTTTCCTCCCAGAAAATACTTGCATTTAAGAGGGGTTGCTTCATAACAATCAGGATAAAATATATATAATGACAGAAAGATCCTATAATACAGATGAAGTGATATTAATACGGAAAGATCCTAAATCTGAAGTAGGTGTAACAATTTAGGTATTGGATCTCAATAGCACGCGATATTTTCTCTAGATAGTCCATTGGTGAATATGTCTTGCTGGTTGATTCATCACACGCGCATCCAGTGAAAACGTAAATTACCGAAAGCAACTCGCTCACTGACAAAATGAAAAAATCCAACTCAATGTTTTTGGTGTGAGAAGGAAACTTGGGGTTGTAAGTAAAAGAGGTGGAAAAGACATTGCCATGATAAAAAGGCGAGAGAGGATAAAAAGGGGGCAAATTTGAGCCGAAGTAAATGACAAGTCCATGTAGTCTTAGCAAATATAGTGAGCGACATCACGATACTCAACCCTCTGTATTATAACAAACTACGGCGAGTTGATTGAAAATCCAACTCAACATGTTTGGTGCGAGCACGAAACAAGGGGTTGAAAGTGAGACAAGTTAAAGAGACATTATCTCAATTAATGGAGAGAATAGAAAAGGAGTGCCTTAAGCCGAAGCATATAATGAATCTAGATAATCTCAACAACACAATCGGTGACATCACAATACTCAAGGGATAATTGCCAAATGAGTTCTAAACCTTTTGTTATTTTGCCGATTCAGTCATAAACATTTTTTTATGTCAAATAAGTCATAAACCTTTTGTAACTTGGCCAATTAAGTTCTTCCGGCGGATTTTGGCCGGAAAATGCTTACGTAGCATGACCGGTCATTGCCGGTGACAACGTGGCAAAAACGACGTCATTTTGGCTAAAAATTTGTTTCTCCCGGTTACTGTTCATCGTCTTCCTCCTTCTCCCTTCATGCAAGCCTCCACAAACCCTAGCCGCCGCTCAAAGAACTGACGGCCATGATGGAGGTGGCCAAGCCTCAGTAGCTACAGCCTTTGCCCACAGCGGGCGAGGGCCGGCCTCGCCCAGCCTCGCCCAAATCTAGGCAGGGCTCCTCGCCCAGATTGGTTCAGGGTAGTGGTCCCACGAGGCCCAGGGGGAGTTGGAGTTGTCGGGAGGCGGGGAATGAGTCCGAGGTGGGGACAATCGGAGTTGTTGGGAGGCAGCAAAGTCGCTGGAGGGAGGGGGAGGCGGTGGTTGGGAAGGGGGAGTTGGAGTCATTAGGAGGCGATGGAGGGGGGGAGTCACCGGTGGTGGGAAAGTAACATTCTGAAAATACTACTTTGTAAAACACCTCCTAGGCTATATATTCCTAAAAGTTTTTAGAGAGTTTTAGCTATACAATTGCATATTCTCAAAGTCCTTGCAAAATGAACCTAACATCATTTGCATTTAGCCAATGAACGTTAGAGTTCTAAAGTCCATTTTAAATGTTGAACTATTCATATCGTTATTGTAGTCATCATTCTTAAGTTGTCATATCAAGTTACACAAGTTGTGCATCAAAGGCCTCTTTCAGGCATGTCAAAGTTCTAAAGTCATCATTCTTAAGTTGTCAAATCAAGGTACACAAGTCGTGCATCCAAGGCCTCTTTCATGCATGTCAAAGTTCCAAAGTTCATTTTAAATGTTGAACTATTCATGCCCTTATTGTAGTCATCATTCTTAAGTTGTCAAGTCAAGGTACACAAGTCGTGCATCGTAGGCCTCTTTCATGCATGTCGGTACTTTTTAGAGATGAAAATTAATGGATTTTGAATTTTTTTTAATCACTCCACTGATTGTCACCTACCCAACATTACTTTTATCTTGGAAAAGATATAAAAAAATGTAGCCTACTTTAATATATTAAGTGAAGTGTAGTGAAGAGGCGACGATGCCTTTGGAGATTCTTTACTGGTTGTGATTTTTTTTCCTAAGCTCACCCTTTAATTACTTATCTTCTTAATTTTTACCCACCATGAAATTAGTATATGAATTTATGCATATGTACTCATTAAATTGATTCTGAATGTAATAAAGCGACGCGGTCTCTTTCGCTAGGTAACATGTTGTGCATTCTTCCTATTTATATTTCGCCTCTTGTAATCGTGATATTCCACTAATTAATATTAAGAGAAGGGATTTGAAGAGGAAAGATGATTACGAGTGTTAGTTGGATAACGTGTTGCTTTCACAAAGTCATTCGTATTTTTTCTTGTTGTATATCTAAACAAACAGAAACTTTTTTATCATATCATCAGATTGACTTCAATTTTAAATGGTAAAGGATGATTTATAATACGTACTGGAAATTTTGCATTGAACAGTAAGGTGCTGGACTTTGCCAGTGGATGGCTGGGGGGGTTATTTCCTAATAAACATACCATATAGAATTCCACGACCAATCACGGCAGACACTGACGATCCAAACGTGCATGTTTGTGTGTTCAAAAGGAACAGAGGAACGAGCCCCAGGTACGGCAAATTTCCAGCAGTGCAGCGTAATCAAATTAATTGTAGACATAATCTTTATGGCTAATGTGCAAGAGAGAAATCAATCTCATCAAATGGTGGAACCCGTCTTATCCGATGCCAGTGAATGCTCGGCACTGGGAATCCCAGTGCTCCTTCACCTGCCGAATCCTTTCGACTCTCTCGCTTTGAAGACGCTGCGCCCAATACTCCGGACAACTGTTCCAATTTCCCAATGGTGAGAAAGAAGATAGTTACCCGGAGGTCGACTATTTCTAAAATGAACGAGTTCAGGCAGTAGCGTACCTTCTCCTGAGCAATATATTGAGTTCATCCAAATGTAAAGCGCCTTCATAAACTCTGGCCTGTAATCGGGCAAACAAGTGATGAGCTACTAGCCTGGTTATGCACTCCCAAATTTCAAGTGAAAGCCAACTGGAATTTGATTCTGTTGTGGACATTATAAAATTTCTAGAATCTATATGCTCTTAGGATCAGTATAAGCTTTTAAGCACTCTTTTGCATTTGGCATTATCTTTTGGATGTCTGATGCTGCTAAATGTTGGAACAGAATGAACCATTATATCTAGAAGTAAAAATTTTAGTTTCTCAGGCGCCAAGTCCAATTACTGAACAAATTGAAAATTACGGAACAGGAAGATGACAGATTGATACCTCTCGACATAAAGGGCATTTTTCCTTGGGTTCTGCTGCTTTTAGTCTATCAACAATTGTCACAGATGCAGCTGAGCAAGCACACATGTAGCAGTATATGTGGCCACAAGTGAGAGAAACCGGATCAAACACCGTTTCCTGTTTTCCAAGAAAGTAGATTATCCATCTGCTACATGTACACTAATTGATATGTATTCTCTAATTATTCGGATCAATTGTTGAACCACGATGACATCTTCTTTATTATTCTTCCTCAAAATGATGAAAGTCATTGTTCAAATATGTCGAAAACATGGCCACCCAACAATACTAACCCTTGAAGTTCATAGAGCAACATACATTCAATGTGTATACTGTATTTGTGCATGAAGCTAATGTCTGATGCTGAAACTGAAGGTTCGATTACTTTCTCATGCGAAGTAATGTTAACATAAAAGCACTTGCTATTTCGGGAACTCACCAAGCATATAGAGCAGGTCAAGTCGATATCTAGCTTGATAGAGTCGAAGAGTTCACAAGAGAGCGACGGTTTGCCATCATTGACTACTAGAGAGCAACCCTCAAAAAGGGCAGGGCCCTTCGCAGAGTCGGCCTTTGTTTCCCTTATATTAATGTGGAAAGCAATAAGCTCACACAGCCACGGAGACTGTAGGATCTCCTTGTGCATCCTTTGCACTTGTGACTTGAAAGCTTGTCCTTGAGTAGAGAAATGAATCTATAAGAACATTGTAGGAAAAACTTAGCCATGGAGGAGAAAAAATGGGAAAAGAGATTAATAGTTAGATGCTTGAAATATTTAATTAGGGAAACATCCGAGTAACATGCATATATGTACACACAACCTACGCACCAATTAGACCATAAAACTTCATAATAATTATCACCAAAAAGCATTTTTCTCTATGCTATGTCATTTGAAGTTAGCAAAATTTTGAAGTTGTGTGGAAGCTGGTATAGCCGTGATCTCTCAATTCTAGTGTGAATACTCTACAACGACCAACGTACCTTGTCATACTTCTTCAGTATCTTCCTGATGGCTATTGCATTTATCAGTGCATAAGTAACCAGATCTTTTCCTTCTTGAATTAAAGCTACATGGTTTCCTCGAAGCTTGCCTCTGAACCACATCAAATACTTCTGAAATCCCGAAGCCAGGTGAAGCTCAAGCAACTTCTGCGCCTGCTTGTTGAAACAGCGTAAAACAGCAGACATCTCCTCCAGAAGGGAAGGGAAGAAACTTCCATCACACACTGCAAAGTCAATTTCTAGAATGTGAGCAAGGAAAATAAGGCGAACTTATGGATAATCGATCAGACGGTTGACAGAAACCAGGGAATCTGAAGATTGAAATGGAAAATTTTCTTGGCCAGTGGATAGAAGTTGAATAAAGGAGGATGTTCTAGACACTGAAATTATCAGTTCACTCACTGTCTCCCTTATCTTTTCAGTGTTTCCACTCCTGATGAGCTTAAAAGAATTTTGAAACGATGGATGCTGGCAAATAGATACTAATTTATAGCCGAAGGCGATTGCAATTAGTGAAATCACCTAGTACCTCAACTCTCTAAGAATGCTCCATAGTTTTCTTTTCCTTTTTCATTTTCCCCGGTCTTCTAATAAATGATCATATCGGTAACCTCCTGAGCTTGAATGTGACAGTGAAGGGACCTCCCCTCTTCAACAACAATCTGACGTAATAATCTTTTGGTCACTTCACGTCATCCCCATTTCTCTCTTGTTTCAGTTACCAAGATCAAAACATGATACATGTATATACTATCTGGGAAAAAAAGTTGTAAACGATCGTCCCATCGGCAAGTGGGGTGGATCTTCCGAATACCACAGTAATCCGCCTAACTGTCATCTGTTCGCAAACAAGAGCGCAGTCCTCATCTCGTGAAATTCCTGGAAATCAAGAAGTTCTCTCTCACTCTCACGCTCCACCGTCAAATCAGCATTAAAATGACCGAAATTATCTTACAATTCATGAAGTCATGTGGAGCGCTTTTACAGCGTGTCTGTTTGTATTGAGGCCTAAGCCAACGCAAACAAGCAAAACAATTCGTCGGAGCAAAAAGTCATTCATGGCGTCGACTTCGGTTCCATCACTTGAAAACGACATTATCCTGCAAGGTGGTGGTCATCCTAACAGACATGGAAGCCAGCTCCAAATAAAAAAGAAAAGAAAAGAAAAGAACACCACCATGAAAACGGAAATGACCAAAACAGCAGAATCATATCTATGCAAGGACATAGATTCCATCAATGAACATTGCGTACACACAGAGAAGAAACGAAGGAGATTAGAGAGATGAACCAGAGCAGTGAGCAGGGCAAGTGTGGGGATCATTGACGACATGGGGGGCCTCCTGGGAATGAAGGGCGTCTCTTCTTCTGCATCCCTTCAAGATCTTCTTGAGGTTCTTGAACCCAACACCAGGAAGCTTCTTCCCTTCTTGTCCCTGCATGTACTCCTGGTATTTCTTGCAGAACTTCATCCTCTCCGTGTGCGTGCGTGCGTGCGTGCGTGCGTGGGTGCGTGCGTGTTTTGGGTATTCAAATCGTTCCTCGTTTTTGGCGAACAACGCGAGATTTCGGATGCCGAGGAGGAGCTCTGTTTGCGTGGAGGGCTTCTGCGGAGGAGACGAGACGTAGTTGTGTTGATGTAGGGCCAGCCGGGAGGGTGACGCTGAATACTCCAAAATATCATACGTTATACGGGGGAATGAATGTATTAAATATTACATAATTAATTGCCTACTCCATATTTTTTTTTCCATTTGTATAGATAATAACTCAACAAGTTGCTCGAAGATTCTCATCCAGAAATTGGGGAAAAAAATGAATTTATGGGTAATTTTCTGAGGAACTTCGGATGCGTTTGGTTAAATTTTTCCAAGGACTTTGAGTCTTAGAAAAATCTGAGGTGTTTGACAAAACAAATTCTATTAATTTTGGACATTTCTCTAAAACTCAATTTCTAAACTGAAATAAACACAACCTTCACATGTCGTCCAAATGTACTTTCATTAACTTGTTGTTTTGCCTCTTTCTTTTTTGCTAAAACAAAATGGAAATTAGAATGAAACTTTTTAAAGAGCAAGAAATCTAGGATTGCATATCAAACCTAATTAGTAAAAACTCAACAAATCCAAGAAAAAAAATTAATTTTCATGCCATTTTCTCTTTTTTCCTAATAACAAAGTCAAATTTCCATTAATTAACTATTTAGATCAATGTAGATACTAAAATTATCAGAATAAATTGTAAATCCATTTCTTAATATATACACACAGATTGAATTGTCATAAGAATTAATTATATTCAGTAAATTTTGGGTTTAATATATACGATCCATTCATTTGGTAGGAAATTTGCTGTATAACTTAAAATTTTTATTTAAGCACATATTCTGAAAATAGATAAATAAACAAATAAACAAAATAATTTAAGAGGCTGCGGATGACAGATCAGACGGTTTGACAATCTTTGTTCATGGGAAAGGATGGACGTGTCGATTTTCAGATCAAATCCGTAATCATGTTCTCGTGGAAAAAGCAAGCGGCGCACCTCCTCGGCGGCGCGGGGTATGAACAAAAGTGCTCGCCACGTGGGTGAGCTGCTTGGCGGAGGATCCGCCACGTCGGATCAATCCCGATCTCTTCCGTTCCGGGTGGGTCCCGCCGGGGAGGAGGGCGATAAGCATGAGCCGTCGAGCCTTGAGGCGCAAGCGCGCCGAGCGAAAGTCCCGCGGGACGGCCCCTGGCCTTTGCCCGTAATTACGATCGAGCCACCACGGTTCTCTTCGATAATGGCGGAGACGCGTGAGGGGCATTGAGGTAAATTTGCAGGGGGGAGTCTTGGGTTGCCGTTCACGTAAAGAGCGCCTGAACGGACCTCCCTATTATAGGTTCTCACATGGAAGTGCGAGTAGTTGGCCCCCAAAAAAGTTAAAGAGAGAAGGAAAGGAAAGGATCGCTTCCTGCCCGACAACTACTTTTTCATGTGACTAATTTAAAAGATGGTTTTATTCGAGCAAATCGAGAATTGAGACGCAAGATGTTGGAGAATAATTTTACCGGAAAATTTTCAAGATTAAAGAACACGCCACGGATTGTTTCGTTACCAAATAATCGAATTCGTAAGAGTTATATTTCAAATCGAGAATATAATTTTATTCGATGCGCAAGATATTGGAGAATAATTTTATCGGGATTTTCTAAGATCAAAGCACACGCCACGTGTTCGTGATGAGAGAATCGAATTCGTAAGAGTTATAGATCAAATCGATAATATGATTTTATTCGAGCAAATCGAGAATTGAGGCGTAAGATGTTGGAAGTATTTTCTAAGATCAACGAACACACCATGAGCTGTTTCGTTACGAGAGAATTGAATTCGTAAAAATTATATATCAAATTAAGAATATGGTTTTATTTGAGGCATAAGATATTGGAGAATAGTTTTATTGGGATTTTGTAAGATCAAAGAACACGCCACGTGCTGTTTCGTGACGAGAGAATCGAATTCGTAATAGTTATAGATCATGTCGAGAATATGATTTTATTCGAGCGAATGCGTAAGATGTTAGAGATCAATTTAATCTGAATTTTTCAAGATCAAGAACACGCCATGGGCTATTTCATTACGAGATAATCAAATTCATAAGAATTTCATATCCACACGCTCAATTTAAAGCATATTGATTGATTTTTGAGGAAGGCGTTCATCGCGGTCGAAAAACCGAGCAAGATACGTTAAATCATAACTTAAGAAACAAAAAAGGATATCATACATCATCATCCATCATCTTTTGTCCCTTTTGATTTCTCCACCGTTCCTTTCTGCAAAATCTTTGCTGTTTGCAATCATGATCGGCTCGTGCTTGGGCTCCCTCCATCTTTGCCCTTTGTGGGTTGGTAAGGCATGACCCACCATCACGACAAAGTTAGGATTATATCCACTTAATCCGTGATTAAAGCAAAAAACACGAGCTTAAACTCTCAAGTGGCCTTGATCATGAATCATTAGAATTGGAGGTGGAAGACATCGAAAGGAAAACAAAAAATAGTCGGTGCTCCCTAATTTGAGTCTTTCCCAATATATTTAGGACTTGAAAAGATTAAGGGCTCGATATCTTTTATTGGGTCCTCGGGCAAAGAAGACTCTTTTGACATACAACGCGATAAACAAGGAGCAAAAGTTTTGAATTATGGACTAAATCCCATGCTTAGCTAAGGCTTATGCATATATCTAAGAAGGGTTTCAACTACTAAGTAATTCCTGATTCACATGTGACGTTTTGTGGACAATGATAGGTTGCGAGATTACTCAAGACTAAATCCCATGCTTAGCTAAGGCCAATGTATGTAATCTAAGATGGGTTTCAACGACTAAATAATACCCAATCCATACCTAATGTTTTGTGGACAATGATTGGTCGCCAGATTATGCTTTTCTTGACACGGCGATAAGGATAACAAAAAGCCATCTCGATGGTGGGAGAGCCACCATGCATTGTTGGGGCACAGAGGAAAGGCCACCAATTTGAAGAGTTCCTCGTATTTCATTTGACAAACCCTCTCTGGTTTTTCTTCCTTTTAGGCAAATTGGCATTTCGGAGTAATCTGGTGGCACCCGCTGCTTTGACTTAAGAAGAGGGAGAGAGATTAGACGATTCCAGTCGGGCAATTGCTCCTTGGAGTGGCACATAAGTAAACCGAAATTTATGCTTTGAGCTGAACTAGGTCGATAACTTCGGCTTGTGGTTTGATTTTTGGTTCGGGATGGTTACTTGCCTGGTGCTAAGCTAGGGTTGCCGTTAAAAAGCCCCGTTTAGAGACGAATGCGAGGCCTATCTCTACTGATTGGTTAGGATTTTCATCACTAGAAGGAATTGCGAGTTGTTATTTTGATTCTATTTTGATGCACGATTTCAAAAGCCCACTTATGTTATTTCTTTCTTTCTCTCCCGCAAAGATGAATTTTAACGTTTCATCATGCGTTTCTTTTTTAACAAATTTGTTATTATTGGACGTAAAGTGGTTTTATCGGTGCTCAATGATGCAACCATCACAAAATTGAAGACAAGTGATCAAATTGAAAAGATACTGAGAGAACTCTCTTTTTCAAGGCTACGCTCGTGTGATGGGGGGACAAGTCACGATCCAATGGTCACTTGTCATTATTTATCTATCTGTGAAGTTGATTAAAGGGTACTGTGAATGTTTAGTAAGAAATATCGATGAAAAGGTGTGTTGTCGGATCCTCAAATCTGATGTTTGATCATAAGTGGTGCATGGATCGCAGTGCCTAGTAATGCTTGTGATGGCAGAGGAGAAAGAGATTGACTTTACTTCCTCTGGTTCTTCTCTCCAGTAGGAACCTTTATCTCTCTGTTAGTGTCCAGTGAAAATCCTCTCGAAACGAATGTAGAATGAGAAAACAAAACTTGAGAGGTGAGAACGATGAGTGCTTGCTCGTAGGAAAATACGTGTCTGATCCCTATTCAGGATTGGCTTTGGTGGCACGGATAGACTGCTTCTTGGACGAGAAAAGAGCGATTCTCTGTAGAAGGGAAATTGGAGACCCCATCGAGACAAGAATCTGGCGTGCGTGGGCGTTGCACGGACATAAAGCTTGATGAGGGGGGTGGGGGGGGGCACAAGGCGGAAAAAAGTCCCACATCGCCTTCTCAATAAGAACTTCGATAGTTAATAACTACCAAGAACCAAGGAATGGATCGCCGGGCTCCGTTACGCGGGCTTGAGACCCAAGTGGGGGCAACAATGTGAGCCGGGCGAAGGCTTGGGCCGCGTGGTTCCGCGTGAGGCTGGCTCACAGAACCCCAAAATGGGCCGAAATGACACCGGCCCGTTATCCTCCTACTGCCGAGAGCGGAAAGTGGGACGATAACGGATCGGTGTCACTTGGGCCCTGGCCCAATGGGCCGAATCACCACTTTTTTTTTTTTTGGGGATCTGTTTTCCCTCCCAGAAAATACTTGCATTAAGAGGGGTTGCTTCATAACAATCAGGATAAATTTATATAATTACACAAAGATCCTATAATACAGATAAAGAGCATATTAATACTCATCCTTAATCTGAAATAGGTGTAACAATTTAGGTATTGGATCTCACTAGCATGCGATATTCACTAAATAGTCCATTGGTGAATATGTCTTGCTAGTTGATTCATCACATGCACCCAGTAAAAATGTAAATTACCGAAAGCAACTTGCTCAGTGACAAAATGAAAAAATCCAACTCAATGTTTTTGGCGTGAGAAGGAAACTTGGGTTGAAAGTAAAAGAGGTGGAAAAGACACTGCCATGATAAAAAGGCGAGAGAGGATAAAAAAAGCGGCAAATTTGAGCCGAAGTAAATGACAAATCCATGTAGTCTTAGCAACATAGTGAGTGACATCACGATACTCAACCCTCTGTATTATAACAAACTACGGTGAGTTGAGTGAAAATCCAACTCAACATGTTTGGTGCGAGCACGAAACATGGGGTTGAAAGTGAGATATATTAAAGAGACATTATCACAATTAATGGTGAGAATAGAAAAGGAGTACCTTAAGCTGAAGTATATAATGAATCTAGATAATCTCAACAACACAACAGGTGATATCACAATACTCAACCTTTGCACTTGAATAGACTACAATGAGTTGCTCTTGGCATTTTATGAAACAAGATTTGGTGCTCCGAAAAAACACAACTTGAGATGGACCATCAAGTATTGGAGCATCCAACTCAATCCGCATTCGTGTAAGCAGCCCATGAAGTGAGAGAACATGGCTCAATCAGTAATCCATGGGTGGATGCACTAGCTAAAAGACCGGTTTATACGTTTAATTGCTCAAAGATGCATGAATTAACTCAAGTTCTATGTAAAATTAAAAGCGGGTTCGCTCATGGGCACATACTGTTGTGCACCAACCATCTATTGATGCATAATTGGAGAAGTGAGAAGTGAGAAGAAGAGGTGAAAGTGGGTACAATAACGTTGAGAGGTGATAATAAACTGGGATAAACAAAACAAAATAGAATATGATTGGTAAAGAGATTTTAGAGCAAAAGAAAATTTTGGGATGTATCCAACAATGTTGAGATAGCAGTCGGAGCAAAGAAAGCATTGATTTAGGGCAAAATGTGGAAGAGTTTGACATGTTTTCTAGCTTTGATACCATATTGATATTTAGACTCAATAAAACATTAATAAAAACAGATAGAAGCACATTACAAAAGCCCGATAATACAAAAAAAAATACACATTAGTTATTCGTTTCGTGATAATATTTTTATCTATATTATTATTTATCATCTCTCTTGTTTAACTAATCATTTCATATTTGTCATTATCGTACGAGAAATACCAACTCTATTTCATGTGCTCATATAAAAATATGTTTCTAGGTTTTTGGTCAAGTTATTAAAAAGAACATGAATGATACTCCAATGAGAAAGTTCCAAGAGAAACATGTCACGGCACGCGTAATCTCTTAGTGATTTTCCCTATAAATAAAAGATCAAAGACGTGCATCTTCATATTAGAGATATTTAAGACATTTCCCACTATATATTAACATTACGCCTCAACTATGAATATAAATATTATTATGGACTAATCTAATCTATTATCCTCAATGGTTGCCACGTGGATTTACAACATTCTCCTTTCTTCTTTATGCAGCACTTCTTAGATTTTCTACCAAAAGTAGCAAGTTGATAAAGTTAATCGGTATTGATGTTGAGCGACTTTAGACTTCTCTCGCCTCAAAAATTAGTTCGAATAGTGAGGTTTTCCGACGTATTCCACGGTCGATATGAGAGAAATCCCGACATAAATTGTGTACTTATCGAGTTTGGTTTAATTACGAAATAAAATAAGGTATAAAAAAATATAAAAAAATTGATTGAATAATAGACCTAAGGAGATAAAAATGGCGTCCACGTCAGAGTCAATCTCAAACATCTCAAACTTGCGCTTTTCTTCCACTCGGCGGAGCAAAAGGTCAAACGCCACGTGATCGTTCCTTGTCTCGTTCTCTCTGGTGACTTCCAGAGCCTCTCTCGCTACTTATATCTAGAGAAGATCCCGCATTCCATTTGCTCCAGTGCTCCTTTAGTGGCGAAGCGTGATCGGAGTCGAAGCTCTCTCATGGCGGCGCCGGCGTCCGAGAAGCAGGTGATGGTGGTCGGAGTCGACGAGAGCGACTACGGCGTACACGCGCTCGAGTGGACGATCGACCACTTTCTCGCTCCCACGATGCCCGATCCCCCGTTCAAGCTCGTCGTCGTCCACGCCAAGCCCTCCGCTTCCTCCGCCGTCGGCCTCGTTGGACCTGGTGCGGTCTCTGATTCCATGTGCATTTTTATTTCCCTCTGATTCGCCCTGTTTTTTTCCCCCTGCTGTTTCGCTTGATTACTACGCTTGTGAAATGCGAGGGTTTCGTTTAGTTCTGTTTTCAGATTCGGAGGATGCTTTTATTCGGTGCTTTTGGAGTTGGTGTATTTTTTCCCTCCTTTTTGTTGGATGCGTTTATGCGTGTTTTGCTAACTAGAGAGGAGAGCCGTATGTAAATTGTTCAGGAGCTGCCGAAGTGTTTCCGATCGTGGACGCTGATTTGAGGAGGAGAGCCGCGAGAGTTGTGGAGAACGCCAAGGAACTTTGCGCGAGTAAATCGGTGAGTACATGGCGGTGGGGCACACATCATTAGCTGATTGATTCCATGACTGGAGTGATTTCGAGCTTTGTCGATTAGCTTAATGAAGTCATGTTGGATCTCATCGATTACTGATTGGTAGTTCCTAGCTTAGAGTCCATACAGTTAGATGCCATTTTTGCTGTTTGACAAAGCGAGATGAAGAGTTGACATGCTTAAAAGATGTAGCTGTTTTTGGCCAAATGTAGGATGTGAGTTATGCTGTAGGAGAAATTGCGTTTGTCTATCACTCGGTGGAAATGTATGGAAAGTAGTTGCATTAAATTTCATTAAGTATCAATGTGTGTTTCGACTTCCATTCCAGGTTCATGATGTGACAATTGACGTAGTGGAAGGCGACGCGAGGAACGTTCTTTGCGATGCTGTAGAAAAACATCATGCCTCGATTCTGGTGGTTGGAAGTCATGGTTATGGAGCCATAAAAAGGTACATCTACTTAATTGACAAAGCTCATGACTAGGGTGCCTCTGCTTTATACTTGCTCCTATCTCCTGGGATTGATGAAAAGTTCTGATCAAGGCTAGCTTTTCCAAGCTGATGTATTGCTGCACCCGTTGGCCTATGAGAACATAAAACTCAAGCATTCATTTCTCGAATGAAATATTTAAGTGGCAAATGACATTCTTTTGTGCTGCCAACTCCATGGTGAAGTTTTTCTTACAGAAGAAACTCGAACTAATCAGTGATGTAGGTTCACATATCCGCCAACTGTTCCTCCAAAATGTTTATTTCATCTTCGCCAGTTTTGATACTTGTGGGTTACTTTATTGGGCATGTACTAGATCAAGTAGCTTGTTAAGCATCGCATTTAGCTTAAGGAGGGACATGGTGAGCCGATTGTTTGACGTGCAAACCAGTACCAACAGATTTTCCATTTCATTTTATTGGTAGAAGCAGGACAATGGCATCAGATAACGTTATTTCATAAGACAGAAATCGGTGTGTGGCCACTGAAATTGTTAGGCTCAACGGTTATCTAATGGCGTGAGTTACTAATTCTGTATGCTCCTCTTCTGCGAGCCCAGAAATGTAATGTTTCAAATATTCGCTGTGCTATTATTTGTAGGATCTGATTTTGTGCAGCTTGGATGCTGATGCATGTCTTGTACACTCTTGCAGGGCTGTCTTAGGTAGTGTGAGCGACTACTGCGCCCACCATGCTCATTGCACTGTGATGATCGTGAAGAAGCCCAAGACTAAACACTGAGTTCCCCTTCCCGCTTCTGCAGAACCTGCTAATGCGGTGTTTGTGTGCTGTCATATTGTGCACGCTGATATCTACTTCTGTATACCGTATGTCTACGGTACTTCGGTTTGTATTTTGTGTGTTGAAATGCCATTAAGTTTGCATGTTGAAATACAACTATGATGGTACAGTTTGGAGAATTTATGTACTTGATTACAAATGCGTAGGCTCAATGGCTAAAGTCCATTTATGCGTAAATCGGCACATCCACACGTAGTGTGCTCTGCTTCGGCAGTTATTTCCGAAAGAGGGAATTGCAAAGAAGAGGATACGGTTCAAATGCTAATTTGACCAATATGTAATAAATTAGAATGGTACTTTAGCATGGTGTACGATGAATGAGAGTGGAAATAGACGGCGATGCCGATTTTCATGCTTCTCCACATATAAAGGGAAGGATTACGCTTTATCCAAAGCACATTCAAACCATTTTAATTTTGGTGCAGCAAAATTGCAGATCATTTTCAAAAAATGTCAATTCATCCATAACTGGATATGCAACAGATTTCGAGGTTGTCGCGTATGTCTTGAATAACATTTGATATTTCTAGCGAAATTCTTTCAAATGATAAATTAATGATTTACTTTCTTTTTTCTATTATCTATGATGTTGTTTTCAAAGAAAGTAATTATCCATGTATTTGACGTGTGCTTAGTGGGAAAATAATGAATATTAATTCCGTCAACTACATATTCAGGAAAAGATTATTATATTTTCTTGTGCTCTCTCGCACGCTTCAATATTCCATCAGATATAGCACGTGCAAGCAAGCAAGCAAAGCAAGCGGAGTTTTGGAGTTGCGAGTAGAGGAGCTTCCTCTCGATTGCGAAGCATGTTAACGGCTTCACTTTCCATGGCCAATGAGTTTCGTGCTTCCAAGTCGAGGCCCAGCACTCATTGAATCCGAATCCCATCGGTCGACTGAAAACCTTGCTGCGGTGGTGTGCGGATGGAGCGATTCTAGAAGGTGAGAAGCCATACAAGAAGGCCGCTCTTGGCAATTCTGAAGAACCCCATGTACTGCTCGCCAACTATTTGCGCAAATGCTTACTTGATTTTGGTTGGCAAAAAAGAATGGCTTTCACAGTCGGACCATGAAAGACTCCATATTGGTTTTGAATCCGAATCCCATCAATCGACTAAACCTTGCTGTAGTGGTGGTGCGCGGATGGAGCGATTGTAGAAGGTAAAGCCGTATGACGTAAGCCCCTCTTAGCACTTCTGAGGGAACCCAAGTGGTGCTCGCCAACCGTTTGCGCAAATGTCTACCTGAATTTGGTTCCCAAAAAAGCATGCCTTTCATGGTCGTACTATGAAAGAATCCATCTTGGTTTCGAGTTTAGTTTATTCGAATTGTCCGGATTCTTCCACTAATACTGATTGACCATGTTCCTCTCACTCTTTAAGATGATAAACGCGAGCTGCAGAGACTCTAATACGTCGAGATTGTTGTTTGAATCTCCGAATTGTCTATGCCTCAGCGAACTTCTCTCTCTGTCAAGTTTTTGGGTTTTGAGTTTTACGCTTCTCTTCCTAATTCACACCAGCTATGTTTTCTCACTCTAAAAATCCATGGGAACTTTCGGAACGAGTTTTACTTGGACGGGATTTAAGTTCTCTCTCTGCTATTCCTATGATTACATGAATTCAATTTTCCTTTTTGTTTTTTTTTTGGATGCGGTGAGTTCTCTAATTCTCGTTACTTGCTTGTATCTGATGCCTCCTGTAATATCTTTGCTCCTATCTTCAATGACTACATTGAAGCTTGGTCAAGCATAAGAGATTATGTAGATTTTGATGTCCTTGAAACTTTACCTTCTCCAAATCCTTTTTAAATGCAGATACCTCAGGAGTTAAGGTTTTTTTTTTTTTTAACCAAGCAATGTGGCTCAGACGAACCCAGAGCTCTTTTGGTCTAGATGTGAGAATTACTGGAGAGACTGCCGCCAAATTGATTGGCGTGGACAATAAGAAGCTTCTATGTTGTGCATACTCGAGTACATCGATATGCGTAGACCTACCAAGAAAGCTTACAAAGCATGATAGGAAGCCAATGGTGACTAGTGTGAACAAACTCAAGCGCCAAGCACGGTTAGCGAAGAAGCAGAGGCAAACAGTACAGGAGATTCCTTTGGAGGCCCCTGATAACGGATTATTGGTCAAGGAATTGGTTCCAGTTGCTCATGAAGTATATAATTATAGGGCAGAATTGTTTGCTTGTGTCTCAAGAGTTGCCCAAGGCATCCCTATTTATACATGCAGGTAAAGAGGAAAAGGCTGTGGAATCCTTTTATTGCCCAATTTAACGTCGTGAACTTTTAGTTGATTAATTGCTGATATGCAGCCATCAAGTGCTGCTTAAGCTCTCTTTTAGATCTAATTAATTTTGAGATATTTTTATCGTCTGTTCAGGCTAGTTTGCTTTATATTCACAGGTCATTGTGATGTCAGCAGTTCAAATGTTAGCTCTTAGTAATACTACATTAGTTTCTATGGACAATCAGCTTTGGTGCCCGACATTTTTCTATCAAGAATCTTATTGGTCAATACAATGTCTGGAGATATTACTAATGGAGCTCAGCTTCTTGTTTTAGATTTCACCCTCTTCAACTTTTCTTCAAGAATTTTTGTGTCACTTCTTATTATGATATCCTGGATCCAGCATTATGTACTCTCAAAGTGATTGCTGTGACATGTAAATTATGTTGCAGACTTAAATCTTTGGGACTAATGCTTAGGGCATGTTTGATAACCCATGAAGTGCTGAAAATTAAAAAACTCAGCCCTTAATTAGATTACGTAAGGATGGGGTTACTTAGTTCGTTTACTAGAAAAAGTAATTGATTTGATGGTAATTAGAATTCGTTATATAAATTGTTGATACTTAATTTTCAGTTTTATTGAGCAAACCATTATTGTCTTCCTTCATATTCAGCTCGTGTGGAGAAGTTCATATTGGTCATCCACCACACAGCATTAGAACTTGCAACACTGGGGCTCTCTCGAACAAAGAGCACAGTTGGAAACACGGGGGCATAGAGCATGTGTTGCCTGTGATTGAATCTTTCCATTTATACGATTGGGTTGGGAGGGCCATTTCACACAATGAGCGGCTTCAAGTTGATCGGATCCCAGCAATTGTGGAATTGTGTGTTCAAGCTGGTGTTGACATTCCTGAATACCCCACGAGGAGGAGAAAATTTCCCGTTTACAATGTTGCAGGTAGGATTATCGATTACGAGCATAGGTTCCCCAAAGATGATTTACGTGGGCAAGGCATCAGCACATATGGATTTTGGGGCAGAAGGCAGCCAAGCAGAGAAAACTTACCAGACTTCAAACCTGATGACATTCAAGGTCTGTTTTGCCTGATTTTATTCTACCAGTTGTGTTATATATGTCACCTGAGGTGGAGTTTAAAACGTGAAAATCCTCACATTTCAAGAACTATAGTTTTCTTGACCAGTTGAACAAAGTCAATGTGGACATTCTCATTCAAGTAGAGGTGGAACATAATTGCATGGTCCAGAGTAAAGGAAACTCCGTGAAAAACTTTGAACTGCAAGTAATATTCTTAAATTACAGAATCATGTGAATGTGGATGTGCTTATTTAAGTGGAAATTACAAATGGAATACTCTTTTGTATATATCCAGATTAAGTGACTTTAATAGTTATTCTTATTTCAGAAGGAAAGAATATCATATGCGCAATTTCTGTCAAATCGTAGAAATCTCACTATTGGGAATTGATAAATCACGTGTTTTCATATCCCTTTGAGGAAGCGACAGATAAGCTCAAACTTCAAAATCCTCATGATTCTTCAGAGCTCACTTTAGTTGAAAATATTGTAAACAGGCCCTAAACAAGATAGGCAATGAATTTGGAAAGTCTTCAAACATCCTTGTCTGTTGCATAATTTATTGTATGTTTCTCTTTCTCATTTTTTCAGATCATCTATCGTCTGTTTCAGGTCCGCACCCTAGTTTAAGTACTACTTATAATTGAGCCATTTTATCTGGTAGGTGTTGCCTTTCGAGGCTTGGAAGCATGGGAAAAGATGTGTTCTGGAGCAGCAAGACTTATGGAGAAGTACTCTGTCCAAACTTGCGGATATTGTTCAGAGGTGCAAGTTGGGCCCAAGGGTCACAGAGTAAGGAACTGCTACGCTCACAAGCACCAGATGAGGGATGGGCAGCATGCTTGGCAGGAGGCAACGGTTGGGGATATAGTTCCTCCAGTTTATGCGTGGCATGTTAGAGATAGGCATGGTGGTGAGGTGCTGGTAAATAGTCTGAAGAGGTATTATGGGATGTTGCCTGCAGTTGTGGAACTGTTTTCACAGGCCGGGGCACAGATAGGAGAGAAATACACTGGAGTAATGCGAGAAGACATAGTGGTGCCAGACTTGGACGAAGAAAGATTGGTCGTTTGAAGACATATCTGTTTGTTTATGAGCTTGGGGACAGAAGTTTGTTTGAAACTCAAGGGGGCGTGAGTCGGTAATCTGAGGATTGCCATCACTTGTATCTTTAAATGAGTGCTGTTTACTGAAGTGAACGGTGCAACGGGTATGAAGTGGGAATGAAGGTACTGAGATTGCACTTGCGAAATTGGACAAAGGATCTCAAACTTCCAGAGCTTCCCTGCTTATTAATCTCCTCGTGCTTCATGGAGGGAACATGAAAAGCAGAGAATGAATGGAGTTGCGACCTTGAGTTTGCGTAAATGAAGTGCATACAGACGATTCTATCGGGTGGCTCGACTAAGTCGGCCAGCCATGTTCGATATTCCAAGGTCCAACGCATTCGAACTTAGCAAATCTCTTACATGTTCCCATACCTCCCTGTACTGTCACAAGTTGTCAACCAATGCCTCCCTCTAATGCTAAAAGCAATATGTCATTTGTAGTTACTTGCCACTTCTTCAAGTTACGAAGAAAGAATTGGAATCGAACAGAGTTGAAAATGGCTGCGTCGTTCATATTCTTCCTAATCAACCATTTTCATGTCAATCGCTGTGCACACCCATTTCACCATTTTCGGTCTCTTCATTGTTTAAGAAATCTTCAGATGGTTTCTTCTCGTCTTTCTTCTGTCCATTATTTGCCCACCCATTGATCATGTCGCCCGGGGTTGACACCATTTTCCTGCTCCTCCAAGTCGTGACTCATAGGAATATCACTGTCTTGAGATCCACCATCATTTGCCCTTGTAGGGTCTTGATCATTTACGCATGAGCCTGTGACCCAACTCGAGCTTGCTCTGCCTGTGCCATCACCAGCATACGCCACGGAGCCTCATGAACCTCCCTCCCAGCATTCTCTCTTGACTCCAATTCAACCCTCACTTCCAGCATCATCCGTTTTCCCTCTTGAAACAGCAACTGCTCAATCATCAACCTCTCCTTGGAGCGAAACTCTCCAAAAGCTCGCTTCAGAATTATTATGGTGAAAGCAAGGGCCTATTTCTCAAATGTCAAAGTAAACCCTGCAACTTTGACAGCAATGTTATGATCCCATTACCGTGAACTGGAAGGCAACTGACCTGTTGTGTCAGAATCAAGAATTCTATCGTCTTCCTCGGCCTCATGATCTGCTATCACATGATAAGGCAGTAACCTGCACCACAGAAAAAGGCTTAATGGCCATGTCTGAAAACTAAAGCAGCTACTTGTAATCAGACAATAGTTCTGAAAGTAATGTCAACACTTGGACAGTTTTGCTCAAGGGACACCATCTTTGGGCATCATATCTAAGGTCGTATCTTCTCAAGGAAGAAAATGCAAATCCATCCTAATACTTGGCTGCCTGAACAGCAGCCTCGGCTGAACTGCTCTTGCCACTGGCCATATATATATATATTCATGAACAGAGATGTTTTTCTCCTTTCGATATATTTTCTGAATGGATTAACATATATAATTGTACAAAGAAAAAACTTCCATAATAACTATTCTAGGCTATGCACTATCTTAGGATAAGAATCTGATTGATCCTCTAAATAAGGACGTTATATAATGCAAATTTAGCAACTAATCAGCCCTACACTTTCTCCAATTAATTTAAATCGACAACTCATGCAAGTACTCCCCTCAAGTTGGTGCATATATATCACCGTTGCCTAATTTGTCGGGTGAGTTGTAGAAGATCTTGTTGGAGATGGCCTTCTTGAGTGCATCTGCCAATTGGTCTTTAGACTTAACAAATGGGAATCAAACTATATTGGCATCAAGTGTTTTGTTTGGTGAAATGTCTAGCTACCTCGATGTGTTTCGTACGGTCATGCTGGACTTTATTATAAGAAATATTGATGGCCGCTTTATTATCACAAGCAAAACCAATCTCAGTCAATAATCTCTTAAGCCAAGCAAGTTCACAAAGTCCTTTGGCCATTCGTTTGAACTCAGCATTAGCACTTGATAATGCCACTACCTTATGATTCTTGCTCCTCAATGTGACAAGATTGCCTCCTATGAAGGTGAAGTAGCCTGATGTAGACTTCCTGTCAGAAATCTCCTTGCCCAATATGCATTTGTATAATCTGTAATACTAAGATGATTATTCTTCTATAATAAAAGCCTTTTCCCTAGAGCGGACAATTCGTATGATCTCCACTAGGTGAATGCATAAATTGACTGACCATGCTTACGACATAAAATGATATCTAGGCAAGTATGACATAAGTAGATTAACATACCCACTAATCTTTGATACCTCTCCTTATTAGTTGGCACTTGGACTGGATATTCTCCAAGCTTGTGATTTTGAACGATAGGAGTATTAGCTGGCTTGCAATTTAGCAATCTCGCTTCATACAATAAATGTAGCACATATTTACTTTGAGAAAGAAATATAACCTTTTTTTATTATTATCTAACTACTTCATTTCCTAAGAAATATATGAGACCTCCAAGATTCTTCATTTCAAACTTAGTTGCCAATCTCTTTTGGAGTCTAGAGGTCTCTTCCACGACATCCCTTATTATTATCATGTCATCCATATAGATTATCAAGGGTGTTATCTTTTGCAGTGGGGATTCAATCCCCTTCTTTAATCCGAATTAAAGAAGTCTTGGGGATTGAATCTTGTGCACTCTCCACTGCAAAACTTGTCGGATCTACGAATTGCATACTTAGAATTGGATTGACAAGTGATTCGCTTAGAGTACATAAAGAGAAAATTATTTCTTTAAGCCTAATCTGGATTGACAAGTGAACAACTTTACTCTAAGCCTAATGTGGATTGGCTTAGAGTCGTACATAAGGAGAAAGTTATTTCTTTTTTTCATAGTTAAGAAAAATGATTTTATGGCTCTCCCGATTATACTAATTTTCTGAATTTAATTCAACTTTTTGTCTCGTCCTTTGCATATAGACATTCATTATGTTGTCCACTCGTTGCAAATTCCTATGATTTTAATAATAATATACTCGGTTGAGTGGCTAATTTTTTTTTTTCAAATTATAATTCAGAGGATAGTAGCTAATTCCAATTCACTGTATTGGTTTGGATCATTATTGTTAGTGCTGGCTATATTAAGTGAAGACAACGCAACACGAGGATCTTAGTTTACAAGTGAAACTTAGCAAGTAGCTACAAAATTAAAATAAAAAGCAACAACAGTTAAGACATGATCAAATGCTGTTAAATAAAAATCATTGTGGGGTGTAACCAAAAAAATCTTTTTGAGTACAGAGCTACATTATAAACTTAGGCTCCATTTATTTTACGAAAAAATGTAACATTTTTGAAAATATTTTTAGGATGAAAAGTTATTTTCTAGGAAAATGATAGTATTTTCTAGTATTCAGCTTAAACTTAAAAATGAATCAAAAAAACATTTTTCACTGTCCGGTAAAAATCTTTTTTGGGGAAATTTTAAAATATAAAAAATTTAATTATTGTTAGTTCTTATATTTGTTTATGTTTCTTCCTTGACTAGTGGTCGGCCACAACGCGAATAGCTATAAGTAAGCTCAAGCCTTGCCTAAGGCTGATAAGGTCCAAGCTCGCAAATGGTGAGGCTACAAGCTTGTCCAATCTGGCGAGACTTGAGCCTCGCCCCTTCTGTCAATGCTTGAGTGTTGCCAATTTGGCAAGGCTCAAGCTTGCAACCCTCGGACCATGCTCGAGCATCGCCGATCTGCATGGCTCAAGCCTCGTCACCCTTTGGTGACCCTGGAGCACCCTTGACGAGGCGAGCTAGAGCTTTGCCAGTGTGTGGCAAGGCCCGAGCTCACGAGTTTGTGACTCAATACATCGAGCGTATTCCTGACGTTTGCAGTACAGTTGGCGGCAATTGAATGCTACTCCTTTGTCTTCCTCCTCTTTTTTGAACACAGGATACCAATGCTTTATAAGTGGTGATAGATACGACTGATTATGAAGAGATATCATTATTGCGGTTCACGTGAAACGGTGAATAGGGTTGACAATGGCGTGACGTCGGAATCGCAGTGGCGGTGAGGAAAGCTTCACATGCATTGTCTAGACTGAATCGGACGTTGGGCCTCAGTGGGTGCTGTTCGTGTGCGAGTCTTGACTTGGGAAAAACATTGCCTCTTTCAGGAATTTTCGCGAACACCTCGGTGGTTCCAAAATAAAGGAACGTAGTAGGCTGACCGGCCAGCCACGTCTACTTACATACATCAGAGACAGAGAGACAGAGAGAGAGAGAAAGAGAGTTCATTAATGGGAATTTATTGAGAAGGGAACACCCTACATAAGTACAATTCAGGTGCCGGAATTCCGGGGACAAATCTGAGCCCTCAAAGGAGTCTTCATCACAATGGTCAACTCCTGCTTCTCCGACAGGTTGACCTCCTCGCCGGCTACCGTCCGCCACTGGAACAGCCACACCAAGTTCGCCAAGAAGTACTCCAAGTGCAGCATCGCGAGCCCATATCCGGGACAGATCCTCCTCCCCACCCCAAAAGGCATCATCTTTATCTCCTTGCTCCCAGTGATGTCGAACACCCCGGCTTCGCAATTCAAGAACCTCTCCGGCTTGAACGCCATCGGGTCCTCCCAGACTTCCGGGTCCCAACCCATCTCCGCCACCATGAAGTTGATGGTACTATCCTTAGGGATCATGTACCCACCCAGCTCAGCGTCCTCCGTCACTGTGTGTGGCAGCACGAAGTGCCCTGGTGGGTGGCGGCGCAACCCCTCCAGTACCACGGCCTTCAGGTAGCCCATCCTCTGCAGGTCCTCCTCCTTCACTTGCTCTGCCCCGTGTCCTACGACTGATTTGATATCATCATAGAGTCTCTCTTGGATATCTGGGTGCTTGACCAGGTTGGCCAGGATCCACTGCAGCGCCGTGGACGTCGTGTCTGTACCGGCGATAAGGAACTCATTGCAGAGACTTATTATCTCGTCCTCCTCCAGCTTCCTCTTCTCCTCCGGCAGCTCCAGGTCCAGGAGTGTGTCCAGGTATGATAAGATCCAATCGCCGTCCTCGTCTTTCCTGTCCTCCTGGGCTTTGCTCAGCTGCTCTCGCTTGGCCTTGGATCGAGCTTTGATGAGCGGGATGAGGACACGCTTCCGATCCTCGTAGAGCTCGTAGAACTCCTTCCACTGCTTCCAGAGCACGAGCTTGGTCAGCCGCGGCCAGAAATTGAGCACCCTGAACCGCCGTATCCCTATAAGCAACCGTCGCTGAACCTCTTCGATCTGCTTAATCTGCGTCTTCTCGAGCCTGTCTCCGAAGCACATGAGGACCAGCAAGCAGAACATGGCGTACTGGAGGTGGTCCATGACGCGGACAACGCCACTTTGCTGGGACTTGAGCTCGGCCACGAGAGTGTCAAGGACCCACGCGCGGGCGCGGGAGTAGGAGCGGAGGCGGGAGGGATGGAGGATCTCCGCAGTGAGGTTCCGGCGGAGGAGGCGCCAGGTGGGGCCGTAGAAGGAGGAGTTGATGTTGTGCTGGTTGGAGGAGAGGATGCAGGTGGTGGCCAGGGGCGGCGGGCGGTTGGCGAAGACGGCGCCGCGGTGGACGAGGGCCTGGTGGGCGAGCGCCCGGGAGGAGACGAAGACAGCAGGGCGGGAGCCGATGTGGAGGGTGACCATCGGGCCGTGGCGGGCGTGGAGGGAGCGGAGGACGGGCTCGATTTCCGAGAAAGACTTGCGGAACCATAGGAAGTTGCCTATGACGGGGAAGGCGAGCGGGCCCGGCGGGAGGCTCTTCCTCTTGGCGTCGGAGGAGAGGAAGTTGACGGTGGCTCTGACGAGGGCGGCGACGGAGAGGGTGATGACGACGAGGAACCAAAGATCCATCTTTCGCGGAAGAAGAGGCCAAGTTTCTGAGCGAGTCCGATCAAAGTAAGGATTTGCAGAGAAGAGTTCGCGATTTGTTTGTTTCAAACAAGAAAGTAGATTGATGACAACTTAGAGACCTCAGGAGACATGGCCTTGGGGCGGTCTTATCCGATCTGAAATCGGACGGCTCTTATTAATAGAGAAAAGTTTTTATTTTTTCTTTTGAATAAAAAAATAGCCGTTTGATTTAAATTGGACGGTTATTTTTCTGACTATATCGTGTAATCAAACAAATCATGATGGATATAGCCAAAACAGATCATGATGGATACCGTCCTTGCCATAAACAATGGATTTTCTATAAGAAATGATATCTTCACATCAATAACAAAAAAAAAAAAACAAAAATCGACATTATATTATGATTGAACTAATTTTCCAGGGAAAACTCATCGTCTTCATTAGGATTGGGGGAAGATATAATTACAAAAAGTTCCCTACCAAATAATCAAAGGAGTTTAACTCATTTTCCGTTTCCACCATTTTCTATTTTTGTCATTTTTTGCCTTATTTAATTTTGTTGTAATCTTAAATAGGATTTCCTTATATGTGAATATCTTTTGTTATTTTTTATATTTTTAAAAGGAAAGCTACATAATCTCAATTCTTTACGATCTCAATTAAGGTCGCTCTTTTTCAACTTTACATATCCATCCAGCTTATACCTTCACAAATGTCGACCGACGGAAGTCAAATTTGATGACGTGCTTGGGCGACATCTCGAATGCCCTTGATAGTGATGTTGTGTCGGATCTTGACTTACTAGCTCTTCTAAAAGGAGAGGAATTCTACCCTTTTGGGGTCCGGAGAAATGCCATAGTTCGAATGTGACAGAACAGTGAGTTGCTTGAGGGACTAGCAATGTCATGCTTGAAGGGGCTCCAACGGTTCAGCTTGTTTAATTGCCGGGGGCTAATGGAGATTCGGAGTGTGGTGATGGTGGAATCGCTAGAGGCATTGTTTAGTTACAGATGCAGCTTCTTAAAATGGTTGCTTGATTGATCCGAATTGAAGAAGTTGTGGAGATTGAATCTTGCACATTGCACATTGTGATCGAAGCTACGATTTAAGTTTAACCTTCAGACTTTTTCTTTCCTTTTGGTTTGAAATGTTAGAGACCACTTCGTACGTGCCCCCCCAAGATAAATTTTAGCTGTGTATGGTGTAAGCGGAATTGCGAGACATCGCTTTTCTCTAGGCCGACTTAGTATTCTTTCTATTTTTTGTTGTCTTACTTCACGTTATACTTCAATTTCGTTTTTTTCTTAACCCAACTCAAATTAGTATCTGAACAAGCAAGGTCAAGGGATGATTTGTAACAGTCCCAACATAAAAGAGAGAGTGCATAGTTAACCTAAAAACATCATTGGACACATCATGCAAATCAATTATCGAGTGTAAAGACTAACACTAGAGAAAATAATCCAGCACCAAGTGACACGAAATTTTCTTTTTAATGATACTTCTTGCAACATGATTGATGCAAGTGGGATCACATAAACTTAAATCCAATCCGATTAAGCACTTATGGGCATCACCCAGTAATCAGCGCGCATGAAACAGTGTTTCACCTTTGAACATTTTAGCATTACTTTATTATATTTAGTAGTTTAGATTTGATTTTTTTAGTACAACCTATTAATGGTTAAAGTAATTGAATAGTCATGTCGAAATCTTTCATAAAAGGGAGGGCCGGTGCATGAAGCTCCCGCCATGCAAGTTGTCCGAGAAAGGTTCAAGCCATTTTGGGCCTAATGAACGCCAAAATGCTATTCCAATTCCTATATGTCTAACACAGCGCAAAAACGTTCAAAAAAACTTAAACTGAAATCCTCTATAAATTGTAGAAGAAGAAATAACTTTAATAGTTATGAGCTAGTCTAATAACTTTCTGAAGTGGGATAAGGATAAATTAATTGCGCTATGTTTTTATTCCATAAAATAATTTGCTATTTCCTCCACATTAGTCTCCTCCACTTGAGAAAAACTTGTCCTCAAGTTGCGCTCAAGATCTGGATACAAGGGCTGAATTGAATCATGAAAATGAGACAAATCATCAACATTGAAAGTGCTTGAGATTCCAATGCTTTGTGGAAGATCAACAACATAAGCATTATTATTAATCTTCTTCGTGACTGTGAATGACCCATATTCCCTTGGCTACAGCTTGCTATATGTCCCAACTGGAAATCTCTCACGCTTAAGGAACACCATGACTGGATCTTGTACAACAAAAACTTGCTTCTTTCAATGCTTATTAGCAGCCTCTTTGTACCTTTTGTTTGTCTCTTCCAATTGTTGCTTTACCTCAAGATGAGTATCGACGATATGTTTAGCCTTGTTGTCTACTACTCTACACCTTTTCCTTTATGCTTTGACAATGAAACCAAATCCAATGGATGTTGAGGTGCCTTAGTATAAACCACAAAGAATGGAGACTTACTAGTTGCATTGTGAATAGCATTATTGTAAGAGAATTTGGCCTAAGGTAGGACCAAATCCTATTGTTTTGGCTTGTCTCCACAAAGACTACAAGTCAAATTTCCCAAGGTTCTGTTGACAATCTTGGTCTAGCTATTTGTTGAGGGTGAGTTGTGCTATTGAAGTTTAATAATGAATCAAATAATTTCCACAAAGTCCTCCAGAAATACCCAAGAAATTTGCTATCTCTATCCGAAATAATGGTTTTGGGCACACCATGTAGTCGGACCACCTCTTTGAAGTACAATCCGGCCACATTAATAGCATTTGAAGTCTTCTTGCATGCAATGAAATGTGTCATCTTAGAGAACCTATCAACAACAATAAAATAGAGTTTACACCTGTTTGCGTTCGAGGTAGACCCAATCCAAAATTCATTGATAAGTCCTCCCAAATGCTATCATGAATAAGTAAAGACAAGTAAAGACTAGTGTTGTTGGATTGTCCCTTCATGGCTTGGCAAGGATAACAACTCTCAACTAGACATCTCTACACAATTGTGGCCAATAGAACTGCTCTTTAATAGTAGCAATGGTCTTTTCACGACCTAGATGTGCAACTAGTCCTCCAGCATGTAAGTCTCGAATTACCTTCTCTTGTAATGATGTTCAAGGGAGGCAAATTTGGTTTTCTTTTGTTAGGAACCTATCTTGCACTGAAAAATCTTGCGTAAGTTGTCATTAGAACATGCTTCCCATATTTGTCCAAAATCTTCATCTCTTGGGTAGCAATCGTGTAGCTGGTTAAATTCGACGATCTCTTGTCTCAAAGTGACAAGTAAGCTAGCCTTTCGACTTAAAGCATATGCTACCACATTTATAGAGCCAGATTTATGCTACAATATGAAAGGAAACTTTTGCAAAAATTGACACCATCTAGCATGCATATCTTTATTGATCCTCTTATGACTATTCAAGTACTTTAATGCTTCATGATGGAAATAAAGTATAAATTCTTTTCCTACTAAATAATGTTACCTTCAATGCTCGCACAAACATAATATAATTCTTTATAATAGGTGCTCAACGATTGGCTCGCATCACTAAGCTTCTTACTAAAGTAACAAATTGGCCTACACTTCAGAGAAAGTACAACACCAATGCCGACACCATTGGTATCACAATCAACATCAAATAGTTTATTAAAATCAGGTAATAACAATATCGATGCAGTGCATAGCTTTTGTTTCAAAATGGCAAAGCTGTTGTCCGCATCTTCACTTCAATGAAATCTGCCTTACTTTAAACATTTTGTTACTAGGGTTGCTATAGAGCTAAATTTCTTGATGAACCTTTTGTAAAAGGCAGCCAATCCGTGAAAACCCCTCGCCTGTTTTGGGCTTTGTCCAATCTCTAATTACCTTAACTTTAGGTTCAACCACCTGTATACCATTGGCACTAACAACAAAACCCAAAACTAGCAACTTATGGATTAAAAAATTGCACTTTGTAAGGTTTACATAGAGTTTGTTATCTCGCAAGGCCTCCAACACCTCCCTTAGATGCCTCAAATGCTCTTTCTCACTCTTGCTATAAATCGAGAAAATTATCAAAATAAACCACAATGAATTTGCCAATAAATGATTTTTATACCTAATTCATAAGCCTCATGAATGTGTTGGAGTATTAGAAAGTCCGAATGGCATCATTAGCCACTTGTACAATCCTTCATTTGTCTTAAAAGTTGTCTTCCACTTGTCTCTTGGTCGAATCCAAATTTGATGGTATCCATTCTTTAAATCCAATTTGAAAAACCATTTTGAACCATGTAATCTGTTAAGCATGTCATCCAACCTGGGGGTTGGAAACTTATACCCCACTGTAAATTCATTAATGGTCATGCTATTGACACACATTGTTTAATTGTCATCTTTCTTTGGAGTTAGTAAGGCTAGAACAACACAAGGACTCATGCTATTTCCGATGTGTCCCTTCCGCAATTACTCATCAATCTTTTTTTATTTATTTAAAACCTTACTTTCTTTTGAGCTCATACTATAATGAGGTAAGTTTAGCAAATTAGCACCAAGTGTCGAGTTTATATGGTGCTAAATGCCATCATGGGTGGTAACCCATATGGTACTTTTTTGGGCATAAGCTCCTTGAACTCCTACAGTAAAGGCTTGATAGATTTGGGTTGCTCCTCCACTTGCAATTAGACCCTTACTTCCAACACTTGCTTCACAATCAATGTGTGAAATTGCTTAGTATCTCTCATCTTAGCCTCGAAAACTTCGATAAGAGTCAATAAATTCTTCTCTACATATTGTCTTCTCTTATGTTTCAATGGTAGTTGTTGGGTTTTAATTTAAATGGGCCGTCCAAGATGGGCAGAACTTGGCCCACGGCCCACATCTTTTGAATTATCTGAAGGCGGTTATTATCTTCTTAGAGATAGATATTAATAACTAACTGGTGGATGTTGGTAACTACTAAGTTGAGAACGCTTTATAGGACGAAGAGAAAAGAGGAAGACTCTATTGTTCTCAAGCATTTAGATATTCCCTCACGAGTTTGACATATAATATGTGGCTATCAAGGTATGTCCGAATATGTGATGTGTTTTTTCGATCAGTGATACAATAGATTCTGGGCTTTTTCCGTTGCGTTCATAATTGAAACTCATTTCTGATTTTGAGGATTTCCATAATCCGAAATCTTCCATTAGTAGCAATGTGAGTGTAATCCCATTTTTAACTAGGGTATACTAATTATCCTTTTCTGGATGGCACACATGAATTTTACATCGTTCGGTTATCTTAATGCTTTCGGCTCCTGAATTAATCCACCTTAGTATGTAAGGATAATGGTGTTTCTCCACTGATACACTCAATTTATTTACGACTTATTTCCCTATGATGTTCTCCATGCTGCTACTATCTATCATTACTTCAAAGAACTTGCCTTATATATGGCATGGTGCCTTTATGATTCATCTTCTTACTTTAGGGCCAACATCATCTGACGAATGACACATGCAGCTTCCTCACGTTTTTCATCTTCTTAATCTTCACTCTCTCCTTTTGGTTCTTCTTCGTCTTCCTTAGCAGCTACATTCATTTCCATGATGACGCTAATTAGATCGATGATCAGATTGGTTGCATCGATAACACCTTCCCATAATTGACTTGACATATGGGTTCAAATTTGCAACTTTTTGCACATGTGTTTCTTTCTCTTTTATTTACTGCATTGGATGTTTTCCATCATCCTTACTATTTTGGAAACTTTTTGTAATGTGTCTGCTTGAGCTTCCATGCTAATTACTCTATTGAATCGCTTTCTTTGTTCCTGTATTACTGCCTCTGAATCTATCAAAGCCCCTCTTATTCCACTCATGTTGCATAAGCTCTACTTTCATGGCCATGTTCTTAACCTTCAATAATGTGTGCAGAACTTGACTCCATTTCTAATAGATTGTTCCGCTGTAATAATCTGATAAATTCTACAGTATATTCAAGCACAGATCTACTCCCTTGCTGACACTTTTGATACTGTTGGAATATGATATGATCATAATTTGGTGGTAAGAATTCTTCTCTCATCAATCTCTTCATCCTAGTCCATGTTCGAATCTTTTCTTTTCCATCTCTTTTCCTTATATATTTTAATATTTTCCACCATACCGAAGCACCCCCTTTAAACGACAAGGTACAAGCTTAACTTTTCTATCAATAGGGATATTTGCATATTCAAAATAGTTATCAACATCAGCAAGCCAATCTAAAAATCCTTCTATAAAGAAAGGAATATAAACTTTTAATTTAAAGTCAGTGTTACCTCCTCTGTCATGCACCCTGAACCTTTCTCCACCCTGAACCTTTCTCCACCCTGACCTCGACCACCATATCTGCCTTCGACTCTGCTATTGTGACTTGATGTCATACCTTACATTTTTATCATCATCAAACCTCGTTCTCCTCCTCTTCAAAATCCTCTAAGTTATCAATATACAGCCTACAATTAGGAATAATTTTGCCAATAGGTCCCCCTACAAGCTATTCTGGTCCTTGGTCGTCTATCGTCACGTCTATAGTGAGCCGCATCGACACTAGGAGCACCAAATCGATCAGTTAAGGTGGCAAGCTGAACGTTAAATTACTCCTATAACCTTCAGGCATTCCTATAAATGTTGCTCCAATCGTTGCAACGCTTTGTCCCCAAAAGCTAAGGCTATAATCCCTTGAGGGGACCACTATTTCTCTTATTGTCAACTATGCTCCGATACCAATTAACGCAATATAGAAACGTTTCAGAAAACATAAACTGTAATCCTCTACAAATTGTAGAAGAAGAAATAACTTTAATAATAATTGAACATTTAAATTTCGATGCAAATACAAAAAAAAATCCCTTTGTATAGGGTAAAGAAGGCATACTTATCTAACAACTTTCTAATATGGAAAAAAAAAGTTAATTGTGCCTTGTTTTTTTACTTTAATTGATTCTTCTCCCAATATTATATAAAATTATTTGCTATTCCTTAATGTCCTAAGTTGTCTTTTCTCTATTCGTGGATGAGCTTCTCTCCATATCTTATGGCGATAGCTCTTACCAAAATCTTAAAACGCCATTGGAGCTTAATTTCCCTCATTTCTAAACCTAAGAACCTTTCCTCCCTAAGCCCTTCTGCCCACTATTCATTGCTGAGGGGTTTTAATTATGGAAAACGTCCGTAACTAATTATGGAAATGTCCGTCCAAGATGGTTTGAATCTTTATTTGATATGGCCGTTACGAGAACACTAATTAGGTATTAGTGTTTATAACAGAAATAATTAAAAGGACCAATAAGGAAATATTTGCTTACCTTATCAGAGGAGAGATTGAAAAGCGTTTCAGTTTTTATGTTTATCATAATAAAGAAACCAAGAAGAAGAACGCTCTCTCTCTCGCTCAAGTCTCCCTAGGAATTTGGAATACTCACGTCAGACACGACTCATAATCAGTTATGAGATGGAATCTTTATTTGATATGACC
The DNA here is from genome assembly GCA_019926035.1 of Melaleuca alternifolia. Taxonomy (NCBI): domain Eukaryota; kingdom Viridiplantae; phylum Streptophyta; class Magnoliopsida; order Myrtales; family Myrtaceae; genus Melaleuca; species Melaleuca alternifolia. Next base: position 1,474,473 of record JAGKPW010002382.1, read on the forward strand.
ATTACGAGAATACTAATTAAGTATTAGTATTTGTAACGGAAATAATTAAAAGGATCAATAAGGAAAGATTTGCTTACCTTATCGGAGGAAAGATTGAAGAGCGTTTCAATTTTTACGTCTATCAGAATGAAGAAACCAAGAAGAAGAATGCTCTCTCTCTCTCTCTCTCTCTCTCTCTCTCTCGCTTAAGTCTCTCTAGGAATTTGTGATATTCTCGTCAGACACGACTCATAATCAGTTACGAGATTGAATCTTTATTTGATATGACCGTTACGAGAATACTAATTAGTTATTAGTGTTTGTAATGGAAATGATTAAAATGACCAATAAGGAAAGATTTGATTACCTTATCAGAGAAGAGATTGAAGAGCATTTCAGTTTTTACGTCTATCAGAAAAAAGAAACCGAGAAGAAGAACCATCTGTCTCTCACTCAGGACTTTAGGAATTTGGAATACTCTCGTCAAACACGACTCATAATCATTTACGAGATTGAATCTTTATTTGATATTGCCGTTACGATAATACTAATTAGGTTTTAGTGTTTGTAATGGAAATAATTAAAAGGACCAATAGGGAAAGATTTGCTTACCTTATCAGATGAGAGATTGAAGAGTGTTTCAATTTTTACATCTATCAGAATAAAGAAACTAAGAAGAAGAATGCTCTCTCTTTCCTCGCTCAAGTTTCTTTAGGATTTTGGAATGCTCTCGTCAGACACGACTCATAATTAATTACAAGATTGAATCTTTATTTGATATGGCCGTTACGAGAATACTAATTAGGTATTAGTGTTTATAACAGAAATAATTAAAAGGACCAATAAGGAAATATTTGCTTACTTTATCAAAGGAGAGATTGAAAAGCATTTCAGTTTTTACATTTATCAAAATAAAGAAACTAAGAAGAAGAACGTTCTCTCTCTCTCTCTCTCGCTCAAGTCTCTCTAGGAATTTGGAATATTCTTGTCAGACACTACTCATAATTAGTTACGAGATTGAATCTTTATTTGATATGGCCGGTACGAGAATATTAATTAGGTATTAGTGTTTGTAACAAAAATAATAAAAATGACCAATAAGGAAAGATTTGCTTACTTTATCAGAGGAGAAATTGAATAGCGTTTTAGTTTTTACGTCTATCAGAATAAAGAAACCAAGAAGAAGAACACTTTCTCTCTCGTTCAAGTTTCTCTTTGAATTTGGAATACTCTCGTCTGACGTGGCTCATAATCTGTGGAAGAAAGGTATGATTCGCGGTCCTTAAAACGTCATGTCATCATATCTAATCAGTGATACAAGTTTGTGATATTGGGCATTTGTTTTATTCATTTTTGTTGTGATTGCTTTGATTATGTTCGAAGTTTCTTAGATCTATGGTTTCCTTCAATCGCCATTCTCAACCATAGCCTAGCTAACATCATATGATCCCTCTCTGGCCATCAACATCCAAGCCTTCTCTTGTCCTTTCTCCACCAATACATCTCTCCCATTCAAACCTGCTCCGTTGAGCTCCCTCTAATCGCACGCACTAAGCCTCCTTTCCACATTTGCTCTTGCTTCTCTCCCTTTTCCGCTTAATAGCTAGCACCCATTTCCCCCTCACCTGCTCCATGTGGTTTGGTGCTAGCCCTCGTTGATTGAATGAAGAGGGGCTGCGCTAGAGTCTTTCTTACCTCTTCTCCTGGAGTTCTGTTTCCTAAGTCTCGTCAATAGAGATTGCGACTGGGCACTTTTTTTTTTTTTTGGAATAGGGGGTATATTGCTTGCACAGACAATCCTTGGGCGCTTATTTATTGTTCTCCTCCCTGCAAGAGTTTTAGATCCATGGAAGGTGAGGCGGATAGCGAGCTTCCCTTGAATGCATTGGGTATTATGGGTTTGGGATTAGAAGATAATTTAGTGGAGGTCAAAGAGATATTCCAATTGAATAAGAAAAACACAGATATTGTTGCATTTTCTGTGGGAAACTCTGTTCCAAACCCAATTTCAAACTTGAGGCTTTTCTTAATAAGATGAAGTGAGCTTGGAAATTCGAGTTAATGTCCGTACCCCAAATGAACCAAGGTTTTTCTTCTTCAAATTTACAAGTACTAGAAAAGTAGAGCGTGCTAGATGCCCAACCTTGGTCCTTTCCAAGTGATTTGTTGGTTTTGCAACTACGTGATTTGAGTTATATACTTTCATGTATTTCATGAGCCTTTTTCTAGTTGTCTATCAATAGGTTAGAGCCTAGAGGCTACGTCGCATCTCAGCATCTGCGTAGAAATATTCATGGACTAGTCTCTCAATAATCTAGACTAGTAAGGATGAGGGATTTCATATTTTTTATAAGTTTCACCTAAAACCTGAAATCTAGCTGTCAAAATAGGTTCATTATTTTTTGAAACTTATAATCCACCTGACATACCTTGAAATCAGAAACTTGCCCCCATCATAGATTCTAAGATTGGTTCTATAGTCTAATAGGTTTTAATTGTATTTTTAATTGAACGATTATAGTGAATCATCAACTACTATTATTTTTTACTATAATCCAATGATCATAACTTATATTTAAACACATAAATAGTGCAAAATTTTAACAACAAAATTCTTAATCTTAGATACCACCGCAAAGAGAAGTTTAGAATAGTGGTTCTAGATTATTACTCATCGTTGAACACCATGGAATATGACATCGATCAAGAAAAAAAAAAGATATTTGTTTTAGGTTCTAAGTTCAGGAACATGGAACTTATACGAGAGTAGTTCTAGGTTCAAGTTCCACTTGGAATTTGGAACCTACCAATTATCTATTTCTTAGAATGTAGAACCTACCCAAAATACGATGGAACTTAGATCCTATCCTATCATAGCTTTCAACGTCGATTTCTGGGTTTAATAGGGTATATCTATTTTTTTTAATTGGATGATTGTAGTGAATTATCGTCTTTAATGACCATCATTATTACTAAATCCACTAACCACAACTCATATTTATAAACATGAAAAATGCAAAACATTAATGAAGAAAGGTGTCCATCATAGATATCGTTGGTAATAGAAACTCAAATTAATGATTCTAGATTACCCTTATCATTATACACTAGGGAATATAGCAAGACATCACAAAAAAAATATACCAAGAAATATACAAAAACTTATTTTAGGTTGTGGGTTTTAGGATTCAAGTTCTAAGGTAATCTAAAACCTACCCATTGAAAAAGGTATGTCAAATTTTGAAACATGGAACCTACCTTATATATCTTGAAACGTGTAATTGGCTCTCATTAGTATGGTTCACTTGGTTGACTGGTTAATATATTATTTTTTCCAAATTATAATGTTGAGGATAGTAGCTAATTCTAAATTTGATTATTATTGTCATTTCTGGCAATTAAGTGAAGATAGGGTAACACGAGTCTTGTAGTTTACAAGTGTAAATTATCAAGTAGCAAAAGCAATAAAATAAAAAGCATAACAATAGTTAGAAGTGAAAATGATGTTAGATAAAAATCATCATTAGGTGTAACCAAACACTCTTTTTAATTAGAAAACTACCATATAAACTTAAAATAAATTAAACGTTATTATCATCAAGGAAAATAAAAGTAAACGTAACGAAACGATCTTTTACTAACGTGTGGACTCATTTCCAAGAGACCAAGGTAAGGGCCCCGCATAGGCCATTGGAGATTTTAACTTGTTGATTTCTAAACTTTGTCCAAATCCATGCAAAGATTTTTTTCAACCTATAGTCAGGACATTAAAGCATATTCCTAACCGTAGCGATTATGATTCTTTAATAAAGCTTAAAAGCAATCTCTTTTGATGTGGGCAAGCACGAACGAGCTGGTCACGCGATCTCTTTCAGGAATTCTCGCGAACACCTCGGGGGTTCCCCAAGTAAAGGAGCGTAGGTGCACCAGCCAGCTCTTAGTACATACATCGCAGAGAGATTCTCATTAATGGGGAATTTATTGAGAAGGTAACGCTCTACAATTAGTTCAGGTGCCCAAATTCCGCGGACAAATTTGAGCCCTCAAAGGGGTTTTCATCACTATGGTGAACTCCTGCTTTTCCGACAGGTCGACCTCTTCGCCCGCCACCGTCCGCCACTGGAACAGCCACACCAAGTTCGCCACGAAGTACTCCAAGTGCAGCATCGCGAGCCCATATCCGGGACAGATCCTCCTCCCCACCCCAAAAGGCATCATCTTTATCTCCTTGCTCCCCGTGATGTCAAACCCCCCGGCTTCGCAATTCAAGAACCTCTCCGGCTTGAACGCCATCGGGTCCTCCCAGACTTCCGGGTTCCAACCCATCTCCGCTATCATGAAGTTGATGGTCCCGTCCTTAGGGATCAAGTACCCGCCCAGCTCCGTGTCTTCCGTTACCGCGTGCGGCAGCCCAAAGTGCGCCGGTGGGTGGCGGCGCAGGCCCTCTAGTACCACCGCCTTCAGGTAGCCCATCCTATGCAGGTCCTCCTCCTTCACTCTCTCCGCCCCGTGTCCGACCCCTGATTTGATATCTTCGTAGAGTCTCTTTTGAATTTCTGGGTACTTGACGAGGTTGGCCATGATCCACTGCAGCGCTGTGGACGTCGTGTCGGTGCCTGCGCTGAGGAACTCCGAGCAGAGGCTCATTATCTCGCCCTCCTCCAGCTTCCTCTTCTCTTCCGGCAGCTCCAGGTCCAGGAGCGTGTCCACATACGATAAGATCCGATCGCCGTCGCCGTCGTTACCGTCCTTCTTGGCTTTGCTCAGCTGCTCTCGCTTGGCCTCGGATCGAGCTCTGATGAGCGGGACGAGGACACGATTCCGATTCTCGTACAGCTCGTAGAACTCCTTCCACCGCTTCCAGAGCACGAGCTTGGTCAGCCGGGGCCATAAACTGAGTATGTTAAACCGGCGCATACCCAGAAGCACCCGTCGCTGAACCTCCTCGATCTGCTTAATCTGCTTCTCTTCGAGCCTGTCCCCGAAGCACACGAGGACCAGCAAGCAGAACATGGCGTACTGGAAGTGGTCGACGACGCGGACGACGCCGCCAGGCTGGGACTTGAGCTCCCCCACGAGGATGTCGAGGACCCACGCGCGGGCGCCGGAGTAGGACCGGACACGGGAGGGATGGAGGATCTCGGCCGTGAGGTTCCGGCGGAGTTGACGCCAGGTGGGGCCGTATGAAGAGGAGTTGATGTTGTGCCGGTTGGAGGAGAGGATGCGGCCGATGGCCAGGGGTGGGGGGCGGTCGGCAAAGATGGCACCGCGGTGAACGAGGGCCTGGTGGGCGAGGGACGGGGAGGAAACGAAGACCGCGGGTCGAGAGCCGATGTGGAGGGTGACCATTGGGCCGTAGCGGGCGTGGAGGGAGCGGAGGAGGGGCTCGAGGTCCGAGAAGGACTTGCGGAGCCAAAGCAAGTTGCCGACGAACGGTAAGGCGAGCGGGCCCGGCGGGAGGCTCTTCTTCTTGGCGGCGGAAGAGAGGAGATCGATGGTGGTTCTGAGGAGAGCGGCGACGGAGAGGGTGATGAGGACGAGGAACCAGAGATCCATCTTTTCGGCAAAGTGACTATGAGTTCACGAGTTTGAGCAGATGGAGGATTTGCAGAGCAAAGGGAGCGAGGTTTTTTCGTCATGCGATTGGAGATTGGATGACGACCTAGCCAAAAAGAAAACGTAGTGGATGACGTCATAGGGCCGGTAGCTCATTTTCTCCGGGAAATGATAGCTCCACAATTTGTCCAATTTTATATTTTCATTGGACTAACTTGTCTTGAAATCTCATCATTAATTTTTTTTTAAACCGAGCACTCCATCACGGACCTCCGTCCCTAAAAGGTCGGGTCTCTATATATTGAGAAGACTAATATAAGACCCTAACACCATTACCTTTAATTCTGATAAATTCTTAATTAACACAGTTACCCACTGTTAGATGCTCATTGTTAATTTCTACATAAGTTTTGGAAAAACATAAGGGCAAACAGTTAAAAAAAATCCTATGCCGAATCAGGTAATAATCAAAGAAAGTCTAACTTGTCTCTTCCGTTCCTGCCATTTCCTATTTTTCATGACTTCATTACATTAAAATCTTGAAGTGAAAAGGACTCCTTGACGCGTCAATATCAGTAGGTCCCGAGACCATAGCTTTAAGTTGGCTACTCTTTCTCAACTTTGGATTCTTGAAATAACTCGTGAGGACCTGCACTCATTGGCGGGGCTTTCGTCCTCATCTTGGAAAAATAAGGTGTATGAGATGTCAAGTCACGGATGGAGATGCCTTTCCTTTTTGTCTATTGCTTTAGAGGCAATCGATATCAAGATCAAAGGGGCTCAACCTGTTCAGCCTGATCAATTACCCGTGGCCAATGAAGAGCCAAGGTGTGATGAAATTAGGATCGCTAGAGGCATTATTTGGTCAGAACTGATGCAATTTCTTTGAATGGTATGACTTATCGAAATTGCCTGTCAACCTCTACGAACTTTGCCCCATTTACGTCTTCCAAACACACGTTACTTGGTGGTTAAGGATAAAGGACATAAGCTACCTTCATAACAGTTATTAACTGTTATAAAGCTCCATTCGCTTTTGCGGAATACGTTACGATTTTGAAAAATATTTTTTAGAAAGTCAATTTCCAGAAAGATAATATTATTCTCTAGTATTTGCTTGAAAAATGAAAATGAACTAGAAAATTTTCTACTATTTGGTATGAAAAATCTTTTCTAAAAGAAAATTACTAAAAAATAAAAAATTTAATCTCTTTTTGTTCCTTTTCTTTTCTCATTTGTTTTTTTTTCTTCCTTGGCGAATTGCCGGCCATAATGATGAGCCAGTGACTAGCTATACGAGTTCGCCGGACATGAGCCAGCTCGAGGCTCACCGCTAGAGGTTGCTTGCCTGAGGCACGTTGCCAAAGCCTACAAACTCTCTGGCCTCAGGCAAACTCGAGGCTCAATGCTTGAGGTCATGAGCTTGCTTGATTTTGTGAGGACTGAGCCTTGCCACCCTTGATGGACGCTCAAGCATCACCAATTTATAAAACTCTCCAATCATGTTTTTTTTTTTGTAATTTCAGAATTGGCCACGTAGCAAAAATCATGTAGAATACCAATCAATATTCATGTTAAAGATTACAAAATCCCCCAAAAAAAAATCTGTCATCTCATGTTTTAAATTAATCAATATCGCAATCTTAATAGCGCACTTACCCGAATTGGAGATAAAATAAAAAAGTAACCAAAAAATGGTATGTTGTCTCACGGTTCAAATTAATGATTGCATTTAAGTCGAATAATAAAATCCTATCGGATAATGCCTAAAAAAGTGAAGATCACATTAGCCCATATTAAGATAAAAATATCAAATTCAAGATTGGATTGGGTAATTACTTATTGAATATGCAACCTCCTAATTAGATCAGCAGATGAGACTCATAAACAGTGATGTTTAGGGGCGACAAGAGAATTTTTCAGGTTGAACAGTGAGATGGTTCACAATAATGGTAAGGACGACATGTCTTGGTCCTTCACTATCGGGGTAGAGGATAGAGCAACATTGATCACGTGGTGCATCAAGTACTAAAGGGTGGTAATTTGGCCAACAATTTGAACAATAGAAACAGGCATAAAGGAGCAACCGCGCTTCTCAGACCCGACAGAGAACAATAAGAAGCCACATCATCGGTGATTGACAACAACTTTGACTAAAGTAAGCGAGAATTTTTTTTAAAAAAAAAAGAACCCTTCTTTTTCTATTGTGGGTATGTTTTTGTATTGTCTGTCTTTTGCATTTCAAACGAGTAAATATGAATATATGAAAGAAAAGCCATTTACTAACTTCCTTCTTTGCGAATAGCAAAGATTGCCAAAATGAGACACATATATAGTCTCTATGTGAATAATGCTAATTTCTTTTCTTGCCCTCCCATTTATTCCTTTTGTCCTTACGCTCATGCCCATCAGCTCAACTAGCTCATACCACATGTGCTCCTGAAACCAAAGATGCATGTGAATGGGGTATTCTTCCTTCCTTTTTCGGCTGGATATAATTTCTATTTTTTTGCTAGTCGACTCTACTCACTCTAAAGGTCATGATCCACACCTTTCGCTCTTAATTGTATATGCCCATGTACATATTCAATTGTACAGAACCAACTGAATTATTAATTCCGAGGCTCGATTTAAACGATCAAATTTAAATCTTTCAATCAAGTCCACCTCTTATCAATACAATGGATCTGCAAATAACATGTGTTTAATTATGAAACTAATATGCAAATATTCTCTGTATCGAAATGCAATTAATGGGGTTAAATAGTTAATCCCTAGTTTTCCATGTGATTTATCAAATGAGAATCAAAATTTAGATGTCAACAAGAGTAGCTAATGGATTATTAGGACTAAACTTAGCTCTCCTAAACCCATACCAATTTGCACCTTAGGATTGAAGTTCTTAGCATGCAAATAACTTTCAATAAAGAGTTGACACTAATCTATTTACAGTGGGTCAATTAAAAATCGATGTAAAGTATTAAGAGTAATATTTTATCCATATGAACCAGAAAGTTGGGGATCAGAGACTTGGTTACATAAGATTAATCTAACGCCCTTTAAGTATAATTTATTTCATAAAATTACTTTTGCAGGCAATTTGGATCGATCTTAAATCTAACCAGCTAACATGTGAGGTGTTCATGCAGGTGCACCGATATTATAATGCTCCATAATCAAAGCGCTTAATAAATTGCGAGTACAAAAAAATATGGACATACCATGATAGCAATATAAAACATCTATAATGTTAGTAGAAAAATCAAACAACAATCCTAATAATATTTTTACTAACATGCATTAGCAAACGATGATCCTTTTAAATTTTCACTTTATTTAATTAAATGTAATGCTACACATCATGCAATTATGCTAAATGAATTATGCTAACAATGACATGCATAATATTTACCCTAATTTAACATGAGAGGCATGTATTTATAAGATCTAATTGTAATGATGTGTGATATGGGCAAACACTGCATTATTAAATGTCATGTAATTTCTCATATGCGACCTATATGATGTAAAATCCTAATTGATTTAATCTAATATTCAATTTCTTGATGAAATGTGAATTTATTATAATTAACATGCAAATTATGTTACATGACATGATTATTGATTAAATGAATCTAGCATGCAATTTTAAATGTTGAGCTAAGACTTAATTAACATTATGCCATGTGAATTCAAATTATCAAACCTAATGTGTAAATTATATGACATGCAAGAATAATTAAATTAAATATCAAGCTACATGACACATATTTTTTGCTGAATAACACGTAATATGATGAGCAATATGGCATGTGATCATGATTATTTTATTTATGATGCAAATTAACTAATAAGCATGCAAACACGATGAAATTAATAACTAAACTATGTGGCATGCACCATTAACTAAATAACAAGCATGTGACATGCAATTATAATTATTTAACCTATGATGCGAACTACATGAACTGCATAATAAACTAGACTATTTTAAACATTTATTCTTAAGGCTATGCATATGGTGACATAATTATGTGAATAAAAATGCAACTAAACTATGTGACACGCACAAGATATATCTTAGGTAGTTCTAATGAGAAATTTTGAATCAATAAATGGCATATCTTAAACATTCATTCTAAAATCAAAATGACATCTGATCTATTCTAGATAACATCTTTTGGATTTTCTTTTATTGAAAATTCAGAATTATTGAAAATCCTATCTTGGGCATATAATATAAATAGATGAGGAAACATACATATTCCTAGAATGATATTCTTTTGAGAATTTTAGTTAGATATTTCTAATAAAAATCTACCCTAATTCGAATATGCAATCTAGATGAATTTGAAACTTAATCTATCTTATCGTAATATGTTATCAAAAACTTATTTAGAAAATCTACGCTTATCCTAATATGCAATCTATTAAAAATTTCGGAGACTCTATTTTTTAAGAAATAAAATCAAACAAAGAAAACATTTAATCATCCGCGATCCAGCAAACGATTAATCTATTAAGAAATTGTAGCTACGTGTCATCGAGCGGTGGCACAGCTGTCGGACACCGAGCGGTGGATGGAAGAGCTCGAGACGGGCTACGTCGAGTGACTTGGTAGCGATGCTGAGCGATCAGGGGCCGCAGATTGTTGGTTGTTAGGCGACAGTGTGCAATGCAGCAACAAAAGGCGACACTGCTGATTGGAAGCAGCGGCAGGCTTTGGCCCTTCGGCAGTAGTAGTGATGTTAACTTGCAAGGGTCGATGCTCCACAGGTCGAACTACAGCACCAGGGATAGAGGAGTCGGATCAGTGGCAACGCGGGATGAGGAGTCTTCAGGCGTTGATGTTCGGTAGTGACAGATATTATCGCGAATGCTTAAAACAATATGTTAAATCTTTTTGAAATTTTGCTGATTCGGTATTAAACCTTTTTTGTTTGTCAATTCAATCATAAACCTTTTGCAACTTTATTATTTTAGTCTTTCCGGGGACTTTGTGCCGGAAAATACCTACGTGGATGTCTTGCCACGCCAGATACCAAATATCCATGTATGCATTTTCGGGGACGAAGTTGTTGAAATGACTGAAATGATAATGATTCAAAAGGTTGAGTCTTGAATTGGTGAAAAAAAAAGTTTAGGACTGAATTGGCAAAGTTCTAAAATGTTTAGGACTTTTTGGACAATTGCCCCCAATATGTGGTGTAATGTTGCTAAAATATTTTTACGTAGGAGTTAAATAATTGATTTTCAATTTTTCTATGCAAAATGCACCTAAGTTGATTGTCACGATTGAGGTGTCTACAAGCATCTAATCTTAAAAAATAGTAGTTATTCCTCTATACATTATTTTATTTATTTTCTTAGTCATTAAGCTATGTCACGTCTCAGCATGCGGATAGAAATCTGTCATAGACTAGCATCATGTTAACTCTAACTTATAGTAATAAAAAAAAAAGAGTCAATGACCTAACGCTGTTAAATTAACATATTCACCAGAAGCCGGCTAAAGCGATAAGGACGTGTATTTCTATAATTAGTATATGCAACATCAAAAGCACGATTATGGTAATATACTAGATTTAAGTGCTGAGCACGAAATATCAATTGTTAATTATAATAAGATTTCAAAGGAGAAGATAATTAGATTATGATATACGAGACATGGACTTAGACAAGTGCATATAGATCGACTTACAGTACATAAATGATGAATTTTGACTTTTCATAACTAAATAGTCTTATTCATATGTTGGAATACTAACATTCCTCGGTTGAGTGATCAATTGATTTTTGTTTTCCAAATTGAAATCCATGTCGAGGATCATAACTAATGCAAATTCACTATATTGGATTGGATTATTATTCTTAATTGTTGGTAATTCGTGGAAGATAGCATACCATGAGTAGTATAGTTTTCACGACTGAAAAGTGAATCTGATAGTTAGACTTGACAATCGTAATTCAATGAAAACAAGTTTGAATAGAAGTGATTATTATATGTAGCCAAACATTATTTTCTCAATTTGAAAACGTTTAAATACTTAAAGCAAGTTAATTGACAAAAACAAATGTAATCAAGCCATCACTTTCACGAATTTAATTTTTAAGACACCAAGATAAAAAAAAATGATACATTGGAGATTTCCATGAAGACACCACGGTGATTATCATTCATAAATAAGAGCTCTAGTCTCTTTTGGTGTGAACGAAGACAAATGTGCCAATCACGTAAACAATGACAAATTCTCAGAACTTTCAGGTTAAATGAAAGAGTACTAAATCAATTGAAGCTGTCATATTAATCAATTCAAATAAGTTGGTGCGTGGGAATTAAAAAGAGAGTGAGAGAGAAAAATTAAAAATACTCTTGGGAGTGAATGTATTATCTAACGTATGTCACAGATGCCAACCATCCGATCTGAATCGGACGGCTGGAAAAAAATATATTTTAAAGCCATCCGATTCGGACGGCCCCTTATGTCAAGGGTGAATTTCCTGACCTCATGTCGGGGTCGGGGGGTCAGGGGATCTAAAGGGGGTTTTCTCATTAAATAGTGAGATTTTTTTATTAAATCACAGCCGTTCGATGATTGAACGGCTGTGAAGGGAAAATGGTCATATGCCGATAGGGCACGTGATCCTTTTCCGGAAAAGCTTCGCATGCATTATCTTGATTACTGTGTCGAGCATCAACGTGTGCGGTTCATGCAGAAATAAGCCCCTTTAAGAAAATTTCGGGAACACCTCAGGATGCTAAGTAAAGAGGCATAGATTCACCAGCCAAGTCTAATCATACACAGCAGAGAGAGACAGTTTTCCCACATTCAGGTGGATCCGGATCGTCTGAATTCAGCTGCCCAAATTGAGCAGGCAATCCTCCACATACATTCTCCCGAATTCAGCTGCCCAAATTCCTGGGACAAATCTGAGCCCGCAAAGGGTTCTTCATCACTATGGTGAACACCTGCTTCTCCGACAGGTCAACCTCCTCGCCGACCACCGTCCGCCATTGGAACAACCACACCAAATTCGCCACGAAGTACTCCAAGTGTAGCATCGCAAGCCCTGACGCGGGACAGATCCTCCTCCCTGCCCCAAACGGCATCATCCTTATCTCCCTGCTACCCGTTATATCGAACCCGCCCGCTTCTCCGCCGCCATCGCCGAAATTCAAGAACCTCTCAGGCTTGAAGGCCATCGGGTCCTCCCAGACTTTCGGGGCCCAACCCATCTCAGCCACCATGAAGTTGATGGTCCCGTCCTTGGGAATCACGTACCCCCCAGCTCCGCGTCTTCTGTCACCGCGTGCGGCAGCACGAAGTGCGCCGGTGGGTGGCGGCGCAGCCCCTCCAGCACCACCGCCTTCAGGTAGCCCATCCTCTGCAAATCCTCCTCCTTCACTTGCTCCGCCCCTTGTCCCACGACTGATTTGATTTCATTGTAGAGCCTCTGTTGGATTTCTGGGTACTTGACGAGGTTGGCCATGATCCACTGCAGCGCTGTGGACGTCGTGTCAGTGCCGGCGTTGAGGAACTCCGAGCAGAGGGTGACCATTTCGTCCTCCTCCAGCTTCCTCTTCTCCTCCGGCAGCTCCAGGTCCAGGAGCGTGTCCACGTACGACACGATCCAGGCGCCATCATTCTCGTCCTCCTTGGCTTTGTTCAGTTGCTCTCGCTTGGCCTTGGATCGAGCTCTGATGAACGGGATGAGGACTCGATTCCTACATTCGCAGAGCTCGTAGAACTCCTTCCACCGCTTCCGGAGCACGAGCTTGGTCACCCGCGGCCAGATATTAAGCACGCCAAAGCGCAGTAGGCCCAGCAGCAACCGTCTCTGAACCTCCTCAATCTGCTTAATTTGCTTCTCTCCGAGCCTGTCTCCGAAGCACATGAGAACCAGCAAGCAGAACATGGCGTACTGGAAGTGGTCGGCGACGCGGACGATGCCGCCTGGCTGGGACTTGAGCTCCGCCACGAGGATGTCTAGAACCCAGGCGCGGGCGCGGGAGTAGGAGCGCACGCGGGACGGATGGAGTATCTCCGCAGTGAGGTTCCGGCGGAGGAGGCGCCAGGTGGGGCCGTAGGAGGAGGAGCTGATGTTGTGCTGGTTGGCGGAGAGGACGCGGTCGACGGCGAGGGGCGGCGGGCGGTCGGCGAAGATGGCGCCGCGGTGGACGAGGGCCTCGTGGGCGAGGGCCGGGGAGGAGACTAAGACGATAGGGCGGGAGCCCACGTGTAGCGTGACCATCGGGCCGTGGCGCGCGTGGAGGGAGCGGAGGACGAGCTCGATCTCCAAGAAGGACTTGCGAAGCCATACGAAGTTGCCAACGACCGGGAAGGTGAGAGGGCCTGGCGGGAGGCTCTTCTTCCTGGCTGGGGCGGAGGAGGAGAGGAGATTGACGGTGGCTCTGAGGAGGACGGCGACGAAGAGGGCGACGAGGATGAGGAACCAGAGATCCATCTTTTGCCAGACCAAATTAAGGTTTTTGCAGAAAAGAGGTGGGGATTGGTTTGTTCTATATAAGATTGGAGATGAGATTGATAACTTCGCCCGTAACGCAAACGTAATGGATTACTTTCTCTATATCTTTTTTTATTCATTCTTATGGTAAGAAATCGGTTGACTTTTGAACTAGTGGCCCAATTCTCTATGGATAATAAGAAAGAAAAAAAAAAAAAGCAATCTCTATCATCAAATACACTAGTTTGTTGTCACATGAAAATACACTAATTTGAGATTGATTCGCCACCCTGACCTAAGTTTTAGCTCATATATTGATTTGGCCCAAGTTTTCTTTTATCTTGTAGTATGCAACGAGTATCAATTGATATCCTAATTTAATACTCGTCGAGTTTCCGCTAAATACACGTGAAATGATGTGTCGAAATATTCAACTGCATTATTGGAGGTAAATTTAATGAAGGACAAATTTCAGTCTTGATTGAAAGTTTGTGGTTTTTTATAGGATAATAATATTTTGGGCCAAGTCAAAATTGAAGCTCGACCTAATTTTTTTATGAGTCAGTAAAATATTTAAAACTTGGATTATGGGCAAGAATTAAAAGTGATATTTTTTAATGAGATAAAAAAGTTTGGCTCAGAATTTGACCCGTCTTAAATTTGGTGCTCCTAAAGAGAATAAAGCGTCCTAGTATCAATAGCTCTACATATACTCTATACAAAGTATAAGCTATAGTCTTTAATTCTTCCATCTATAGTTTACTAAAATTAGTTGAATGTCTTCATGTCACGCCCCGGTTCCTCGGGGTCGTAGCGCTAATTCCAGGATCCTACCTCACGCTAAGTTTTGCAAACGAATCTAGTTCTTAGTCAATTTGTTCCCAAGGTAACACCACAATCCACTTTGATCAAGAAACTTACTTCCCATAGATACAAGGATAAGTCAGGTCAAAATACAAAAAGGGGAAGAAAACAGGAGGAGACATAACAAAAGTCTAGAGTCACGGTCGCCGCACAGCTATACAATCAAAAGTCGCGGGGAAAAGAGAAGGGAGAGTACTAATCCCTAGCTGCCCCCATTGGCCTGGGCCAATCTCGCACGCACGAAGGCTTCGGGTTATCCACGGTGCCATCCTCTGAGTCATCTGCCCCATCAGGGTCTTCGAAGCCGGACTCGTAGCCTCCCTGAGGTACCTTACACTCCTCGACCAATAACTCTAGTTCGGCCTCATGGAAACCCGTATACACGCAAATGTGCTGATGTGGGTACCAGATGTGCTTCGTGGCGCTCCAAATCCAACCTGTCGTGCTGTGGGATTCTTGGATTAATCCATCTTCCTTTACTTCTATGTCTATGACCTCTCCCATGTCTCTAGGGGGAGCGGGGGCTGCCGCCATACCGTTCCCTTCGTCTTCCTCTTCTTCTTCATCCAAGTTGAAAGGGATATCCGGCTCCAGATCCCCCTCCTCCTGATCCTCCTCCTCCTGAAGATCCCACTCCAGCTCCAGCTCCAGCTGCTGCTGCTCCCAGTCCTCCGGATCCAGAGGTTCCAGCTCCCGTAGATCCCAAGCTTCCTCCTCGTGAGGGTCCTCCTCCATAAGCTCCTCTTCCTCTGACTGGTCCTCCAAGTCTGATAGGTCCTGAACCGGGTCCATACGGGGGTCCTGGGATGGTGGGGTGGTGGAATGAGATACTTGGTATCCCAGTGAACGAACCCTAATCCTAAATTAGGAACACCCCTGCCCTAGGGTCCCTAAATCGACCCTCCCAACTCTCGGCTTCCGATGGTCTGTCAGTCGACTCTAGGCAAGCCTAGCTGTAAGTCTCTCATCCCAAGGTCCCCAAGCTTCGCGCAGAAACACTCATTACTAACCCAAAACGAAGAACTCCCCACCTCTAGATCTCTAAACTAAAGGTAGACTATCGAACGTCATGGGGGTCTAAACAATTTACAGGGTAGGGCAGGTCTACTAACGAGACCCTAATTGTGGTTATAAGGGATTTGTCTAGGCATAACTGATTAAATTAAAGCGGCGCAAAATTAAACGCACAAAGTAGTACTTGAATCGCCAAATTATAATAATAATTTAATGCAATTAAAAAGCAAATAGGGTTCTTAACTAATTTAATCAAATGCTATGCGGACGAACATTAAATGATACATGACTAATTAAATTAAATTGTAGAAATAGACGAAATAAACAATTCTAAGATTTTAACAGAGGTGTCAATCCGACCCTTCTTTCTCCTCGAGGGGTCCCAACTCTGACCACGCTCGAGCACAAGCAAACGTACAAGGGCATTTCTCGTAAGACGTGGGATGCCAGTCCCTAGGTCGACACAAGTCGAACTACACCACCTAAGTGGTCAACAATTTACCATTGTCCAATACGGCTAACCAATCTAACTAATCAATGAATTTTACGAATAAATAAGGAGTCCTAGCCGTTCTACTCGCCCTAGCCATTTCTACCCGTTTCCTACTAAAACAGCAAATGCGCCTAATAAAAGTTTAGAATCCACTCACTTGTGAGTTTGCCTGGCTAAATCCCCCTTGCTGTACTCCTGGTTGAACCCAAGAAAATTTTAGAATTTTCCTCTTTTACTCTTTTTTTTTCTTTTTTTTTTTTTTTTTTTTTCGGGCCGCGCAAGCTGGACCTGGGCCGGGCCGGCTGACTGGGCTTGGGTCGGTCGGCTGATTGACTGGCCGACTGGGCCGGGTCGGCTGGGCCGTTGACTGGGCCGGCTGACTGGGCTGGGCTGGCCCGCGAGCTGGACTTGGCCGGCGGCTGCTGGCTCCTCCGGCGCCGGTCTTCTTCTCCGGCTAGCTCGGCTTCCGGGTCGGGGAACCGGGTCGAGCGCCGGGTCGCGAGGGGTGTTCGGGTTCCGTCTCTGTTTGTCGTCGGCGGTGCGCGTCGGAGCTTGGGACCGGTCGGAGAAGGAGGCTGAGCTCACGACGCGTCGATTGGTGGTTGTGGCTTCGTCGGAGGTGGCCGGAATCGACGGGAAAACGGCCACGAAGTCGCGGCTTCCTCCTAAGCCTCCGAAGTGGTTTTCAAGTTTCAAAGCTTCGATTCGGCGTCCACAGGCCAAATCGGAAGGGGGAACCACCGGAAAAGGAAACTAGGGAGTGAGGGAACCGATTGGTGGGTGAGAAGTGAGCTGAGGAGGTCGGGGTAGGAAGGAATGGGGTGGTTTTTTGGCTGCGGTTTTCTGGGTTCCAAGGCTGGCCGCGAAGCTCCCTGCAACTGACTGCCGGTGACAGACCACGGCGAGTCTTGGCTAGCTGACAACGGCTTCGGGAAGGGGGCGACTCAAGCTACGCGGGGACACCAAGAACGCACGAAGAGGAGGCCGGAGCTCCGAGAAATCCTCCCCTCAAAACCCTTGCCCACTCGGTTTATACCGAGTGGGAGCAGGTGGGGGAGGCCGAGAACTCGGCTTCCCAGGCCACGCGGCGCCTCCCCCGTGGCCACCATCCCCTCCGACGGTCACTTCCAAGTCAGGGGTGGGTGGCTGCAGGGCGTGGCGTGGCTGAGGCGACGTCGAGCGGTGGAATGCACAGTGCATTCTACCTGCTCGACAGAAGGCCCGAGAGAGAGAGGAGAGAGGGAGAGGGGGAGAGCTCGTGCGCGTGCTGTGCACGTGCCGTCCGGTCCGACCCGGTCGGACCGGCGGTTCGCACGGTCTGGCCGGCCGGTTCGCTGGCCGGTCTGGGACTTTTAATAAAATAATATATTTTAATTTCCGAAAATCGGAAAAATGCTTTAAAATTTCCTAAAAATTCAGGAAAAATCCCGAAAAATCAAATATCGAATTTCATGACATTTTGGGCCCAAAATAAATTTAAACTTAAATTTTCATTAATTTCCAAGCCTTTCCAAATTTTCGCGAAATAAAAAGGGAAATTGCCAATTTTCCCTAAAGTCCCAGTAGGCTAAAATCGCGGACCGACTCGGCCGTTACAATCTACCCCCCTTAAGAAAATTTCGTCCTCGAAATTTGCAGCTACTAAACTTCAAACAGTTGCGGGTGCTGTTGCCTCATGAGCTCCTCGCTTTCCCAAGTAGCGCTCTCGGAGTCATGATGTTGCCAAACGACCTTGACCAGTGGCGTGACCTTGTTCCGAAGTCTTCGCTCCTTCCGGTCTTCTATCCTGACTGGTCTTTCTACGAACGAAACCTGTTCGTCCAACTCAAGGTCCTCATGACTTAATACATGTGAAGGATCAGGCTCGTACTTCCTTAGCATCGAGACGTGGAAGACATTGTGGATCTGTTCCAAGTTTGGCGGTAAGGCTAGTCGATAAGCGGCTGCTCCTATCCTTTCCAAAATCTCAAAGGGTCCTACAAACCTGGGACTTAACTTCCCTTTTTCTCCAAAGCGGGACATTCCCTTCTTAGGTGACACTTTCAGGAAGACATGGTCCCCTTCTTGGAATTCTAAAGGTCTGCGCCTTAGGTCCGCATAGCTCTTTTGTCGACTCTGGGCTGTCTTCAGCCTTTGCCTGATTACCTTAACTGCATCTTGTGACTGTTGTACTAGCTCGGGACCTAGAATTTTCCGTTCTCCGACTTCGTCCCAACACACGGGAGTCCGGCAGGTTCGTCCGTACAAAGCCTCAAAGGGAGTCATCCCTATGCTTTGTTGGAAGCTGTTGTTATAGGCGAACTCTACCAGGGGTAACCGGTCTTCCCATCCTCCCTTAAAATCTAAGACGCATGCTCTCAGCATGTCCTCTAGAGTCTGAATGGTCCGCTCAGACTGTCCATCAGTCTGGGGATGGAAAGCCGTACTGTACTGTAATCTTGTACCCAAGGCTCCTTGTAGACTCTTCCAAAAATGAGCGGTGAATCTTGGATCACGGTCAGAGGTAATGGTTACCGGCACTCCATGTAGTCTGACTATCTGAGCTACATATAAGTCTGCTAGTCGGTCTAAGGGAAGATTCTTTCGCACGGCTAGGAAGTGAGCAGATTTGGTTAGTCTGTCCACTATGACCCAAATCATGTCGTGACCTTTTTGGCTCCTCGGTAACCCGGTCACGAAATCCATCGTGATATGCTCCCATTTCCATTCTGGAATTTCCAAAGGGTTCAAGAGGCCTCCAGGTTTACAGTGTTGTGCCTTCACCCGTTGGCACGTCAGGCACTTGGCCACGAATCTCGCCACGTCCGTTTTCATTCCTTTCCACCAGTAGTGGGGCCTCAGGTTCTGATACATCTTGGTGTTACCCGGATGAACACTGTATTTACTGCGGTGTGCCTCTGACAAAATTTCATCCCTTAACTCAGGACTGTCGGGCACACACAGCCTTCCACGAAAGTTCAGGACTCCGTCCTCGGAGATTTGGAAACCAGGTTTCATCAGTCCTTCTTTGGTTTGTAAGATGCCCACTAGAAAGGGATCCGAAGATTGTAGATCTCTAATCCTGGCCCTGATCTGAGGTTCTATCCTTAAGGTGGCCATTAAGCAAGTCAGGTGTCCAACCTCAAATTTGAACTCTGAGTTCTGTACTTTCTCAAACAACTGCCATTCCTTGGCCAATAATGAAGTCAATGAGGACTTGCGACTAAGCGCGTCTGCCACGCGATTCGCTTTCCCTGGGTGGTATAGAATCTCACAGTCGTAATCCTTTAGGAGTTCCATCCATCTCCGCTGTCTCATGTTCAATTCCTTCTGTGAAAACAGGTACTTGAGGCTCTGATGATCCGTAAAAATTGGAAACTTTTCTCCGCACAGATAGTGCCTCCAAATTTTGAGCGCAAAAATTACCGCTGCCAACTCCAGGTCATGGGTCGGATAGTTTTGCTCATGTGGCTTCAACTGTCTCGATGCGTAAGCCACAACTCGTCCGTGCTGCATCAAAACGCATCCAAGACCTTGATACGAGGCGTCACTATAAACCTCATAACCACCTGGTCCTGAAGGGATGGTTAAGACTGGTGCAGTGGTCAGCCTTTCTTTCAGTGTTTGGAAGCTCCTCTCGCACTTCTCGGTCCATTCAAACTTCTTGTCCTTTTTCAGCAAGCCCGTCAAGGGTAGGGATAGACTCGAAAATTTTTCTACAAACCTTCGGTAGTATCCTGCCAGACCTAGGAAGCTACGAACTTCCGTCACTGTTGTAGGCCTTGGCCAATCCATTACCGCCTCGATCTTCGCAGGATCCACGGAGATTCCGTCCCCGGAGATCACATGTCCCAAAAAGGCTACTCGGTCTAGCCAAAACTCACACTTACTGAACTTTGCGTAGAGCGCATGTTCTCGTAGTACTGCCAGCACTATCCTCAGGTGTTGCTCATGTTCTATCGAACTCCTTGAATAGATCAAGATGTCGTCGATAAAAACTATGACGAACCTGTCCAAGTACTCTCTGAACACCCTATTCATTAGATCCATGAAAGCAGCTGGGGCATTGGTCAACCCGAACGGCATTACTGTGAATTTGTAATGTCCATAGCGAGTCCGAAAGGCGCTCTTCGGAATATCCTCCTCTTTAATTCTTAACTGGTGATACCCCGTCCTCAGGTCAATTTTTGAGAAGACCTTAGCCCCTTGCAATTGATCGAACAGATCATCAATCCTGGGCAACGGATATCTGTTCTTGACTGTCACCTTATTCAGTTGTCTGTAGTCAATGCAAAGTCTCAGGGATCCGTCTTTTTTCTTCACAAAGAGAACCGGCGCACCCCATGGTGACGCACTTGGACGGATGAATCCTTTATCCAACAGTTCTTGCATCTGTACCTTTAATTCTTTCAGTTCTGAGAGTGACATCCGATAAGGAGCCTTGGAGATCGGCTCCGTCCCAGAAGGTACTTCAATAGCAAACTCCACTTCTCTCTCCGGAGGTAACCCGGGCAATTCTTCTGGAAAAACGTCGGAAAACTCCCGAACTACGGCGATCTCCTCCAACACTGGTCCTTCGACCGTCGTGTCAACAACGCTAGCTAGATAGCCTTGACAGCCATCTTCTAACAACCGTGTCGCTTCCAAGGAAGAGATGACTGCGGTTGAAGGTCCGCCGTGACTTCCGAGGAACTCGTAACTCGAGTCCTTCGACGGGCAGAACCTTATTACTTTTCTAGAACAGTCCACCGTAGCTTTCTGTCTAGTCAACCAATCCATGCCAATAATAACATCATAATCACGCAAATCTAGGACTGCCAGATCAATCGAACCTCTAACTCCGCTAAACTCTATCTCACAGCCCTTACATCCATTAACGGACATCATATGAACATGCAGCGGCGTCGAGACATTCAAAATAACGGCTAAGGGTTCCACATGCAACCCTACTAACTCCACAAAGCGCTCAGCAACAAATGAATGGGTAGCTCCCGTATCGAATAAGGCATAAGCGGGACTGCGGTGTAAGGAGACGGTACCTGTTATAACTCCTCCTGAGTTCTGTGCTTCGTGTCTGGTCACCGCATAGACTCTTCCCTGCGCCGAGGGTCGGTCCATCAGAAGAGGTGGTGCTAGACCTGCCAGCTGCCCTACTTGTTGTTGAGGCTGCGCCCTTATTGCGCGCTGAGGGCAATCACGGACCATATGGCCCAGCTGGCCACATCCGAAGCATCCTTCGCTCCTTGGGGGACAGGGTCCCGGCTGGTGGGTTTTCCCACACTGTCGGCACCAGCTCTCTTGACGAAAAGGGGGTTTCCTGACTCCTCCATTCCGTACTGCTGAAAAGGGCCTCCTCGACCCTGACATCGGCTTCTTCCCCTGCCGAACGCTACTGGTATTTCTACCCGCGAATGATCGCGACCCAGACGCAGCTGCTCTTTCATTGAGGTCCTTTTCGACCATTTGAGCTTTCGTGAACACCTCCTTGTAATCTCGCAGATTAAAGGGGGCGAGCTGGGATTTGATTTCAGGTTTCAGCCCTTCCCGAAATCTCTTTGCCCTGTCCACTGGATCCTCGATCAGCCTCTTGCCGTACTTGGCCAGGGCGGCATACTTTGCCTCATATTCCAATACCGTCATGTTGTTCTGACGTAGTCTCTGAAATTCGGCTAGCTTCACATCTCGTGCTGACTCGGGGAAGTACTGCTCGTTGAAAGCCTCAACAAAAGTCCCCCAAGTAGGTATTACGCCTCCAGGGAAGACGATACCTCTAGTGGCTCTCCACCAATGATTGGCATTCCCCTGCAGCTGGTACACCGCGAGAGTCACACGATCTTCGTCAGAACATTCCATGACTTCGAAGATCTTTTCAAGCTCTAGCAACCACTCGGCCGCTGTCTCAGGGTCTCCCATCCCTGTAAAGACCGGGGGTTTCATCTTCAGGAATTGCCCGACCTGCCTCTGCTTTCTCCTTTCCCCATTAGCACTACTAGCTACGGAAACAGGAGCCGGGACTTCCACCTCCCGTTCGTCGGTTCTTATAGTAGGTTCCTGAGCCTCAGCAGCGTTCTCGTTCCGCATGGCAGCTATGGCGGCATTTACCGCAGCTGCGATAGCGGCTTCCTGGTTTCTCGCTTGCTGGCGGACCTCTTCTCGTAGGTCTTCCACTGTCCTCACAAGTCTTTCTACACGGGGATCTTCCTGGGGGTCAGCCTCCCCTACCCCAAAGCGACCAATCGTCGCCCTCCTTCGCGGAGGTCTCCCCAGTCTGACCATCTGGTCTTCCTGTTACAGCATCACAACGCTTTTGTCACGCCTTGAGGAATTCAGATAGGGGTAAGCAATATCACCAGATCCCAAGAGATAAGATCATTTTAAAACACCCTATTGATCTCAAAAGGAGACATAGTATATCGCATATTATCACGGTGTTGGAACCCATCATCAACACCTGCCCTAACATCGTAGGACAACTCGACCCCGCGGGTCCTCAGTCGAAACCTCGTCAGGAACTCGACTACAGTGCATCAGTGGTCACCCTCACTCGGTACCACGCACTCTCGCCACGCAGGCGGTGACAGGACCCACACCCTCCCATAGGGCGGTCAGTGTCACGACAGCAGAGGCTCAGCCTCGCAACGCCGATCAACGGCCACATGCCCTCCGGCACCACAAGTCCAGGTTCGGCTTTGCTGCACACGTTCTAGACCGTGCCAACTCAGCTAAACCAGACCGTTAAGTCACCCGTCATACATCCGACCTCATTCCGCACGTCCCATACCGTGCCGATTGAGTCGGACGTAGACCAAATCCTATGGTCTCTAGTCAGATGTTCGGTTCTGCAAACACGTCCCATACCGCGCCGACAGACCTTAACAGGTGACACCAACCCTAAGGTCACGTGGGGGTCTTGAGCTAGTCTCAGTCTGGTCTCTAAGTTAGGCTTAACTAGGGTCCAGTGCCTTGACGTCTTACTCCAACACGCCCGAATATCGCTCCTTATCACTCCTACCGGTAACCTTTCCTAGGTTACAACCTTGCTCTGATACCAAGCTGTCACGCCCCGGTTCCTCGGGGTCGTAGCACTAATTCCAGGATCCTACCTCACGCTAAGTTTTGCAAACGAATCTAGTTCTTAGTCAATTTGTTCCCAAGGTAACACCACAATCCACTTTGATCAAGAAACTTACTTCCCATAGATACAAGGATAAGTCAGGTCAAAATACAAAAAGGGGAAGAAAACAGGAGGAGACATAACAAAAGTCTAGAGTCACGGTCGCCGCACAGCTATACAATCAAAAGTCGCGGGGAAAAGAGAAGGGAGAGTACTAATCCCTAGCTGCCTCCATTGGCCTGGGCCAATCTCGCACGCACGAAGGCTTCGGGTTATCCACGGTGCCATCCTCTGAGTCATCTGCCCCATCAGGGTCTTCGAAGCCGGACTCGTAGCCTCCCTGAGGTACCTTGCACTCCTCGACCAATAACTCTAGTTCGGCCTCATGGAAACCCGTATACACGCAAATGTGCTGATGTGGGTACCAGATGTGCTTCGTGGCGCTCCAAATCCAACCTGTCGTGCTGTGGGATTCTTGGATTAATCCATCTTCCTTTACTTCTATGTCTATGACCTCTCCCATGTCTCTAGGGGGAGCGGGGGCTGCCGCCATACCGTTCCCTTCGTCTTCCTCTTTCTTCTTCATCCAAGTTGAAAGGGATATCCGGCTCCAGATCCCCCTCCTCCTGATCCTCCTCCTCCTGAAGATCCCACTCCAGCTCCAGCTCCAGCTGCTGCTCCCAGTCCTCCGGATCCAGAGGTTCCAGCTCCCGTAGATCCCAAGCTTCCTCCTCGTGAGGGTCCTCCTCCATAAGCTCCTCTTCCTCTGACTGGTCCTCCAAGTCTGATAGGTCCTGAACCGGGTCCATACGGGGGTCCTGGGATGGTGGGGTGGTGGAATGAGATACTTGGTATCCCAGTGAACGAACCCTAATCCTAAATTAGGAACACCCCTGCCCTAGGGTCCCTAAATCGACCCTCCCAACTCTCGGCTTCCGATGGTCTGTCAGTCGACTCTAGGCAAGCCTAGCTGTAAGTCTCTCATCCCAAGGTCCCCAAGCTTCGCGCAGAAACACTCATTACTAACCCAAAACGAAGAACTCCCTACCTCTAGATCTCTAAACTAAAGGTAGACTATCGAACGTCATGGGGGTCTAAACAACTTACAGGGTGGGGCAGGTCTACTAACGAGACCCTAATTGTGGTTATAAGGGATTTGTCTAGGCATAACTGATTAAATTAAAGCGGCGCAAAATTAAACGCACAAAGTAGTACTTGAATCGCCAAATTATAATAATAATTTAATGCAATTAAAAAGCAAATAGGGTTCTTAACTAATTTAATCAAATGCTATGCGGACGAACATTAATGATACATGACTAATTAAATTAAATTGTAGAAATAGACGAAATAAACAATTCGAAGATTTTAACAGAGGTGTCAATCCGACCCTTCTTTCTCCTCGAGGGGTCCCAACTCTGACCACGCTCGAGCACAAGCAAACGTACGAGGGCATTTCTCGTAAAACGTGGGATGCCAGTCCCTAGGTCGACACAAGTCGAACTACACCACCTAAGTGGTCAACAATCTACCATTGTCCAATACGGCTAACCAATCTAACTAATCAATGAATTTTACGAATAAATAAGGAGTCCTAGCCGTTCTACTCGCCCTAGCCATTTCTACCCGTTTCCTACTAAAACAGCAAATGCGCCTAATAAAAGTTTAGAATCCACTCACTTGTGAGTTTGCCTGGCTAAATCCCCCTTGCTGTACTCCTGGTTGAACCCAAGAAAATTTTAGAATTTTCCTCTTTTACTCTTTTTTTTTTTTTTTTTTTTTTTTTTTTTTTTTTTTTTTTTTTTTTTTTCGGGCCGCGCAAGCTGGACCTGGGCCGGGCCGGCTGACTGGGCTTGGGTCGGTCGGCTGATTGACTGGCCGACTGGGCCGGGTCGGCTGGGCCGTTGACTGGGCCGACTGACTGGGCTGGGCTGGCCCGCAAGCTGGACTTGGCCGGCGGCTGCTGGCTCCTCCGGCGCCGGTCTTCTTCTCCGGCTAGCTCGGCTTCCGGGTCGGGGAACCGGGTCGAGCGCCGGGTCGCGAGGGGTGTTCGGGTTCCGTCTCTGTTTGTCGTCGGCGGTGCGCGTCGGAGCTTGGGACCGGTCGGAGAAGGAAGCTGAGCTCACGACGCGTCGATTGGTGGTTGTGGCTTCGTCGGAGGTGGCCGGAATCGACGGGAAAACGGCCACGAAGTCGCGGCTTCCTCCTAAGCCTCCGAAGTGGTTTTCAAGTTTCAAAGCTTCGATTCGGCGTCCACAGGCCAAATCGGAAGGGGGAACCACCGGAAAAGGAAACTAGGGAGTGAGGGAACCGATTGGTGGGTGAGAAGTGAGCTGAGGAGGTCGGGGTAGGAAGGAATGGGGTGGTTTTTGGCTGCGGTTTTCTGGGTTCCAAGGCTGGCCGCGAAGCTCCCTGCAACTGGCTGCCGGTGACAGACCACGGCGAGTCTTGGCTAGCTGACAACGGCTTCGGGAAGGGGGCGACTCAAGCTACGCGGGGACACCAAGAACGCACGAAGAGGAGGCCGGAGCTCCGAGAAATCCCCCCTCAAAACCCTTGCCCACTCGGTTTATACCGAGTGGGAGCAGGTGGGGGAGGCCGAGAACTCGGCTTCCCAGGCCACGCGGCGCCTCCCCCGTGGCCACCATCCCCTCCGACGGTCACTTCCAAGTCAGGGGTGGGTGGCTGCAGGGCGTGGCGTGGCTGAGGCGACGTCGAGCGGTGGAATGCACAGTGCATTCTACCTGCTCGACAGAAGGCCCGAGAGAGAGAGGAGAGAGGGAGAGGGGGAGAGCTCGTGCGCGTGCTGTGCACGTGCCGTCCGGTCCGACCCGGTCGGACCGGCGGTTCGCACGGTCTGGCCGGCCGGTTCGCTGGCCGGTCTGGGACTTTTAATAAAATAATGTATTTTAATTTCCGAAAATCGGAAAAATGCTTTAAAATTTCCTAAAAATTCAGGAAAAATCCCGAAAAATCAAATATCGAATTTCATGACATTTTGGGCCCAAAATAAATTTAAACTTAAATTTTCATTAATTTCCAAGCCTTTCCAAATTTTCGCTAAATAAAAAAGGGAAATTGCCAATTTTTCCTAAAGTCCCAGTAGGCCAAAATCGCGGACCGACTCGGCCGTTACAAAAAAAGACAAGCATGTGGCATTTTTTCCTTAAGGACGAAATGCCACATGACTTGGACTTGGGAAACGTCATACAATATATTAAGAAAAAGGTATACGATCATTGGCCTTAGAGACCGTATAATGTTCTCCGTTTTCGAAAATGCCTTGTTATATTAGAGAAATACGTACCGCGATTCTGGCATTAAGTACAACTAAAAGTTATACATCTTTCGTAAAGGTCCTATTATTTAAAACAAAATATAAGATGATTGGTTTTAAATATGACAAATTGTTGTACATTCTGATAAGACGTCTTATAATGTTATTAAGGCTCCGTTCGTTTCGCGGAAAATATTGTTCTAGAAAATATTTTTCTTAAATTGTGATGTTCGGGGGGCGGAAAATATTTTACCATGGAAAATGTTTTCTAGTCAATGAAAAGTATAATTCTAAAAATGGGGAAAATGTTTTTCTTTTCCGAAGAGAGGAAAACATTTTCCAGTCCACCGTAACAGTCTCCATCTTCTCTCCCCCTTCTCTCTCTTTCTCTCCTCCCAACCGAACTCCTCTCTCTCCCTTTTCTCTCTCCTCCCAGCCGAACTCATCTCTCTCTCCCTCCCTTTTCTCGCTCCTCCTAGCGGAACTACTCTCTTTCTCCTCTCTTCTCTCTCTCTCTCTCTCTCTCTCTCTCTCTCTCTCTCTCTCTCTACCTCGGTCGGCCATAGTTCAGCTCGATATGGCCGTTGCTTCGGCGATAAAGGAAGTTTGGAAAATAATTTCTCTACCGAATAGTGAAAAATATTTTCCGGTCCATTTTTAAATTTCAAGCGAACACCGAAAAATATTGTCATTTTCCCGAAAAATGACTTCCTGGAAAATATTTTCCGAAAATGCTATATTTTCCGTGAAACGAATGCAGCATAATTGTCATACGATGATCTTGGTCTATAACATGAGGCACAATTACAACACGGATGATAAATAAAGTTAAGAAAACTGAAAAACAAAATTACTTTACCAAAAGATTGAAAAGAATAATGAAAATTGTAGGAAAGAAAGAAAGAAAGGTTGGGCGGGCAGGGACATAGGGGTTGAGCCGGCGAACCCCACTTCACTGGCGTTGGGTTGCTTGCTCTTGCTTGATCTGGATGAGGAATGAGCCTTGATTAAGCGGTGACGATTCTAGGTTGCTGCCGCCACTGCGAAGCTTGGCCTCGCTCAATGATGACTATCCACTGCCCACTCGAGGCACGCTTGCAGGAGTGTGCAACATGACCGATTCTATTTGAAAATCCGATTGGACTGCTTGTTACATGTTTCAAAGAGCACGTCCCATCTCTTGTTACCGGCCTTCGTCACGTCCCCTTCTCGGCAAAAGGGGCTGGCCATAGCCCTACTCTTTCATTGGTGTAGCTCGACATCTTTGGCTTCTTTTGTCTTCTCTTGTTCCTTTAAATTTCCTTCGGCTATTTTCCAATATAATGGTTTGTGCGGCACGAGGGGAAATCAATGTGGAGACTCATGGTGGTTAGTATGACCGAACTGAAGTGATTGATGCTTACTGCATATGATTTCACAGCTACACTTCTCCTTTGCACGACTCAATTGGTCTGAGCGTCTTGCGGTCCGATGCAACATCCGCTGTCATGAGAAAAAATCCATCGTGGCCCCAATTGGTGAGGAGAGCAATGGGACCGGAAGACCCATCGATTGATACAGGGCTCCGCCGCCGCAATTCCACCACGGCGGCCGCGTCGGCCACGGGGTCCGCACAGGAAAAAAGAGGAGAGCCGGGCAACTATTCGCACCGGTAGGGTCCACTCACCTTTCCTCCTTTTCTCTCTATTTGTATTTTTTTAATAGTATCACAAAAAAATTCAAATTTTACCCCTTATAACATACATATACTCTTAGTTTTTCGAGTCTCTAAAAACCCTAAATTTATTAACTGGGACATAAATAACACAAAATTTTTTTTACCATAAAAAATCTTGACTTGTACCAATGTGATAAATATATTTTGCATGGAACTAAAATAGATAGTGTATAAATCACACTGCATTAATTTGATATTTTTTGTGACACACCAAAAAAATAAATGTCCGGACGTTTGCGTCACAGTGAGCAAGTCTATGATTTTTGGTAATATGAAAAGTTTGGAGTATTTATATCACAATATATCTTGTAGAATTTGCCATTATTTTTTCTCCTTTTTTTGGTCAAATCGGTCTTCAAATTCAGATTGGAAGCAGGTTACAATAATGTCTCTAAATTGATATTACCAAGTATGTCAAATAGAATTTATTTTATATAATCTAATTCTTCCTAGAGCATAATTTTGAATTGCCACTTCTCTCCACTTTCTTTCGTATCAGTTTCCTAGAGGGGACGAATTTGTCAATCTGTGTTTAGCCTAAACTTATTACATCTTCCATAAGTTCACCAACGTTTCAATGCCAGACTATATAACAAGGCATACCATCATGCACGCATAAGAATACATAATTGACTTGTATACTTCCATGTGATCCTTCAATGAAAGCTGTTCACTTTAATAAAGGCACATCCCACAAAGCCTTCATCTTAGCATTATAGATATACTTCAACTATAATCAGACCCATGTGTTGTATTTTATTCTGTATGTATAATGCATTAATTAAACTTTAGTGATATAATCAACCGTTGTGAAATAGAAAAAAAATAATTCCTTTGTTTCATACATCATGCATCGGGGTTGTGGCAAGAACCGCAATACATGCCCTTTATGCACAGTCATTCCACACACTCAGTTCTCGAAAAATAGATTTTTATTCAGTGAATTTCGTGTTTTCAAATATTATCTACTTAAATAATTGTAGTAGAGCCAAGTTAAGTTATATATGTGAAACCGATCGATTATCAAGGAATGACTAATGGGCAATAAATAATGTAGGGTACCAATTTATCATAGTGCGTATGGCTTACGAGCTCAAGACAGAGGTGATCTTACTAGGAAGAGAGGATCCAAAAGAGTGAAGTAGATGGGACCCGCGCACCGAAGTCACATGGTGGGAATCAAAGCTGCTAGTTATCTTGATGTCATGCGATGATTACTCTATTAATAGCGAGACAAGGTATAAAATATGATAAACGCAAACTTAATCTCGACCAAAACTTGTAAAAGAGAGAGAAAGAGAGATTGGGGATGTCAAATCCTAGATAAGCTTCCAAAAAAGTCTCTACCTAACCCCACAGTCAAATAAAAAGAAAGTATGAAGAATGGGTGGAAAATATTGAAGAGTGTCTTCCTTTTCCACGGGGCAAAGGGTCATATTTTCATTTATGTTTGGATATTGCCAAGAAAGAGAAGAACGAAAGTATACCCACCAACCGTTTGTCCTTTTGCTCTTTCGTTATCTCTTCCTTTGATCGCTTTTATAAAACTGTGGGGGATCCGTGCGATTCTTCTTTTGGCCCGAGGTTGTTTTTAACAACATAGAAAGTTGCCTCTCCCTCGTCATGTGCTTTCTCTACACTAAATTCTCCCTTTAATAAGAGGTTGGTAATACATCATTATTGATATTATGGGGATAATCGCATCAACTTTTTGTGAGGTGGTGGTTCAAGGTATCAATTTAGAAGTACAAGTGAGAAAGTTTAGGAATTAGATGAGTCAATATAGTCGGACCTTAGCGGCATTAATCCCAAGAAATGTTGGGCAGTTTGCCATTTAAATGATGGACCTAGGGCCCTTGATCTAGATTTGGTACCTAACTTTTTAGGGCTTTGTATGTTACACAATTCACATCTAGAAGATGTTTAAGCCATTCACTTAAGGCTCACAAGGCAAAAAGTGAGTATAATTTTAGAAATTTCATCAAAATACTTAGATATTTTATGTGAAAATTTGAATTTTTTTATATAAATTTCTGGGGTTATAAATTTACATGATTCCTAAATTGCAAATCCCAAAGTGGTGGACTCTTTCAAGTAAAGCTTGTCTACATTCTTTCATAATTTTTTCAACGTTAAAAGTTCATATGATTTCTTTGTTAGTTTGATAACGTTAAAAGAGGATTCAATAAACAAAGACCCACTTAACTTTTCCATGTGCTAAATGTTTGACTCGTCCACCCACAGATAAAAGCTTTTTTTTTTTTCAAATAATTGTACACCCGCTCGAATTCCTCACTACAATGATGAAAATTATACTTTCCATTAGAGAACTAAATTTATTAACAAGCGCCAATTTTGAGCAATCATATCTATTTTTTTTTCTCGAACGCTATCGTGACATATGGTCTTTTCATTATTGGGGAGTCTCTCGTGCAAATGATTTGTTTTGTTAACGGTGTCTTTAGTACTAATGGAGCTCTCACGATAGGCGGAAAAGACCTGACCTAATTTAACTACCTAGGATGCTCCTCACATGGATGTGGAGGTCTAGTATCCTTCTCACTTTACCAACTTTTAACTTCCTACTAACCTATGTTCTTCAATTTAAGGGTTATTCAATGATGTGACCATCCTAATCTTTGATTAAAGTGATTCTCTACATGTAATAGAAATGTGACCTACCCTAAAAAATTGAAGATAATCGTTTGATGCATAGCATGATCCAAGCATGTAATTTTTCTTTTGAAGAAATTATTAATTGGAAGATTACATGATGCCAGAAAACCCACACAGAATTTTTACATCATAAGTCGGGATAAGTGCAAAATTAATCACTCATGACGTTTTGGAGAAGCAATTGAATAAATGCATAATGTTTATTTTTGAACAATTAAATTCTTAACATTAGACAAACATGTAATCAAGTCCCAAGTAAGATTGGCCATCCTTACTCACAAAAAAAAATACAATATGTCTCTCACGATACTTTTTCATAGTGCCGTACGGCCACAGAGTTGAAAGCCATGTAAAATTTTCGGCATTGAAAATGTATTAATGGCGATCCTAAGGCTTGATTGCCCCCTTTTCTTAATATGGTAAGGATTCAATTGACGAACAGCCAAAACGTTAATAATTGATTGTGCGCTTACCGCACTGAAATTCTTTAGGAGCTTCAATTTGCAAATTGAGGATAAGGCGAAAAAGAAAAAGAGTAGAGAAGGGATACCCATTAGTTAGGGTTGGCTCGTGGGACGAATTGATGGCACTGAGCGCAGTTGTTAGTTCCTCCCCGCTTTTAATATTACTTTTTTCGTGCTTTATGCAATTGCGCAGGAGATAGACTACCAACCACTCCATCCCCTCCATTATCTCCTCCTCTCACATCTTATCCAATTCCTTCAAAAGGAAAACCAAAATGATTTCCGTTTTATCTTTTGAGCCCATAAAAGACAATGCTTGTAATGTTTCTTGTCGCAGGGTGAATCTCTCTCTCTCTCTCTCTCTCTCTCTCTCTCTCTCTCTCTCTCGAGGCGGTGGTTCTGTCAAAAGGGATTTGACCTTAAACCGGGTTAAAAACTTACCAAGTAATGATAATTATCGTCTGTTCCATGGAGAATCCTTATCTGAGACTAAAACCCTCTTTGTCCCTTTGTTAATACATATAAAAGGAATGGTGGTCTCCCAAGTGGGTAATGAATCTTACAGATTGAGCTCTTATTCGGTTAACTAGGCAACGGATTCAAGGGCACGAGTGCAAGTTGTTCACCATGTCTTTTTAAGACATATCGTTGTCGTGTTTTATTTATAGAAAATTGATCTTTTTCATCGAAAGAAAGAAAGAAGGAAAGAAAAAGAAAAGAAGACAAAGATCATGCTTGTCTCTGGCAGATATCTGGTAGACGCTGGTAGCTAGCAACAACCACCATATTAATTCTGTGTCACCCTTTTCTTGGTTTTTGAAAAAGTCTCAAATAATATTTTGAAAAGGTCCTGATCTTTTCGTATAGGAAAAGTTCGACATGATACCACGGAAATAAAATGAAAAGCAGTCTATTATATGCTGGAGATGATATATCATTCATTCATCTCTCAAACTGGTCATATTTCTGATTAACCTGTGATTTATGTACTCGCTATTGACCAGGACCCAATACAAGTTTAGAGAAAAGGGTAAAGGAGAGAGAAGGGGAGAGAGAACCAACAAAATTAATAGAGAGATTTCAACTAATAACCATCTCTTTCTCATCTCTTCCCCACAGAGTTATCCATCTTCTTCACCAAAACTCAGCTCCCATAATCCAGAACACCTGCCTTCAAGCCCAAGAAGTCATACCCGACACTAGTTTCACTCTCGATCACTCCGATACTGCAACTGCAGTTTGGGCTACTTTCCAACCCCAAATCGCACTCAAGACACATATCACTTTTCCTACCAGTGAATCTCAAGATTGGATCAGGCTGATGCTGTTGATAGGAAGGAGGGCTGATTCTGAGCTCCAGATTCAAGTCAGGACACCTTTCTCCAGCCGACGATGCCACGTCTGTCGACTCTTCTAATTTGCACACGAAACTGAGATCAGCGTTTTTCTTCATCTCTTTGATCTCCTTAGAATTAGCGGCAAAAGAAATGGTGGGCTCGTCATGGTGATCTTGTGCGGGCTCATTGATCGGCCTGTGAGTGGCTGGATCGATGCCTCGGTTCAAAAGCTTCCTTCTTATGTGTGTGTTCCAGTAGTTCTTGATCTCATTGTCCGTCCTCCCTGGCAACCGCCCAGCAATGAGCGACCATCTGTGAGGAAAATCCACAGTAAACCATGTAGCAATAAGTATAAATAAGCTAAAGAAGTTGACTCTTCAAGGAGATGATGAAGAAGGTACAAAATCTTAAGAGTGTTCGGTTTTAATTTAAAGAGGAAAAAAGAGGTTGATCAATCTCTACGTGCTCAGCCCATATAGCAATTTTCTTATTATTAAATGTTAGGTTTATGCTATGGGGTTGTAGAGAATAATTGAGAAGTACACTGGAGCTTACTTGTTACCAAGAAGACCGTGGAGTTTGATGATGATCTCATCCTCTTCTTCGGTGAAGTTACCCCGCTTGAGATCGGGCCGCAGGTAATTGATCCACCGGAGGCGGCAGCTCTTGCCGCATCGTAGGAGGCCAGCGGCCTTCGGGAGCGACCGCCAGCAACCCTCGCCGTGCGCTCTTATGTAGGCAATGAGCTTGTCATCCTCCTCCTTGGTCCATGCACCTTTGTTTGTGTGAGCCTTCTCACAGCAAGGAGACCTTCCCATGTTGTTGTCGATGATGATGATGATGATGGTGATGATGATGATTTTGAAGAGAGAGTGTAAAGAAAGAATCTCCCTAAGTTGGCCTAGAGAAAGTTTGCAACTAGTTGAGCTGTTTTAAACTGTTGTTCTATTAGTAGAAGAGACCAAGAATGGTGGAGAGAGAAAATATAATAGAGGGAACACTAGATTTCTTTCCTTCCTTTATCCCCCTAATTTTTCCCTTTTGGTGTAGTACCGAAGAGAGAAAAGCCGGCCCGTTGTGAGGGCTCGACTTGAGATTTTATAATCTTCACTATTTTGAGAGAGAGAGAGAGAGAGAGAGAGAGAGAGAGCTTCTAGATGAGAGTTGGTGAGACAGGTAGAAGGAGTGGCCGGTGACTCTCTCTCCCTCTCACCCCGTGATGATGGAATCACACAATCACATTGAATGAGCTGAGAAGAGTATTAATAAGTAATAACTGGAGGGTAACCTTTCAGGTAGGTGTAAAGCAAAGCTGTCTAAAGTGAGGGACCAAGTGTGCAATAATTGTGTGATCTCTCTCTCTCTCTCTCATTGAACGACTTCATAAATAATTCAGTTAGCTCTCAAGATCACCCCCTAACTCACTGGACAAAATATACGAGACTCCATGACCCTACTCGAATAATTATATCATGTTGGTGGAACTAACACTTTTGGTGGGTTTTCTTCTTCCAAGGTGTACCGTGTATTGTCCCTTTATGAGGCCGACTTAGCCCTACTCCACCCCGTTCATTTCTTGAAGTGAACGAACAGAGAACAAACGTGGGATTTATGGGGTCTCCTCCTCTTCAGCTACTTGCCAAACCTCAGTGAGCTAAATTGTTTGGTGGTATATTCCTTAAATGACCCTTGAAAAGGATGAGTACAGTTGACGTGCGAAATAGATCTTCTAAGTTATTTGGGTCGTCATATCTCGATATCATAGCAAATGATCTGCATTCACACGTCGAATAGGAGTTGACCGTGCCGCTTTACAAATCAATGTTGTATATCAATTTTAGAATAGGTGGTAGTATGACAGCTCGTGTGTATTACGTTTGCTACTCTTGCACAAGTTATATTAGTCCCTATATACGTGTTTCACAACATCATTAATTAAGTGGTGGACGAAACATGAGTTTCATCTCTCGCCTCGAGATCTAAAACTTTTTACACCAAAAAATTTCAACAAAACCTTTCCCCGGGATTGCATATTGACCCAAAGAGCCGATGACAGCTTCATTTGCTCAATGGATTGAGTAATTCCTTTTCTTGTACTAAAAGACGTGAACGTTTGTTTAGCGACTGTGTAAGGCTATATAATATGATTAATGGAGCTTTTCACAAGGAAAATGACACTCTACAACATGAATATGGTATTTTAGTTCGTTAGTTGTGGTGGCTCTTGGGAAGGAAACAAATTGTTTCGCTGCACTTTCGTGTACATATGTATTTTGGATCTTATTTCTCACAATATATGTCATACATAGAGAGAGAGAGAGAGAGAGAGAGAGAGAGAGAGTTTCTAGAAGATGGAAACGAGGGGCTGATGAAAGGTAGTCAAAATATAGGGTCGTGGTTGTGGCTTACCTTCCACTTTTTTGATATTTCCTTTCGTCTACTCCTTTTGGTTCAAGTTTGGGCCCCAGGACCCAAAACAAAGAAAAGAAAAAAAGAAGGCACAACCCCAAAAAAATTTGTATTTGTGCACAAACAATTTTAAAGGAAAACCCACCTCTAAAAGTAAGTTAAAAAATAAGGCCTCGCATAAAGCAAGTAAGGTTAAAAAAATGGGCCTCATATATAGTTTTATTCTACGGCTAAATTGGAATAGAGACATTATACAAGGTTTGAAATGGGGAATTGAGAAGTTAGATTATACCCTTTTAATAGTGCTACAATTCGTTCAATCGGCATAAAAGGTTTGTTGTCCAACAAGCGTCTCTCCATAATAATGGAATGAACAGCTTAAAATCTTAAATTAATAGTGAAAGGAGATTGCAAATACAAATTACATAGACAAACGAGCGAGATACTTTAAACTCTCTTCTTCCAAGTAAGTTGAATCAAAGCGAACAAATTAAATTGGAGGAGCGAGGATGCGTTAACAGAAGTAATATGTGTCAAGAAGATGGTAAGAGTTAAGGATGATTAGGAGAGGTTGTTTCCAAAGGGACGCGGAGAGAGAGAGAGAGAGAGAGAGAGAGAGAGAGAGAGTTTATCCGTTGAGTTACAATAAGCCTGAATATTCACCTACCTTTTCACTATCTAATGAGTGTCCATTTCTCGCCTCAACTTGCCTTGCCGTTTATGATGTTAATTCTTCGACTGGTCCCTTCTCTTTCTTATGCCTAAAAGGGCCCATCAAAAGCTTTTCCACATTTACGTGTCTCCTACTTTCCATTTCGCCAGTCCCTAAACGAGGATATTCGAGCTAAATTCACATGTACGCGACCAAGAAAAACTGACGAGTTTTGTAGTGTTTCTGGTCATCAGACCTGAGGGTTCGGGATGAGATGCAGGTACACAGAGAGATATCAAAACCTTTCGCCATGTATAGCTAGAGAAGTGGTATTAGCAAGACCTTTTGCGATATCCCCATACGATGAGTGGCCAATTACACAGGTGGCTCTTGAATCAAACGCGGCATGTATGATGAACTTACAAGATTATTGGATTCGAGAATCCCGGCAAGAGGATCACATGGTCTTATCAGTTGAAACAGGCTGTGCATATGCAAACCCCACTGTGTGATCAAAATGTCCTCTGACCTTACGGGTCCGTGTCATCGAGTGAAGGATTCTAAGGCATTTGGTTCATAATGAGTATGGAGGTACGTAGGAGTATACCCATCTCTGACTAATACTACGTGGTATCTTCATCTTCAGTCGACAGTTTCAAACAGATTTGGTATATTTAAGCTCTCATATTTCAAATGTATCCAGCGTCACCATTCCTATAGGTCTCCATAAAAGCCAAAATCGATGCTTTTAGTGGCTAAGTTATACGGCTTTGGGTAATTTGGTATGCATGTGCCAATTAGGCATGGGACAAGACCATGGAACTGTCCATGGTCCCATACCTACTCCTTTCGCTGTCTTCTCCATGTGGGACTCCGGTCAGTTCCAATTATGAGAGAGAATAGAGGGTGATGTTCAACAAGTGATGGCTTTTTAGTTGCATCTTCTTCCATATATGGGATAAGATAAAAGGAGACATTATCTGGGTCTCATTACATCTTTGCCTTTAGGCTTTAGATTATGTGAACCCTACGTACAACTCACCAAATATTAAGCGCTTAGACACATGACACTCATATGCGTTTTGTTGACACAAAAGGTAACCAACTTCGGTAACAAATAGAGTCAATACAAATTTCGTGAAAACAATCAATAACTCTAGAATAAAATTATCAAACCCAACTCTCGGGTATTTTCTCGGATTTCATTTATAGATTTCGAGCATCATTGTTTATTTCTTTTAGATTTAATTATTCTCGATCCTTATTACGTAATTCACTTCTTATCTGAATATTCACCAAACTCGGTTCAATAAAAACCAGAGATTGACTATTGGGGAAATTGTATGCACAAAGTCATCATCTTTATATATATTAGATTTTGTGTGTGATTTGAAGCCTGCGTATCATTTTGGATAGCAATCCATGGACATTATACTTCCATATGTTAATAAAGGGCATGTGATACGTCGGTTACCTTTCATTCATTTTGGAATAGTTTGAGAGTCATCCATGCCGCTTTAAAATGTAGACAAATGGTTGCAATATATTGTGAAAGTGAGGTATTTTCGGAGAGTAAATTGGTTCGAGTCTGTTCATTTTGATTTGAGCGAACTGATTATCTATTAGGGCTCTCGCTTAAGCAAAGATGTATTTAGTTCTCACAGCACAATGATTAAACGAGTGAATACCCGAATGGAAATGATCACCGATGGACGTTAACCAGATTGTGCTGGGGCAGAAAGCAAATTATTCTATCTTCTCAGACTCGTAGTGTAACAGCCGGGTTCCCCTCCGGACCTTAGTTAAAATTTAGTTTGGCTTGGATCGAGATTTTTAGAAATAAAGCTTTTTCGGGAAATTTTTAGTGAGTTTATGAGGAATGTGAAAAATTCAAAAAATTAGGTTTAAATTCCGAAAATTCATTTTAAGGATATTTGGGCTGAAAATGTTAAATTTTGGTCATGGGAAATTTTTCAAAATTTTAGGAAATTTTCTCTGATTTTATCGGAATTATTTTGGTTTATTTGAATTGTTAAAGCTTTATTTTAACGGTTTTATTAATATTTTATTTCCCGTTTGACCAAGTCAACGCGAAACCGGTCCAACCTGCGATTCAAACCGGTCCGACCGCGTCTGGACCTGGCCTAGCTTGTGTGAACCGGACCACCCCTTTCCTCTCTTCTTCTTATCTCACGCATTTCGTTGAACACGTGTCATGCCCGCGTGAAACGGGCCCACCGTCGGCGTTCTGACCGGCCATTCGCTGGGGGACTGTGGCTGGCCGTCCTAGGACCTGACCGGAAGTGACCATGGCCAATGGGTGGCCGCCGTTGGTAGCGCCCGACGAGTTTCCTTCTCGCGCACGCCTCACCCCTTGTTTTTGATCTGCGCGAGGGACCAACTTTGAAGTCGATTTTCTCTCCACTCCGACCTCCGTTTGAGCCGTGGTTGGTGCCGTTGGAATCGTTGCAACTCCATCTTCGAGAAGCTACCAACCGCTGCCATTGACTCACCCTCCTCCGCCGCCGGTAGCCCCCAAAAGTTCCCCCTGCAGTTCGGTCGCCCCATTTTTTCGGGTACTGAACACAGGAAGAATTAGAAGGATTCCAGGGAGTCTACCGTTCAATACGAACACTTGTGGGAAGGAGACGGAGAGCCTATGCATGAAGAAGAGATGGTGCTAGGCATGGATCAAAGCTAAGACGGGTAGCCAAAGAGAAGGTGTAATTGTAAATAAAGTCTATTAATGATGTAATGAATATTTTGGAGAGTTTTAATTTAAGTATTATTTACCCCGCTTCACTGCGTTCGTCTCTGATTATTATTTGGACAGAAAAGAGAAAAGAAAATCAGGGATTGCCGCGTGCTCGGAAGGCGAGGTGTGATAGTCCCTGGTTTAGTTGGTATCAGAGCGAGGTTTAGGATTTAACCCCGGTTTATGTTTGGAGTGATAAGGTTGGATTGTACTTACCGGGGTGGACAAGTTGGAAATTTGTTTGGCCAATCAAGTTTGCTTGAGGATTAGTTGGGTTGTAAAAAAGAAGAAGAAGTAGTAGTTTGAGATATTAGTGACTGGTTAGATTGAAGTACGTAGGAATTAAGTTGTCTTACGTTTAGCCCCATTGGCACGGTATGGGACGTGTGCAGCAGGGCTGGACGTTTGATGTCAGGAGTGCGGGAATTGACGCCACGGTCTTTTGTTTAGCTGCGTTGGCACAGTATGAGACGTGTGCAGCAAGGCCGGACATTTGACCTGTGGACGTTGAGTTGGTTAGTATCACTAGGAGATTGACATGTAGAAGACTTACAAAGTGACTGGCGTTGCTGTGTATCGCACATCAGTAGAGGTTGAGATTGACGTCGCTATGTATCGCACGCTGATGAGAATAATGTTGATTGACTGGTGTTGCTGTGTATCACACATCGATGGAGGTATGATGAGAATTGGCGTTGTTGTGTACCACACACTGTTGAGGGTGTCTCTGTGTATCGCACGCCGAAGGAAAGTACCGTTGTAAAATCGCATGTCGTTGTGAGTGCTGCTGTGTATCACACGCTTTGATTATATGACGTATGGTAATTGATTTCCGATAGATAATTGTGAATTGCTATTAATTTTAGAAGCCTGATTAGTATTGTTGGTGTTATGAAATCAGGCTTGAATAGATTTCGACAATGGATTGGGGTCAGAGACCATCGAGAAGAAAGGCAACTACAGGATGCTTTGGCATCGCGGAGGAGCCTCGAGGAGACTCGAGGATAGAGGGACTCCTTAAGTCCTTTGAGGAGCTTAAGGGAGAAGTTGCCCAACAAGCACGGAACCAAGAGGCCGCCATTGCTGCTACTACTACTAATGCAGTAAATGCTATTATGGCTGTTATGAGGAACACTGCCAATGCCCTAGCACCTGCTGAAGGTGTTGTTCAAGAAGAAATTAGGGCCCCTACCCCTATCGCTGAGGGCAGAAACAAGGAAAGGAGAAAACAAGTGGGGTTGTTTCTTAAATTAGGAGCCCTAAAGTTTTCTGGACATGGTGATCCTGAAGCCGTTACCTTATGGCTTCAAGGCATGGAGAAGGTCTTCTCAGTGCTAGGATGCACTAAGGCAGACAAAGTGGCGTTGGCAGCTTACCAACTGGAAGGTAATGCCAATCACTGGTGGGAAGCCACCAGGGGAATTGTTTTTCCTGAAGGAGTAGCTCCCAACTGAGATGCTTTTGTGGAGGCATTTAACGAGAAATATTTCTCGGATGCAATGAGAGAATAGAAGATGGTGGAGTTCCAGAGACTTCGTCAGGGTCATAAGACTGTGGAAGAATATGAGGCGAAGTTCACCGAATTATCAAAGTATGGAAAGAAATTGGTAGAGGACCAGTTGACCGAGCGTGAAGATTTCGAGACGGACTGAAACTTGAGATCAAGAGTCAATTGGCGCCGTTTGACCTACGAAATTACAATGAGGTATTGAAGAGAGCTCTTTTGGTGGAAAAGGACTTGGTGGAGAGGACCGCCACATCTGGATCACGGTCCACCTCAGGACGGGAGGATCGACGATTAGAAAAAAGACCAATGGTGGAGGACGAATGAACAACCTCAGGTAAGGAAAGAATCACCAAAGATTTTACACCTCGCATGAATGGTAGGTGCAGCACTTGCGGAAGGTACCATGGGATATGTGTCTACCCCATGAAGACTGGAGCTTGCTATGGATGTGGCCAGCAGGGCCATTTGCTAAGAAATTGTCCCCACTGCCCAACTGGGGCGCCACCACCACAACGTGCATTGGAAAATGCACCTCAACCTCAGGGTGGCCTAAATCGACCCCCAGCACAGGGAAGGATGTATGCAATCACCCGAGCTAGAGTGCAAGAACTGGAGAAAAATAATGCAAGTCTTGAACATGCGGGCGGTCGACAAGGACAAGGTTAGTCAAGGAGACCATAGATGGTAAGCGAAGGGTCAACATCACCATTTTTTATTAAGGGTTTTTTTTAAGGAGTTGTTACATGCATGTACAAAGATTGGGTGAAGTAATGATATGTATATTTTTTAAGTATCTTAAATTGTCTAGTAGTGGAGACATAGAGGCACCATGAAAATAATAAGGTTGGAGAGGTGAAGATCAAATACATATCTTGGTACCATACTGAAGAAAAATAAGATTGAATGATAAGGATTAAGCAAGTTTGGTCAAAAGGAGACTATCCTCGAGAATTAGGCGGGACAAATTTTGAGGATGAAATTTTTTTAAGGGGGTGAAATTATAACAGCCGGGTTTTGGTCCCTTCCGGACCTTAGTTGAAATTTAGTTTGGCTTGGATCGAGATTTTAGAACTCAAGCTTTTTTGGGAAATTTTTAGTGAGTTTTGGAGGAATGTGGAAAATTCAAAAAATTAGGTTTAAATTCCAAAAATTCATTTTAAGGTTATTTGGGCTGAAAATTTTAAATTTTGGACATGGGAAATTTTTCATAATTTTAAGGAATTTTCTCTGATTTTATCGGAATTTTATTTTGGTTTATTTGAATTATTTAAGCTTTATTTTAACGGTTTTATTAATATTTTATTTCCCGTTTGACCGAGTCAATGCGGAATCAGTCCAACCCGCGATTCAAACCGGTCCGACCGCTTCTGGACCCGGCCCAGCTCGTGCGAACTGGACCACCCCTTTCCTCTCTCCTTCCTATCTCACGCATTTC
Organism: Melaleuca alternifolia; assembly: GCA_019926035.1. Taxonomy (NCBI): domain Eukaryota; kingdom Viridiplantae; phylum Streptophyta; class Magnoliopsida; order Myrtales; family Myrtaceae; genus Melaleuca; species Melaleuca alternifolia. The sequence continues at coordinate 1,516,167 of JAGKPW010002382.1, forward strand.
GTCGAACACGTGTCGTGCCCACGTGAAACGAACCCACGCCTTCGGCATTCTGACCTGCCATTCATCGAGGGACTGTGGCTAGCCATCCTAGGACCTGACCGGAAGTGACCATGGCCAATAGGTGGCCGCCGTTGGTCATGCCTGGCGAGTTTCCTTCTCGCGCATGCCTCACCCCTATTTGTGATTCGCACGAGGGACCAACTTTGAAGTCAGTTTTCTCTTCACTCCGACCTCTGTTTGAGCCATGGTTGATGCCATTGGAATCGTTGCAACTCCATCTTTGAGAATCTGCCAACCGCCGCAGTCGACTCGCCCTCCTCCGCCGCCCACAGCCCCCGAAAGTTCCCCCTGCAGTTCGATCGCCCCTTGTTTTTCGGGTACTGAACACATGAAGAATTAGAAGGATTCCAAGGAATCTACCATGATCAATACGAACACCCGTGGGAAGGAGACAGAGAGCCTATGCATGAAGTAGAGATGGTGCTAGGCATGGATCAAAGCTAAGATAGGGAGCCAAAGAGAAGGTGTAATTGTAAATAAAATCTATTAATGGTGTAATGAATATTTTGGAGGGTTGTAATTTAAGTATTATTTACCTTGCTTCACTGCGTTTGTCTCTGATTATTATTTGGAAAGAAAATAGAAAAGAAAATCGGGGATTGTTGTGGGCTCGGAAGGTGAGGCATGACACGTAGGCTAAGACTTTGATTGTCAAGGACTCTCAAGTTCATAGCTGGTGAAGTAAAACTACTTTCTTCTTATCAAAAAAAAAAAACCCCATTGCCCGTAGCCCTTCTCTCTCCCAAGAAAATCCTCCCTCAAAGAAACCTCACTTGCGGGTAGGAGTGAGCATTATAAATCGTCCGCCTGGAAACTGCCCAGAAGAAGCAATTGTCCGGTTCCTAGTTCCATATAAATGGAATTGGGAATTTTCGGTCCAGTTCCTGGTTCCGAGGGTGGAACCACCCACCTAGACCAGACAAAATTATCTTTATTTATTAAAAAAAATAAAATATAAAAAATTATATATCATAACTTTATTTTTTTGTTGATCGGCTCACCTAAGGCCTAATCCTCCACGATTCTGCCTCTTTCTTTTTCTCCACCTTCCTCTCTACTTTCTAAAAAATGAAACAGGAACTGGACCGGGCCGGGCGGGAACTGCCAATTAATAAAAATAACGCGTCAACGGTAATTAATAATTACCCACTCGAGAA